>OY728160.1:73268104-73895604 GCA_963277665.1 Viscum album | reverse complement strand
ATGTTTTGGATGGATATTATTGACGTTTTTTGAATGATTTTCTATGATTATCTAATACACTCACCAATTTCACAAAAAAAAAGTGTTAAGTTCATTTGGAAAAAATAATTTTAAGAGAATTTAAAAGAGCTAAAAATATTTTTAGATAGTGCACATGTTCCCACACTACATTGTAGAAGAGAATGGTGTGTGATCTACAGTGATGCATCGAAGAAGGGGTGGGGGTGTATTCTCAGGAAAAATGATATGGTGATAGCTTATGCGACCGTGACTCACGGCGACCTGTGGCTTGGAAATGGCATTCGAAACCCTAGAAAAAGCTCGGGTATGACTTCCCTCCCCTTCTAGGAGGTGGGAGGGAGGCGAAGGACCGGGTCTCATAGCCTCCAACACCGCGAAATCCTTTCATTCCTTTCTCAAACCCTAGCAACCTTCCGGATTTCCCGTAAATTTCTTTATACCCAAAAGTTCCTGATCTTCACTAGGGTGATCCTCAGCTACTGATCTCTCCAGCCGAGTTCTTTGAAGCTTCGAGTCACTTGGATTTAACGCTGGTAGAACACTTTGATCGGAGAAGTCCCTCAGTAGATGCCTTCGACCGTTTCATCTTTGGAATGTGGGATTTGCAAGAACGCGTTGTTGTTGGGATTCTCGACAGTCGACAATTCATGATTCTCTTTTCCTCGGAGGATGATTTCATCCACGCCTGGTCCTGTGCCCCTTGTAGATGCAATGGATGTCGGTTCTTCCTCCTTCGCTGGTCGTTTGATTTATACATGAATCGTGATCCGTCAACCACTACGGCATGGGTTAGGCTTCCACAGCTCCTTCTTCCGTTTCAAAATCCTGCAATTATTCGCATGATTGGTAATATAGTGGGGCACTTTCTATGTTTTGATGTTCGTACGTCCACTGTAAGTCATCTGGTGAATCCTTGTCTCTGTGTGGTGGTGGACGTTGCAAGGCTCGCAGTCAATTGGGTATGGATCACTATTGGTGAGGAATTCAGATGGTGGCAGCCCGTGATTTTCGAATCTTGGGTAGGATACTATAACACCTGCTGTCTTCTACGGCATATGGCGTCGAACTGTCACACTTAGGTACTGAACAGAAGGTCCTATAACCGGAAGGGGAGGGTGGATGATTCCTCCAGGCTGAGATTGGTGTCTGTAGGGGGTGTGGCACCTGGAACTATGGAGGAGAATCGGTCGTCAGTGCCTTTGAGGAGCTGTGTAGAGGCCCCATCGAATCCTGATGTATCTGCAGTGTTCAGCAGGCTTCGACATGATCTGCAGTTGGGTGATGGGGTGATTCACGTGAATACCAAGGAAGATTCTGGTTCTGGTGAAGGGCGAGGTACTGCAGGTGTAAACATTGCTGTGAGGGAGTTGCAGCATGAGGTGTGTGTGTCTACACCTACTGAAATGGCGAGCAATTGGGGAAAGGAAGTAGTGACTGTGGTAAATAGAGTACAGGATGATGTTGGCAGAGGTTGTGATACGATGAAGGTTTCAGATGGTAGTAATGGGGTGCATGGTAGGGTTGTGATTGATGAGGAGATTGGATTCACAGTTGCTACTTCCAATCGGTTCCAGGAGTTGGAAATGGAGCTGGTAGAGGAGGGAACGTCCATGATTGAGATAAAACATGAGGCTCCTCCACAAGAGGGAGGCAATGGGTCAAAGTATGTGTTGCAGGGGACTTTAGTTCATCCAGAGTCCCCAAAAAAGCCACAGTGCCTTGCTGTGATTGACACCAACGGTCAATTCCAGCAGCGTCGTGGAGGGAATGATAATTTTCAGCAGGTCCTTATCCATTTAAAGTGGGGGGATTTCTATGAGAGTGATCAAGAAAATTATGGATGTACGATCAAGCCTTATTTTTGTGATGTGGTCCAAGGTGGGAAGTCGAAGGTGAGAGGTGCTCAAGAAGTCTTGACTGCCCCTCCACGATGTAGGTAAAAGAAATATTACTCCTATTTTCCGAAGCCGTTAATCACTAGGAGCTTTGGTGGCAACGAGGAGCTCTTATCCTTGGAGCGGATGAATCTACGAAGAAAATATGCTAAGGTTCTGAGGCATTACGAAAGCTCAGAATGGGAAACAGCCATAGTTGAGGAGGATTATGGAGATGGGTACGGGTTTTGGGACATTTAAGCTCCTTTATTTTTTCCTTTTGTTTCTTGTCTACTGCACTTTTCATTTACATTAATAAATGGTCAGGGGGTTATCCCCTGGCTGATCTTTTATGGTAATATATAGGGGAATTATCTTTATGGTGAAATGATTGATATTTATACTGATCATAAAATTTTAATGTATAGTTTCACACAAAAGGATCAGAATATGCACCAAAGAATATGGTTGGAGTTGTTTAAAGATTACAACTACTCAATAAATTATCACCCTAGGAAAGAAGAAAAGGTGGCAGATGCTTTAAGTCGACAAGACCATGCCATCATATCCATGAGGAGGATCAAGAAAGATCCAATGTTTATAGATTTTCAACGTATGGATCATGATATTATAACTGAAGGCGAGAAATATTATCTTTATCAAATTTATGTTCAACCATCTATTCAAATGAATATTAAAAAGGCACTAAAGGAATATGTGGAGTTACAAATGATGTTGATAAATGTTCCTGAATTCAACCTTGATTGTAAAAAAATAATAAGGTTTAGGAACCAGATTTGTATTCATCCCATTAAAGAATTAAAGAAGGATATATTGGATGAGGCTCATTTTTATTCATTCTCTATTCACCCTAGAAGATCAAAGATTTATAGGGACCTGATAGAGTACTTATGGTGGTATGGATTAAAATATTATGTCACATAATATGTCTATCGATGCTTGGTTTGTTAGCAAGAAAAATCTAAGGGACATATGTCTAAAGGGATGTTACAACCACTACCCATACCAGAATAAAAATGGGAAAACATCACTATGGATTTTTTCATCAGACTTATGAAAACATCCAAATGCAATAAGGTTATCTAGGTTAGAGTTGATCACCATAAAAATTAAGAACACTTCATTGCTATTAAGGAGGATCAGTATCTTGATCTTCTTTACCAGATATACGTAATAGAAGTTGTAATATTTCATGGAGTACCTCTTTCTATTATATCTAATCGGGATCTGAAGATTAAATCTATGTTTTGGAGATGTCTTCAGTATTCTATGGATATAGAGTTATGTTTCAACACTACTTATAATCCTCAGATATCTGGTCAGTCTGAGAGAAAATGTAACGCCCCGACCCCAGTTGCCTAGAATCGGTGCATTAATTACATAACATTGGCATGATCACAAGAAAGATCAAATCTCGAAAGACCGATTGGTTTAGTAGCCTTGGAAACACTAGATATATTCATAAGTTTTACATTACATCATAAAATGAAAAACTACTACAACAACATAATGTTTCCACAGTCCACACTATAATCCCCTCATAATATCCATGCAGGTCATTCATAACTTACATCTTCACTTCCTGGGAAAAATAAAACATAGAAAAGGGGTGAGCTCAAATGCCCAGTAAGGATAACAATATAGCGGAAACTTTCATCAATAAGAATAAACATTTAAGGCAATGTATAACTAAAACAAAAGCCTTTTAAACATGAACTTTCAACATGGTATGGCATAAATAAAATGAAATAATGCCATTTACTTATTCACATGGATATTCCACTAATCGAATAATCACATGCAAAAATAAATAACCACTTTCATAATGTTGGAATGCATAATGCCAGACTATCATAACCACATAGCCAAGGCCTCGTGCCAAGACTACAAATAAGATTTTGTCAAGGCCTTGTGCCAAGACACTAGTTTGTCTCATGAGACCTACCGATGCATCGAGGAGCTATAGCGGGCTCCACCCGTCACTTATTAAGTCCAATGCATTCCCATATGAAAAGGTTTAAACATAACATAAACATTCGTTTTAAAACTAGCATATGAAATGTCAATACTTTCACAATAAACTATGAATGGTATAAAAATAGCACATCCACAGTCAAACATATCACAAAACCTTCAATACAATATAGAAGTTTTGTATCATAATAAATCAACTTCAAATAATCTTAAAATCCATCAAAGGATGTTGACATAGATGAAATCAAAATTCTTTTTAAAGAAATATCTCCTTTTATTTTGAAATCATTTAAGATCCATATAAAATAAAACATTTTCTTTGAAAATATTCTTATAAGCTTGTAAGGAAAGCTTTGAAGATTTTATAACGGCGTAAAATAACCGCACCCGCCGTATAAGTTAAAAAAAAACATTCTTACCTCAATTGTGTCGAAAAGGTTAAAAAGGACCTTGTTTTGAAAACGACGGAAAGATTCCTTTATAAACCTCTTATAAAAAGTCAAAAAAAAGGTATAAATGACTTTAACCCATATTCTTGTAAATAGTAAAAATGTTTTGAAATACATTTTAAAGAAACATGGATGTGGATGATAAAGAGATCCCAGTAGATTATTACATATAAACAACCTCAGATAATGAAGAGATTGTGAAATAACCCTTACCTTGTACATTTCCTTGGTTGGGGTAGGTTAACCTCCTGTATAATGGTGAAATAGTTGTTATTAAATTATACAAGAATCATATATATTAATATGATATCATATATGATCTTTTAACATTGATTTGTTAATAATATCTTAGAATTATCGTCGTTTCGGGAGTTAACTTACTCTTTTTCTTTTATATGTTTTGTTAAATAAGCCATGGTTGTTGTATCTTATTCATATCCAGAATGATATACAGTCCTTAAACATCATTTTTAAATCATCAAATGATAATTATACTTGAATGGATACGATGGAGAATGAATCTCATCGCGTTCGTGGAGACGGTAGTCCGTACGTACGCACGAGCGACAATATCATTATTTTGATATTAAAATAATATATAAATGGATGGTATATCATATATACAGAATCATTAACATGTTATATTTATTATTTACATGAGTTACACATCATTATTATACCCATCCAAATAATATTATATTGAATAACAATTACACCACGACGTGGAGACGGTAAGCCGTACGTACGCACGTATGGTGACATGTTATTCAAAGGGTGGATAGAATACTGAATATGATTGTACCATATTTATAATAACATCACAGTATATGTGAGATACTGGAGTTATTATTTCAGAATGGTAAGAACAAAGGAAGAAGAAGTGGAAGAAGAAATGAACTTAGAAAAGGGTGGTGAAATCATTACCTCTTCTTCGGGTTCTTCCTTTTGATTTGATCAAAAGGGCTCCTTAGGTTGGCTTTCTGATAAAACTAAGGCCTCTAGGTTGTATTTAGGGATGTTGGGAGAGTATTTGGTCAGAGTTTGGCCGAACCAAAAGGCTTTGAAGGTGTGAAGAAATGAGAAGGAGGAGTGCCCTTTTATAAGAGGGGTGAGGGGCACCTTTGGAAAAGTTAGAAATATTAATTTATAATAAATTCATATTCGGTTAAAAAAGGCTCAAAAGTTGACTATTCAAAGGATGAGGTGGGGATAGGTCGAAAACAACTCATCCAATAGAATTTAGACAGGTTTGGGTACTTATATTAACCTTATCTTTAAGTATTAACTCTAAGTTAATTAGTTTCACTTTTACAATGTCTCTTTGTATTTTTATATAATATGGTTAATAAACTTACTATATACATCCAAGCGACCCCCAAGTGGTCCATTAATGATTAACCTATCATAATATAAGTCTCTTGGCCGAACCTTAGATTTTTAGGAATTTAATATCAATTAATAATATAATATTTTTTTTAAGAACTCTTTTATGTCAATTTTGACACTATTCAATAGTTGATTTTTGTGAAACTCATAACAGATTTATTACTTCGAACAAAGTCCATTAAATCAATCCTAATATATCATATTAGCCTAGAAAATTATTTTAATTCATTAAAAGTTTCATATTATATTTATTTGGGTATTTATAATATCAATTATTTTAATTTTTCACTATTATATTAATTACTGCATCATCATTGTGTCATAAATAAAATAACTTATTTAATGTATAAAAATTATAAATAAAATATCATTATGTAGGAAATCTTTTTATCTTTCTAATGAATATTTATAATCAAAAATCCAACATGTATAACCCTATGTACAAATTGTTGTTCGAAAAGATATATGCTTGTGTCATTTTTGTATTCATTTTGACTTAATTAAAATAAAGTGTCATTATCACTTACAAGTGGATCCATGGGGTCCCAAAATAGACTCAAAGATGCCCATGGTCGACCATGTATCAACCAATAGGGTTAAGACACGTTTTAGGGTAATTTAGTATTATTATAACATTATTTTGTTAACCCTTATTTACCGGATTTACCCTTTAACCATGGTAAATAAAATATTTACCGCAGTAATTATTCAAAATGTGTAAAAATAAAAGTTACCTATTTACACAATTTGAACATACTGATTCCAAATATGGAATCCATTTTCCTAAATTCAAAACACAGAAGTGGAAGAAATTAATTTAAAATTAATTCCCGCTGTCAAAACAAAAAGCGTGTTTTTAAGAGATAATAACTATCAAAAGATTGACACTTGTTTATGTTCGGTTTAATTGTAAAATTATGTCCAATGATAAACATTAAATTTAATGGTAAAAATATATTCTAAATATACTTTAAAACCACTCAAATTCATAATTTATCACTATTAATTATTTTGATTAAAAAAGTTGTTTTTAATTAAAATTTAGAAATTTTCACTATTCATCAAAATATGAAAGTTATCCGAAATGTACCAAAATTTCACCCTAGGCTAATTTTGATATTCCGAATCCAAAAATGAAGTCCATTTTGAAATATAGAATATATATGATTTCAAAAAGTAGGTATTACTATTTACAACGGCTAGTTTAATTAGTTGTGGTGTGTGTTAGAACTCGAGGTTGCGTACAACACACGCTATCGCATTATTCGAAGGGAAACGTACCGTAGAAGCTTGGGGTGTTACATTCTCCCCTCCTTCAAATAATTGCGTCCTCGCAATTTCTAGGGTATTACTGCATAAAAAGACTCGGGTGTTTCTTCATCATAAGTTCCTCGGGTTCCCACGTTGCCTCTTCCATCTTATGATTTCTCCACAAAACTTTTACCAGACGCGTCGTCCGGTTTCTCAGTACTTGTTCTCTTGTATCAAAAATCCTGATGGGCTCTTCGCAATAAGACAGATCGGGTTCCAGTTCTAATTCCTCATAGGTGAGTACATGCGTTGGGTCAGGCATGTATTTTCTCAACAGAGATACGTGGAACACATCGTGAACTTTGGAGAGACTTGGCGGCATTGCCAATCGGTAAGCTACAGCCCCAATTCGTTCTAGAATTTCGAAAGGTCCGATGTACCTGGGACTCAATTTACCTTTCTTACCAAAACGTATGACTCCCTTCCACGGAGATACCTTTAGGAAAACATGATCACCGACTTGAAATTCCAAATCCTTCCTTCGATTATCGGCATAGCTCTTCTGCCTACTTTGAGCTGCTTTGATGTGATTTTGGATTACATTCACCTTTTCCACCGTTTCCTCCACCAGTTCTGGGCCTACAAGTTTTCTTTCACCAATGTCATCCCAACAGGTTGGTGTACGACATCTCTTTCCGTATAACGCTTCATATGGTGCCATCTGAATACTCGAATGGAAGCTATTGTTATAGGAAAATTCTACTAGTGGTAAATATTGATCCCACATACCCTGAAAATCAAGTGAGCAAGATCTCAACATGTCTTCTAATGTCTGAATAGTCCGTTCTGATTGTCCGTCTGTCTGAGGGTGGTAAGCAGTGCTCAAATGAAGTTCAGTATCCAGGGATTTCTGAAGACTTTTCCAAAATCTTGAAGTAAAACGGGGATCACGATCAGAAACAATCGATAGGGGTACTCCATGAAGTCTCACAACTTCATTAATGTATAGTCTTGCTAGACGTTCCAGGGGTAGATCTTCTCTTATAGCAAGAAAATGTGCTGACTTGGTAAGACGATCAACAATAACCCATATTGCATCGTTCCTTCTAGGAGTCTTTGGTAGCCCCATGACAAAGTCCATTGTAATATTGTCCCATTTCCACTCCGGTATGGGAAGAGGTTGCATGACTCCTCCAGGCTGTTGCCTTCCAGCTTTCACTTGTTGACAAACCATACATCTTGACACAAAATCAGCAATCTCCCTCTTCATGTTGTCCCACCAAAAATGTTCCTTCAAATCCCTATACATTTTGGTGCTCCCAGGGTGTATAGAGAAATTGGAACTATGAGCATCATCCAGCAATTCCCTTTTTAGATCAGGTATATTGGGAACACAAAGTCTCTTCCCGAATTTCAAAATTCCACCTTCATACGCAAAGTCTCTCAATCTCCCATCATTCACAGCTTTAATCTTCTTTTGGAATTCTTCATCATCAGTCTGAGAACTCTTAATCCTTTCTAGTAAAGATGGTTTGGCAACCATTTGAAAAAGCATTGATGTTTCACCTTCCCTGGTTATTCCCATGTCCATTTTCACTAGATCCATGAAAATTGGATCCCTTTCAATTCTCATATTGTTCAAAACTCCATGGTCTTTTCTACTCAAAGCATCTTCCACCTTGTTTGTCTTCCCTGGGTGGTAGTGTATCGTACAATAATAATCCTTGAGTAATTCAAGCCATCTCCTTTGCCTCATGTTGAGTTCTTTTTGTGAGAAAATATACTTCAAACTCTTGTGATCAGTATAAATCTCACATTTTTCACCATAGAGGTAGTGCCTCCATATTTTCAAAGCAAAGATCACTGCTGCTAACTCGAGATCATGAGTAGGATAGTTTTGTTCATGAATTTTCAATTGTCGTGATGCATAGGCAATAACTCTATCATTCTGCATAAGGACACAGCCAAGTCCTTTCTTTGATGCATCACTATAAATAACGAACCCATCATTCCCCGATGGTAGAGTCAATATAGGAGCATTGACTAATCTTCTATTCAGTTCTTCGAAACATTCTTCACACTCTTTTGTCCAAACAAATTTAACCCCTTTACGTGTGAGCTTCGTTAATGGGTTAGCCAATCGGGCAAAAGTCTGGACGAAACGTCGATAATAACCTGCCAAACCAATAAAACTACGTACCTCAGTTATACTCGTAGGTGCTGGACATTCTTGTATTGCCTTGGTCTTAGAAGGATCAACAGAGATTCCATCTTTAGAGACAATATGGCCAAGAAAAGAAATCTCCTGATGCCAGAATTCACACTTGCTAAACTTTCCATATAATTCATGCCTCCTCAGAGTCTTCAAGATAATGCGCAAGTGATTTTCATGATCTTCGTAGGTTTTGGAGTATACCAAGATATCATCAATAAATACCACCAAAAATTCATCGAGATACTCCTTGAAGACTCTATTCATCAGATCCATGAATACAGAGGGTGCATTAGTCAATCCAAATGGCATTACAGTAAACTCGTAATGCCCGTACCTGGTTCGAAATGCTGTTTTCGGAATGTCTTCCTTCTTCACACACAACTGATGGTATCCAGATCGAAGGTCAATCTTTGAAAAGTATTGAGCTCCATGCAGTTGGTCAAATAAATCATCAATACGAGGTAGGGGATACTTTTTCTTTATCGTTATAGCATTGATCTCCCTGTAATCGATACATAACCTCATAGATCCATCTTTCTTTTTAACAAAAAGAACAGGGGCTCCCCATGGAGAAACACTAGGGCAAATAAATCCCTTATTACTCAATTCCTCTAGTTGTTTCTTTAGTTCGAATAGCTCTACAGTGGCCATTCTATAAGGGGTCTTCGATATAGGCCTTGATCCAGGAATCAAATCAATGGAAAACTCAACTTCTCGTTCTGGAGGATGTCCAGGTAAATCTTCTGGAAATACATCTACAAATTCTTTCACAACAGGTACACCCTCTATTTGAACATTCCTTTCCTCACCGATAGTTACTTCATTCTCTTCCTCCCCAATAATTGAATTAAGTTGAGCTACTGGGGGTGGGTCTAAATAAGAATTAGGTGGTGACGATTCTGCTCTAAAAATAAGGTGTTCCTTATCATTATCATCAAGAATCGTAACCTCTTTCTTCTTACAATAAATCTTCACATCATAGTCCGAAAGCCAGTCCATACCGAGGATTATATCAAACTCAATCATAGGTATGACGATGAAATCAGCAGATAAAGAAAATTTATGTGCTCTAATGGGGACTGATTCACAAAACTTTGTTGCAACGATACTTCCCTTAGGAGTTTTAACTGACAACTCCCTTATTAAATCAAATTGGAAATATCTAATTTTCTTAGCAAACTGGGAAGATATGAAACAATGCGATGATCCAGAATCAAATAATGCATTTGCTAAACTTGAGGAAACCATTAAATTACCTGCCACCACGTCTTTCGGAGTTTCTACCTCAGCAGTAGTGATAGCATAAGCCTGGCCTTGATCCCTTGGCCTTTTCTGAGGTAAGTTCTCCTGACGCTTAAGACATGCATTTGCATAATGCCCCATCTCCCTGCAATTGTAGCACTGAACGTTGGTAGCTTCCTTCTTCCCCTTGCAATCATGAGCTTGGTGGCCTTTTTCACCACACTTGTAACAGACTCCCATTCCCTTCAGGCAAGCACCGGGGTGTTTCTTCCCGCACTTACCACAAGATGGATATTCAACCTTTCCCTTCTTCCCCTTATTTCCATTCCCAGATTGATCAGCAGGTCTCTTCTTCTCTTGCTTTGATTTAAAGTCATAAGACTTAGAGAATTCCTTTTCGGTCTTGATAGCACATGAGACAATGTCTTCGTACGATGAAAAGGATTGTGAGACTAACGCTCGACGGAGAAATGGTTTTAACCCATCAAAGAAACGATCAATCTTACTTCTTGGGTTACAAATATAATCACCAGCGTACCTCGCTAACCTTGAAAAGTTAGCCTCATATTTTGTGACATTCTCATCCTCCTTTTGTCTCAGACTCAGAAATTGTCTTTCCATATCTGCTCGATGGTCGCGAGGAAAGTATTTTTCTAAAAACAGATCTTTGAACTCCCTCCATTCCATGTTTGATACTTCATCATCTTCCTTCATGTTTTGAATCAATGACCACCATTGATCAGCATCTCCAGTGAGGCGGTAAACTGCCATGGTAACTTTTTCCCTTTCACTACTCCCCAAAGCCTGAAATATTTTCTCTAGGGAAAATATCCATTGCTCAGCTACTAAGGGATTTGTACTTCCATTGAACGTTGGTGGTTGTTGTCTCATGAATCGATCTAACATTGATCCTCCACGCTGCGGATCAGGGTGCTCCATACGGGTAAGGTTATTATTAATAACCTGAGTAAGTTGTCCCAGTACGGTGATTAGCTGATCAGCACCAGTTGCATCACCAGCCCCACTATAATTATCTTGAGCAGGAGGGCAATCCCTACATGGAGTGCGTGCATTGATACGGTTTCCATTTCTTCCACTAGGCGCCATTTCTAAACAATGGCATAAACTAGATCAGTTTATGAATCAAAATACATAATCCCATACTTATAAAATACTTAACATAAATTGAACTATCTATGGATATAATCCATAATCATAAATATGTTTTCTTTGAGGAAGTATATACTCATAAACCCTTCATAATGATTTGTAAAGAAAGTGAGAGTTATCCTAAGCATATCCCCCGGGAGTGTCGTAACCAAGAGTGCAGCAAGGCCCGTTGTCGTGCACCAGTTCCCGTTCGAGTCTAGCTCAAAGCGGTGTTTTCGGGTTTTACCCCTAGGTACATCTGTGCCAGAGCCGCCTCTACCTGCTCGTATCCAGACAGGGATGTATTGCTCGGAAAACTCACAAAGTCTCTACAATACCAAAATTCTAGGAAGTTCTTCTATACTAATCCTCAAAGTTCATCTTAGGTCTACGTGCTCTAATCAGAGTTTATCTAAATCTAGTTTCCAAGGTTTGTACTAAACTTCCTCTGATACCAACTGTAACGCCCCGACCCCAGTTGCCTAGAATCGGTGCATTAATTACATAACATTAGCATGATCACAAGAAAGATCAAATCTCGAAAGACCGATTGGTTTAGTAGCCTTGGAAACACTAGATATATTCATAAGTTTTACATTACATCATAAAATGAAAAACTACTACAACAACATAATGTTTCCACAGTCCACACTATAATCCCCTCATAATATCCATGCAGGTCATTCATAACTTACATCTTCACTTCCTGGGAAAAATAAAACATAGAAAAGGGGTGAGCTCAAATGCCCAGTAAGGATAACAATATAGCGGAAACTTTCATCAATAAGAATAAACATTTAAGGCAATGTATAACTAAAACAAAAGCCTTTTAAACATGAACTTTCAACATGGTATGGCATAAATAAAATGAAATAATGCCATTTACTTATTCACATGGATATTCCACTAATCGAATAATCACATGCAAAAATAAATAACCACTTTCATAATGTTGGAATGCATAATGCCAGACTATCATAACCACATAGCCAAGGCCTCGTGCCAAGACTACAAATAAGATTTTTTCAAGGCCTTGTGCCAAGACACTAGTTTGTCTCATGAGACCTACCGATGCATCGAGGAGCTATAGCGGGCTCCACCCGTCACTTATTAAGTCCAATGCATTCCCATATGAAAAGGTTTAAACATAACATAAACATTCGTATTAAAACTAGCATACGAAATGTCAATACTTTCACAATAAACTATGAATGGTATAAAAATAGCACATCCACAGTCAAACATATCACAAAACCTTCAATACAATATAGAAGTTTTGTATCATAATAAATCAACTTCAAATTATCTTAAAATCCATCAAAGGATGTTGACATAGATGAAATCAAAATTCTTTTTAAAGAAATATCTCCTTTTATTTTGAAATCATTTAAGATCCATATAAAATAAAACATTTTCTTTGAAAATATTCTTATAAGCTTGTAAGGAAAGCTTTGAAGATTTTATAACGGCGTAAAATAACCGCACCCGCCGTATAAGTTAAAAAAAACATTCTTACCTCAATTCTGTCGAAAAGGTTAAAAAGGACCTTGTTTTGAAAACGACGGAAAGATTCCTTTATAAACCTCTTATAAAAAGTCAAAAAAAGGTATAAATGACTTTAACCCATATTCTTGTAAATAGTAAAAATGTTTTGAAATACATTTTTAAGAAACATGGATGTGGATGATAAAGAGATCCCAGTAGATTATTACATATAAACAACCTCGGATAATGAAGAGATTGTGAAATAACCCTTACCTTGTACTTTTCCTTGGTTGGGGTAGGTTAACCTCCTGTATAATGGTGAAATAGTTGTTATTAAATTATACAAGAATCATATATATTAATATGATATCATATATGATCTTTTAACATTGATTTGTTAATAATATCTTAGAATTATCGTCGTTTCGGGAGTTAACTTACTCATTTTCTTTTATATGTTTTGTTACATAAGCCATGGTTGTTGTATCTTATTCATATCCAGAATGATATACAGTCCTTAAACATCATTTTTAAATCATCAAATGATAATTATACTTGAATGGATACGATGGAGAATGAATCTCATCGCGTTCGTGGAGACGGTAGTCCGTACGTACGCACGAGCGACAATATCATTCTTTTGATATTAAAATAATATATAAATGGATGGTATATCATATATACAGAATCATTAACATGTTATATTTATTATTTACATGAGTTACACATCATTATTATACCCATCCAAATAATATTATATTGAATAACAATTACACCACGACGTGGAGACGGTAAGCCGTACGTACGCACGTATGGTGACATGTTATTCAAAGGGTGGATAGAATACTGAATATGATTGTACCATATTTATAATAACATCACAGTATATGTGAGATACTGGAGTTATTATTTCAGAATGGTAAGAACAAAGGAAGAAGAAGTGGAAGAAGAAATGAACTTAGAAAAGGGTGGTGAAATCATTACCTCTTCTTCGGGTTCTTCCTTTTGATTTGATCAAAAGGGCTCCATAGGTTGGCTTTCTGATAAAACTAAGGCCTCTAGGTTGTATTGAGGGATGTTGGGAGAGTATTTGGTCAGAGTTTGGCTGAACCAAAAGGCTTTGAAGGTGTGAAGAAATGAGAAGGAGGAGTGCCCTTTTATAAGAGGGGTGAGGGGCACCTTTGGAAAAGTTAGAAATATTAATTTATAATAAATTCATATTCGGTTTACAAAGGCTCCAAAGTTGACTATTCAAAGGATGAGGTGGGGATAGGTCGAAAACAACTCATCCAATATAATTTAGACAGGTTTGGGTACTTATATTAACCTTATCTTTAAGTATTAACTCTAAGTTAATTAGTTTCACTTTTACAATGTCTCTTTGTATTTTTATATAATATGGTTAATAAACTTACTATATACATCCAAGCGACCCCCAAGTGGTCCATTAATGATTAACCTATCATAATATAAGTCTCTTGGCCGAACCTTAGATTTTTAGGAATTTAATATCAATTAATAATTTAATATTTGTTTTAAGAACTCTTTTATGTCAATTTTGACACTATTCAATAGTTGATTTTTGTGAAACTTATAACAGATTGATTACTTCGAACAAAGTCCATTAAATCAATCCTAATATATCATATTAGCCTAGAAAATTAGTTTAATTCATTAAAAGTTTCATATTATATTTATTTGGGTATTTATAATATCAATTATTTTAATTTTTCACTATTATATTAATTACTGCATCATCATTGTGTCATAAATAAAATAACTTATTTAATGTATAAAAATTATAAATAAAATATCATTATGTAGGAAAACTTTTTATCTTTCTAATGAATATTTATAATCAAAAATCCAACATGTATAACCCTATGTAAAAATTGTTGTTCGAAAAGATATATGCTTGTGTCATTTTTGTATTCATTTTGACTTAATTAAAATAAAGTGTCATTATCACTTACAAGTGGATCCATGGGGTCCCAAAATAGACCCAAAGATGCCCATGGTCGACCATGTATCAACCAATAGGGTTAAGACACGTTTTAGGGTAATTTAGTATTATTATAATATTATTTTGTTAACCCTTATTTACCGGATTTACCCTTTAACCATGGTAAATAAAATATTTACCGCAGTAATTATTCAAAATGTGTAAAAATAAAAGTTACCTATTTACACAATTTGAACATCCTGATTCCAAATATGGAATCCATTTTCCTAAATTCAAAACACAGAAGTGGCAGAAATTAATTTAAAATTAATTCCCGCTGTCAAAATAAAAAGCGTGTTTTTAAGAGATAATAACTATCAAAAGATTGACACTTGTTTATGTTCGGTTTAATTGTAAAATTATGTCCAATGATAAACATTAAATTTAATGGTAAAAATATATTCTAAATATACTTTAAAACCACTCAAATTCATAATTTATCACTATTAATTATTTTGATTAAAAAAGTTGTTTTTAATTAAAATTTAGAAATTTTCACTATTCATCAAAATATGAAAGTTATCCGAAATGTACCAAAATTTCACCCTAGGCTAATTTTGATATTCCGAATCCAAAAATGAAGTCCATTTTGAAATATAGAATATATATGATTTCAAAAAGTAGGTATTACTATTCACAACGGCTAGTTTAATTAGTTGTGGTGTGTGTTAGAACTCGAGGTTGCGTACAACACACGCTATCGCATTATTCGAAGGGAAACGTACCGTAGAAGCTTGGGGTGTTACAGAAAATTTAAATAATGGAAGACATATTTTGATCTTACTGTAGAAATTTTAATGGTTTTTTGGATAAACATTTACCATTGGGGTAATTTTCATAGAATAATATCATTTACTCTAGTATTAAGATGGATCCTTATGAAGCCCTCTATGTAAATAGATGTAGAACTCTATCTAGCTAGGATGAAGTTGTTGAAACAATGCTATTAGGATCTTGCCTTGTTGATGAAATGGTAGAAAAGGTCAGATATATTCAACAAAACACCAGATCATCATAGAGTCAACAAAAAACTTATGAAGACAACCAAAGGAAATACATAGAGTTTGATGCAGGTTATATGTTTTTCTTACGAATATATCCCTAGAATAGAGTAATGAAATTTGGAATGAAGGGAAAGTTTATACCTAGGTCTATCAGTCCTTTTGAATGTTCGGATTGTGTTCAGAAGGAAGATTATTAATGGGTGGTTCCACCGAATCTCTCTCAAGTTCATGATGTTTTTCATGTATCACTTCTGATAAAGTACATACCTGATTCTTCCGATATACTAAGCTCATAAGTCATACATTTAGAGTAATATCAATAGTATGTAGAACAACCGATATAGATTCTCGATCATAGTGAAAAATTTCCATGAAACAAGTCTATTTACTTGGTTAAAGTTGTATGGAGGAACCACTAATTTGAAGAAGCTGCATTGGAACTTAAGGATACGATTAGGGATAGGTATCTTCATATATTTATCTTTAATTGATTAATTACATGGGAAAAATTCAGTTTAAGGGGGTAGAATGTAACAACTACATGTTTTTATGAAATATTTTATTAAAAGAGTTTTTCTTCTTCAATAGTTTTCTTTACACGCTGTCATGAGTTTAAATGAACTGCAATATTCCCTTAATATAAAATTACCATTATATCCTAGTCATTAGGTTAGGGGGAATAATTATAACTATCTTATTAAAATTCATTATGAATTCATTGGATATAACACATTTATGAAAAATTTAAATCAATTAGATATTTTTATTTTTTGAGTGAATTATGTTTGGTAATGGGATTGATGAGATTTATGTGTTATATACATAATAAATTCTTTTCATACTTAGCAAAATGATATTTTAGATGTAGGGTATGAATAAAACCTTATTTAATTTATAAGAACCTATTTGTTTTAGAGGATAATTTTTTAACTTTGAATGGAGAACCAGTTTTAAATTAAGATTTTGTCACAATAATAATTTCTACCTAACAACATAAGCATGTTATTTTTAAGTGGGATATAAAAAAAATTGGATAAATTCCTAATATATTTCTTATGACATCCATGTTTCGATAAATGGTAAAAATATGATAAATTTTAAATAAAAATAACTTTTATCAATATGATAATTTATATAATTAAATAAAAATATTTAATGATTTTGATTTATAAATAAAATATATTTTTACCATCTAATAAAAATTTATCATTATCTTCAATTTTACATTGAATTCATATGTGAAAGTATTTCAATCTTTTGCAATATTTTATCTTCTAAAACATGTATTATTATTTCAACAATAAGAATAATTTTAAATCAATCACTGAATCATGTGTGTTTTGAATTTGGAAAAATGGATTCTATATTTGGAAACAGATTGTCAAAATTTTGTGAATAGTTAACTTTTATTTTTGGACATTCTGAATAGTAACATCAGAAAAAAAATTTATTTACCATTATTAAATGGTAAATCTATTAAATAGAAGTAAAAATAATAGTTTAAAAATATAATACAATCTTAAAACGTGTAGTATTCCTATTGTATGAACTATTTCCGACCATGGACATCCATGGGTCGATTTTGGGACCCCATGGATTCAATTGGTCTGAAAATGACATTTTATAATAATTAATTTAATGTTAAGATAATTATACCCAAAACATATCTCTTTTACTAAATTAATTTGAATATAGTGTTATATAACTAATATATATGCTTATAAATATTAATTATAAATCCAAAAACATTTACAACATCCTGGTATTTTATTTAAAATTTATATAAATTATATAAATTGCTTTTTTTATGACACAAATATGATGTAGTGTTTACATAATTAATTAATGATTTAGATAAATGAATTTAAAAATATTAAAAAAAATTAATTTTCTATTTTGATGTCATAGAAGTGTTTTTTGGATAACATTGACAAATTAAATTTTATTTAATGACTTATTTTTGAAGTAATAATGTTTTCCTTAATTTTAAAAAATTATGTATGATTTGTCTAAAAAATTGACCCAATTCACAATATAAAAAATAAAATAGTTAGTTAATTGATATTAAATTATTAAAAATCTAAGATTCGTCCAAATGGTTAATATATGTCCAAATATGTAAAAAATTACTTTATTGGTGTATTTTGACAAGATATGGTAATTAAATTGACCCACAATGTGTAAATAATACGATATCATGGTAAGGTTAAACATGGTTAAACCAACATGATAAGGATAAAAAATATTATAAACTAGTATTAATATTATTAGATTATAAGGAATCATACCAAAATCATATTATAATTTAATTAAATAATTTTTGGACCATTTTTAGGGGAAATTTAATTTCTTATAAATTAGTATTTTTGAGAGTTTCCTGTGGTGCCCCTCTTCTCTCTTATAAAAGGCCACCACCTCCCTCTCCTCTTAACTCCATTATGAGACTTCAATATAATCCATCCTCTACCCATTTCTCGTATAATTTTTCATAGTTACATTCTATATTTTCTGGTCTTCTCAGAATACCAACTCTAGTGCCTTGAGATTAAATTTAAAGGAGGCACGTTGAGGAAGAGGTAATCTCTTCTACCGATTCATTAAAATTTTTTTATTCTTATACTTCCTCTTATTTATTGTTTAATTATAATATAATAAAATCTGAATCACTCATATACTGATATATTAATATAAATATGATAAAAACCTATTTCACCTTCTATCCATCTTACAAAAAATTAAATCATCACACATGTGTACGTACGGCTTACCGCCTCCACGTCGTGGTGTAATCTATTTTTCACCATCACCATACATGGATGGGTATAATTGTAGAAATAATAACTATATATGATTAATATAACATGATCATAATTCTGAGATACTATAATCGATCCAATTCAATACCAATCATCAATTATGGGAACAATATCATCGCTCGGGCGTACGTACGGTTTACCATCTCCACTGTGTGATGTGATTCGTTCTACATAATCTTCATTGAATCATGATTATATAAATGAATTGAATGAATAAATATGATATATATTATACTAATAAAATTCTGTAAATTATATAATTACAATCCAAAAAATTAATAAGAACTTAACTGACACAACATTCATAATAATGTAAAGTAGTTAATGCCTAGATTACGAGTTACAATGAATTATTACTAAAAAATGGAAGAAAATATAATCATAAATGTTATCATAAATATTATTATTGTTCTGGATTAAATAAATAAAATTATTTAAATAATTATACATGATTTTCATATGCATATGAAGCATATCACACCTAAGGCAAGGGATAACTTTTTTCGATCTCATTTTAGTCGAGATTGTTAATTCGTAAATATATACTGGGGATATTTTTATCATCCATGTAACTGATTTCTAAAAATAATCCAACAAAAGGATTACTATTCTTCTATTTATTCTAAAATTAATTTTTTACCCATTCTTACTTTTACAACAAGGTTTTGATGGAATCATTTTTTGTTTAACATACGAGGTACATTTTAATTTCTCTAGAAAAAGTACGAGGAGGATGTTTTTAACATATATGGCATGAACGGGTTTTTACATATTAAAAACACAATATTTCCATGATATTTTCTCCACATGTTTAAAAGTGTCCTTTAATCTCAATTTCTTTCTTTTAAAATTCCATGACATTTTGAGAAAATAAAATGTTTTTGGAGAAGAACGGATATTTTCCTCAGGAATTAAGTTAAAGTGTTTTATCCAAATTATTTCCATCTAAGATAACATATGGTTATTCTTCTATCCCTATTATTACATTGATTTGATTGTATTTACGATGAAATAATGTTAATGAAGTCCATTTATCTTATAAGGATAATGTTATGATGAAATAATGTTTTAAAATCCCATTTAATTAAATGGATTATGCTATGATGAATAATTTATGTTCCTGTGGAACACATAAGAATTGTATAATTATGAGATGGGTGGGACCTATATCTAAAACCGATTCATTGGGTAAATATTTATATCTCATGATATATACATGGCTGGAATGTAAATTAAATCTGGTTTAGTAATATAAGGTTGGAATGGGGACTGAACTCTTTCAGTAATGGACTTTGTCTTCTATGATGTTCTTGTGAATTTTCCTTGACTAATATGAAATGATTTTCTATGATTATGTGTGTATGCCACAAAATTTCATATAACAACCCTGTGATTTATTACACACCTAAACCTGATTTATTATATAAAAACTTCACTTGAAACATCATAGAAGATCAAGAGGTCCAGTGTCTTTAAGGATTAGGAACATTACATAACATCTTAGAACATAATACACACAACATATTTATTGAAAACTTTTTTTACATGACCACTACATTCCCGTGTACTAAGCATTGCATGTGATAACCCGAGGACATGCATATGAAAAGGGTGAGTTATAAAGCACAATAAGGGAATAATCTTTGAATAATATGAGGAATAAAATAAATGTTAGACAATAGGATTATAAAAGGATCACAAGAGAATCATTAACATAAAATCTTGATAAATAATGATAATCATAACATGGAAATGTGGAAACAACACATAACCTGGAATTAGCATGAGTCAAGGCTCATTGATCATGGGGCATGAGTAAACCCTTATTTCACATGAAGCACGATTAAACCCTCATTGAACTTGAATTATCATGAGTAACACTAAGTGAACAGAAGTTTCATGATACTATGTTTTACCCAATGCATTGGAGTGCTATCAGGGTGCACACTTCATAAACATTTCATTTCATGTATAAGTCTGCCACATGGATCATACAATAGGGAAAAAATAATCATCATTTATTCCAAGATAAATGGATGTTGAATACATTAATAAATCATTATAATCAATATGTTAATGTGCATAAAGGTGAATACCTTTGATAGTGAAATGGTTATGGTATTCAATACACAATGACATTGGCTTGGAAAACCATAGTGCAACTTCGGTAGCATAACGACGTGAAATAAGAACTCATAAAAAATTGTTTATGAGAGATAAAGGGGTGTCTCATCATATTTACATGAAATAGAAAGTATGTGGGACATATAGATACTTTTCCTAACAACCATAATGGAATTTAGATGCATAATTCAATATAATTGCTTCGATGTAAAAGAGGAGAGAGGAATCCCATATTGAATTTTGGCATGGTAACAGGTGTACATGGGAGACATTAACGACGAAGAAAGGGGTCTCCCATCATGAAAACATAAATATTACAGTATTGTGGAGGTGAGAAATAATACCCCAACATTTTTAATTGAAAACAAAAGGGCATAACAACATATAAAAAATATGACAAAAATGAGAACAGAAGAAATCTCTTACTTGGAATTGTGATCCCAAAGGCATGATAGATGTTTGAGATAGGATTATTGGGATATTGGGGAACCATGGGAGGATTATAGAGAGGTGAAGGAATTGGTTGGTCGAACACCAAAGGCTTTGAGTGAAGGAAGTGGGGTCTTGGGGGGTTATATAGGAAAGAATATGGAATTCATTAATATTTAGGTTTTGGACACCCCACATTAAACTAATCAAAACAAGAAACCAGACCATGGTTTCTGACCATGGATTTTGTGAAAGGGGGTTGTAAAAATATATTTTATATGTCCAATGTCTGAACTTCATAAAATAATAGGGTTTCTTATATGGAGGTGAGTCGCACTGTCAAGGAAAACAATTTAAAAATACAAAATGTTTTAGAAGCTTTGAAGGGTCCACTAATGCTTTGTAAAATAAATAAAACATATCCAAAATCAAATTATTTTAATTTGAAAACGTATATTTACTGAACATAATGTTTATAATATTTTATTACATCACTATTGGGTCATTATGATGTCATAAAACACATTATTTATTTAAATGGTAATTAATCTTTACCCAAAAATTCGATTATCTCATAAAATTATTAAAAATTCACCATTTGATAATTTCAAAGTCCGGATTCCAAATATAATATTCATTTTTTCTAAATAATTTTATAAATATGTAAATCTTTACTTTTTAAAATAAAAACCGAAATTTTCTGAAAATTCATAGGTTTTGAAAAAAACAACATTCAAACCTCAATAAAAATTACAATTTTCATTCATAAAATTACATTAAAATTTATATTTAATAAAATTTAATTTATTTATAATATTATTTTATTATAATATTATTTAATTCAGAAGTCCATTAATTCATTAAAATAGATTTCATATTTGAATATTAATTAAAAATATTATTTTTGATTTATAAGATATTTAAAAAGTAACTATAATAAAATCAATGCAGATTATTTGTACAAAAATAACTTACAAAGTCATAGTGATAGGGTCTTGTTACATATCCCCTTATAACACCCACATAAGACTGAAGAGTATAGTGTGCGCTTTTGATAGACTTGTGGGTTGGCTCAGATAACATTGCTCTGGTGGTAATCTCTATTATCTTTGAATTCTCCAGTAGTTGGTTCCACTCAAGCATAACGTTTTCAAGATCGGCTTGGGATTGATCAAGAGCGAAGCCCAATGATTCCACCTCCTTTCCGAGATTCAATGAATGGGCTTTGTACGGGGAAAGTCTACTGGATGAGGCCATCGCTTCCTTTTTCTGAGTAAATTAGATTTGTTAATGCCCTATATTTATACTAATCATGTGATCACTATTCAATGACTATATTTGAAATGGTCACAATTTATAACAGTATTTTAAAATAGAGAAACATAAAAACAATGAAGTTCATATTTAATATAACCATAATAATTCATTTAAATAGATCAAGAGTAATTTCTATTATTGAATGTTTGGGTCGTTACAATCTTCCCCCCTTAATAAATTTCGACCTAGGAATTTCCTTTTTCCCACACTAAAACGGATGTGGATAATTCTGAATTATCATTTCCAATGATTTCCATGTCGCATCTTCAAACTTGTGGTTTATCCATAACACCTTGATGAGTGGAATTGTATTATTTTTTATAACTTTTTCTTTTTGATCATAGATCTTCACTGGTTTATTCTCGTAAGAAATATCATACTCTAGCTGTAATACCTCTAAAGAGAGTGCTTGTGAAGGGTCTGGTATATACTCCCTTAAAAGGGATACATGAAAGGCATTTTTACACCCCGAGAGTTTATAATATATATTCTTTTAATTTATTTCATATCTTCTATTGTACGCTACAGAAAGATTATATTGCGCTATACGGAACATTGTATTAGCTTGCAGTATACACAACACTAATCTTGGATCGTGTTAAACACAATTTCAAGTTTGTTTGATAGTAGTTATTCAACGCAAAATTGAGTATATATATATATATATTCAATGTATAAATGAAATGTGGCTGGATTTTGTTATATGAAAAAAAAAGGAGTCTTTCACTACATGCAACCCTGACTTTTCTTGCCTTGCATGCAATTGTGACCTTCCTCGATAATGTGTGTAGTACACAATACTAAGTTTCACTAAACAACTATATATTGTTATAATATTATTATGGACAAACCATTATAAATAGTATTAACTAAATTTTGAATTTTATAACATTATTATTCATCATACACATTTTCTAAACTATGTTATGTGAACAAAATAAAATTTTCGGGTAAAATAAGTATTTTTTAAAAAATGCAGTTTTTCCACCTTTTGATGGCACACCCACTTTAAATCTAGTTTATTAAGAATTTATAAGATCAATTTGACAAAATAAAATTATTATTTGGAATCAAGATATAAAAATTTACTTTGGATAAAATTTTCATATTATTCTGAAAACTTTTATATTTTAATGAATAGTAAAAACACGCTATATTTTAATTAAAAACAACTTTTTCATCATAATAATTTATATGGTTAAATTATAATATTGAATGGTTTTAAAGTATAAATAGAATATATTTTTACCATTTCATATAACGTATGTCATTAGCATTGATTTAACATTGATTTCATAGGCAAAATCATTTCAATGTTTTTCAATGTTTTAACTTTTAAAAATAACTTTCTTAACAACGAGATTAATTTTAAATTAATTTCTGAAAGTTCTGTGATTTGAATTTGGAAAAATGTATTCCATATTTGGAATAATTTGGTCAAAATTATGTTAATAGGCTACTTTTAATTTATGGTCACTATGAATAGTAACCATAGTAAATTTTATTTACCATAGTTAAAGGTAAATCGGTTAATTGAGGGTAAATATAATATTATAAAATTAACCTAAAACATTTCTTAATATAATTGGATGATTATATTTTGTCTTATAGAATATTTCGGTCTAAATGTAATCCATTGTAACCCGCATGGATGTGATTATGACCTTTAATGTATTTTATTTAAAATAATGTGAAATATGTCTCACTCAAACATTAATAATTAATCAATTTTTAATATAAGGTTATACAGAATATAAATTTAGTAATAAATACTCATTTGAAAGATAAAATGTATTTATGTATAATGGTAATTTATTTGTAATTTTTAAGAAATATTTATTTACTTTATTAGCTTATACATTAATGATGAAGAAATTATTTATTTAGTGAAAAATCAATAATATAGTTGTTATTGCATTAATAATACACATAAAAGGCCCAAAAACCTGACCAAGAATTATTGGTAGTGTACATATAAACCCTAAGCATCTAATGGAATAATTGGTGACAATTTTGATCCATATAAAGAAGATTATTAAAATTATATTATTTTATTTTAAACGATTCTTAAGTTTTCACCTTCATAATTTTATAAATATAACAATTTACATGTTATGATTTTCAGATGATAAATTAGAGTAAAAGTATTATTAATATAAAAGATATGAGATTTATCTTAATCATAGGATTTCATTTTTAATTTTTATGAAACAAATATGTATCTTAAATAATTATACAAAAATCTTGTACTAATTATTTTATTAAGAGATATACCAAATAAATGGTTTTAATTATATTAAAATAAATATTATATGAAATATTTAATGTGCTCCACAAATTTTCTAGATAAATATGACATTTTATGAATCTGTTAAAGCTTTTATTTTGAACATATTTCAAGGTGGATCTTATTTAAATTCAAATAAATGAATAGTGTCAAAATAGACACAATCATTATTTTATAAAAATAACATAATATAAAATTGTTTAAAAATCAAAAAAATATTTAAAAATTATAAATTAAAATTTATATGTTCTAATATATCATAAATTATCCAATTATGGACAATTAAAAACACATAAGTAAATATTTATAACAATTTAAAAATTAGAATCTTATTACAACAAGTAAAATTAAATAGATTAAATAAGGATAAATGAAGTTGATAAGGTTTAAAATAAATTCCCAACATGAATAAATTTTATTGGTTTATGTGATTACTACCCTATCGCATCTAATATTCGATTTTGAGTTATTTTTTGAAGTTTTTTAGTGAGATTGAATTTATTATAAATTAGTATTTCTTATGTTACCAAAGGTACCCTTCTTCTCCCTTATAAAAAGGGCACCCCTTCCATCTTCTCTTAACACCCTTTTTAGAATTGAATCTCAAAAAAACCCTGCCAATTACTCTTCAAAACTTCTCTAGTTATATCATAGAGGTTCTGGTATTCTCAAAAGGCCAACTCTGGTGCCCAAAGAAGAAGATTAAAGGAGGTGCGTCGAGGAAGAGGTAATCTCTTCTACCGACTATTTCAAGTTTCTTTCTTCTTATACATCCTCTAATTTAGTTGTTTAATTATAAAGTAATAACATCAATATGAATTATATATTGATATGTAATTATAAATATGGAACAACCCTATTTCACATTCATATCCATCCTACGGAAAACTAAATCACCGCACGTGCGTACGTACGAAATACCATCTCCACGTTGTGGTGTAATCTGTTTTCCACCACCACCTTACTTGGATGGGTATAATGGTGTAAAGAATGACTATATATGATTATTATAACATCACATTGATTCTGAGATAATATATCATCCACTTTAATTCCATTCAATAACTATGGGAATGATATCATCGCTCGTGCGTACGTACAGATTACCGTCTGCACGACGTGATGAGATTCATTTTCCATGTTAACAATTCATGAATGATTATAAAGTATATATAATAAGTAATAATGATATATATGAAATATTAATGACACTGTATTTATTTATATGTTATTTACTTAAATCTATTAAATTTAATAGGGAACTGAAAATAGCATTCATGCGTACGTACGGTCTACTGTCTCCAAGAACGATGCATTTCATTCCATTTATCGATATATTATATATATGTATATTCTGAATATATATTATATATAAATCATGTTTTATATTCTATAATTAATTAACCATGATCTCATTAATCATATGAATAATTACAAGTCAAAACATGGACGATAAATGAAATGATTTTACCTAAAATGATACATTAACATGAATTTACAAAAGAATGGGTAATATAAAGTCATAAGTGAACCACATATGATATCATAACAATGAATATGATTATTTAATAATTCAATTACATTATTTAAATCAATATACAAAAGTTTCGGATACGTATGAAGGATATCAGACCTAAGGTAAGGGATAATTATTACAATCTCATTCTTATCCGAGATTGTTTATTCTTATGTATTTACTGCGGTTATATTTTTCATCCATGTCCATAAAATGTTTTTCATAAAGTGATTAATATTCTTCCATTTATGTTTAAATTCATGTTTACCCATCTTTGACTTTTAGTTGGTGTTATAGATGGAATGTTTCTTTAGTTTATCATACGTGGTACTTTTTGACTTTTCTAACAATAGTATGAGGAGAATGTTATTTTTAACTTATACGGCGTGAAAATATTTTTACGATTTCATAAAGCCTCATTTTCATGAATCTTCCTCTACAATATTGCATGATTATTTTCTAGAAAACCCCTTTCATTTAAAATTTCATGTCATTTTGTGAAAAGAAAATGATTATGAAGAATAAATGATATTTTCCTCAAGAATACATTTCAACTGTTTTATCAAAACTATTTTACATTTAAATGACATTATTTAATATGTTTATGTTTCAATTATAATGTCTCAATTATTTAAATGGTTTGAATTATCTTATGATGAAATTATATCCATTTATTTATATGGATTTTGTTATGTTGGAATGATGTTTAAGAATCTCATTCTAATACGTGGGTTACGCTATGATGTATGATTTATGATTTTGTGGCACACAAAAGAATGATTTCATTATGAGATGGATGTGACCAATATCTCCCTCCAATGCAATGGGTAATGATTTATATCTCATGAGATAGACATGGCTGGAACGGTAACTTAATCCGGCTCAGTGTTACAGAACTGAAACGAGGAGTGAACTCGATTCAGAAAGGGACTTTGTCCACTAAGATGTTTTTGGAAGCAATACATTGGCTACTATGGAAATAATAACATGTTCTTAATGGTTTCCACAATTAAATTCTTTATTCCCATTCTATTTTATCAGGATTGATGATCCATTATGATATATGCCTTACGTAATTCCATGTTTTTTGTCATTGCTCAAGATTTTGAGGTTTAAATATTATGTTCATGTTTTGAAGTTAAAATGTATATGGTTTGTTTTATTTTCTACATTCTTACCCTTACTGAGCATTTGAGATCAACCTTTATATATATATCATTTTCCCTAGGGTATAATGAAAGGTTTTAGGTAAGAAAAAAGAAGGAAGATCTTTATGGGAGATTTTGAAGATCATTCACAAAGATTAGAAGATTATATTACGAGATTCAAAAGTCAATAAAATATTACGGTACATTGGTGTCTATTTTTGTTATGTATAAGATATTTCGTAAAAATAATGTAATTTTTATGTACGTCACGATTTGGGTCTCTACAGTTGGTATCAGAGGAATGGTTTAGTCAACCTTTGGAAACTAGGATGCGAAAACATTAGTGAGATCCCAAGAGATATTTCTATGATATGTCTAGGGATGTCGGTAAGGATAAGTATAAGAATATGTTATAGTCCAATAATTATGGTAAAAATCGTAGAAATAACCCTAAGATGTGATATATTGAATGTACTCCCCCTTTATTATGTTGTTTTCCCCTGCAAGATTTCTGCCTCACACACTATTCTATTTGGGTTTTAGATGATTGCTGGAACCCGAAGGAGCCGTGTTGATCAATGAAATGGACAATGTAAGGATTTTCCTCCTGAAGAAACCAATGTTATGGGAGATGGAGTGCAAAATATTATTGTTATACTTACACAATCTATGAATCATTTTGGACATATGAATGAGAAGTGAAGGGAACAATATTCAATTGAGTCTTTCATGAGGAAACATCCAACTTCTATCAATGGGTCTTCTGATCCATTTTTTGCTGAAAAATGGATGAGTACCATTGAAAATATATTTTCCATACTTCGCTGTTTGGAACATGATAAAGTCATTCTCGCTGTTTACCTTTTAGAAGGTGAATCAGACCAGTGGTGGACTCTAATTAAGATTACAAGGCCCAAAATAAAATTGAATCCATGGAATGGGACGAGTTCAAGAACTTGTATTTCAATAAGTACATCCCTCGTATTCTTCTAAAAAAGGTTTAAAAGGTGTTTCTCGAGCCTTAGCAAAATGTTGATGAATCTGTTGGCATATACGAGGTGAATTTTAAACGGCTTGCAAGGTATGCATCTAGATTTATCATCCAACCAGAAAGAAAAGATGATCGATTCTTCAGTGGCTTAAAAACAAGTCTTCGAAGGGCATTAGTGATAAGAGACTTCAGTAGCTATGAAGAAATTGTGTGTTGTGCTATCAAGGTATAAATTAAAGTTGGTGTTACATATCCATCTAATGGTTTTGACAGGAAAAAAAATATGGAGTTCAAGGAGAAATCTCAGAATAATGGTGAAAGTAAGATAAATGTTTCTTTCTGCTCAATGTGTGGAAGGAAGCATGGTGGAGATTGCCTTAAAGGGACTAGAAAATGTATTAAGTGTAGAAAATAAGGTCATTGAGCAGCCGAGTGTCGATGTAATGGAAAAAGGGTTTATAATGATGTGAATAAAGAAAAGATTGCAGAGAACGCTCCACCAACACTTCAATGATCCAAGAGCAAGGAAATGGGTCATTATGCTAACCAATGTCCTAATCCAAGGGTTAATGATGATCGACGTGATAAATCTCTTAAGGCAAAGGACAAAGGGAAGTCACATGCGATTACAATTGATAATGTTGAGTATGAAAACGATGCAGTGGAATGATTATGTGTTTATGTAACAAGATTCCAAAATAATGTTTTGGAATCTTATTTATAGTAATGTGGAATATTTGAATATCAATGTATTAGTTTATTATGGTATTCAATAATTATACTGCACTGGTAACCATGAAATGTAATTAAAATATTTTGGAAAGTAGATGATATGATAATGAGAAAATTAAATGTTTAATAGTATTCATGAGCTCATGACTGATATAAGGACTAAGTGATATTATGATTTGAGTATATTGATCTTTTGGGATTTTGGTATGTGGAAAGAGTTAACTTTTGAAAACATTAAAGTTTTCACTATGGTTCAATGGGTATTCATTTTTAAAGATAATACATGATTAAGGTATTCACTTGTTTGTAATTTTACCAACAAGATATATTGTATGATATATGGTGGATAAATGATGGTATTCACATGCTCGGTAGATGAAATTTCTTGTAATTGTTTTCTTTATACTATGAGCTTGGGCAGAAGTATTTTGGATAAGCCTAAAGATTGGAATGGATTATGTTGGACATAAGTTATTATTGTATAAGTCTAGAAATTTTTTCAATATTATTGGACGGGATGTTATAATAATGTAATTTTAGAAAAAAAGGCAACCTGCCGGGCGGGCGACAATCAGTCGCATCGGACAAGGATGTGAGAATCGAACACACAACCAAAGTGTGACATGCCTTTATCACCTACCACTTGCCTACAAGAAGTCCTTGGTTAGTAGAAATTAGTTTTATTACATTAAGAAGTATGATATATGATATATAAGTCCATTTTAGGATCCATATATGATTAATCTCACTATAGATAGACTTATGTATTTTTTAAAACTTTTTCTAACCTTTTTTTTGAGACAGATGGAATGACCAATCATTCTATCACATGATCTACTAGCACCTGACTAATGACAAATTCAACTTCATTTCTTTATGAGATGAAGTGGAAATTGTCCACGGAACGACCAACAGTTAGATTGTACCAAAATCAAGAATGTATTTCTTCTGATTCCAATTTCTTCAACTTTAGGGAAATGATCTTGAAAACCAAAAATGTTGTCCTAGTTCCCTTATATCCGATTAATTAGATGGTACCTTACATCATCAAAATTTTATGGCTTTGTGATTGTTGTCTTTTTCATATCCATTTTCTCTACCACTATCCATCAGAACATGATGGATAGATTTCTCTTCCACATCCATATTTTAACCTATGTTCTCTTATGTGGAAACCCAGTGATTAGTTAATTTTGGGTAACCATTACATTTCATACTTTAGTATTTAAAGATAAGTTTTGTTATTCCTTTTAACGATGTGAGTTTCTATTAAATAAACTTTGGAGTAGTAAACCATTTATAACCCCGACGAATTTGGAGGGAGAAATTCATTTTAAGGGGGGTTGAATGTAACACCCCAAGATTTTATAAGATATATTATTTTTAATTTCTTTAATATCTTTTGTTGTACGCTAAACCAAGATTATATTGCGCTATATGTAACACCATATTAGCATTAAGTATACATAACACTAATATTAGATCATGTTAAACACAATTTCACGTTTGTTTGATAGTAGTTATTCAACGCAACATTGAGTATATATATATATATAGTCAATGTATAAATGAAATATGGTTGTATTTTGTTATACGCAATGAAAAAAGTTTCTTTCACTACACGCAACCCTGACATGGCTTGCATTACACGTAATCGTGACCTTCCTCGTTAGCGTGTGTAGTACGTAATACCGAGTTTTACTAAACAATGATATATTGTTATAATATTATTATGGACTAGCCGTTATGAATAGTATTAAAGACATTTTGAATTTTATAACATTATTATTTATCTTACACATTTTCTAAAACATGTTATGTGAACAAAATAAATTTTCCAGGTAAAATAATTATTTTTTAAAAAATAGAGTTTTGCCGCCTTTTGATGACGCACCAACTTTAAATCTAGTTTTTGATGGGATTATAAGTTCAATATAACGAAATAAAATTATTCTTTCGAATCAGGATATAAAAAATTACTTTCGATAAAATTTCCATATTATTCTATTAACATTCATATTTTAATGAATAGTAAAAACACTCTATATTTTAATTAAAAACAGGTTTTTTCATCATAATAATTTATATGGTAAAGTTATAATATTGAATGGTTTTAAAGTATAAATAGAATATATTTTTACCATTTAATATATTGTATTTCATTATCATTGCTTTTACATTGAATTCATAGGTAAAATCATTTCAATCTTTTGCAATGTTTAAACTTTTAAAACTCATTTTCTGAACAACGGGATTATTTTTAAATTAATTTAAGCAACTTATATGTATTTAATTAGTAAAAATGTATTCCATATTTGGAATCAGTAGTTCCAAATTATGTTAATATGATACTTTTTATTTTTGGGCACTATGAATAGTAACTATAGTAAATTTTATTTACCATAGTTAAAGATAAATCGAGTAATTGAGGGTAAATATAATATTATAAAATTACTATAAAACTTGTGTTAATATAATTTTATGATTATATTTCGTCCTATGGAATATTTTGGTCGAAATATAATCCATTGGAACCCACTTGGATGTGATTAAGACCTTTAATGTATTTTATTTAAAAGAATGTGAAATATGTCTCACTCAAACATTAATAATTGAACTATTTTTAATATAAGGTTATACATATTATAAATTCAGTTATAAATACTCATTTGAAATCTAAAATGTTTTTATTTATCATGGTAATTTATTTGTAATTTTTAAGAATTATTTATTTTCCTTATTAGCTTATATATTAATGATGCAGAAATTATTTATTTACTGAAAAATCAATAATATAGTTTTTATAGAGATAATAATACACATAAAAAGGCCCAAAAACATGAAAAATACTGATTGGTAGTGTATATATACACCCTAGGAATCCAATGGCCGAATTGGGGACCATTTGGATCCATATAAAGAAGCTTATGACACATTTATTATTTTATTTTAAATGATTCTAAAGTTGTCACCTTCATAATTTAATAAATATAACAATTTACATGTTATTATTTTAAGATGATAAATTAGAGTAAAATTATTATTATAAAATATATTCGATATATTTTCATCATAGGATTTATATTTAATTTTTAAGCAAAAAATAAATATATTAAATAATTATACCAAAATCTAGTACTGATTATTTTATTAAGAGATATACCAAATAAAAGGTTTTAAAGATATTAAAATAATTATTATATGAACTATTTAATGTGCTCAACTAATTTTCTAGATACATATGACATGTTATTAATATATTAAATTTTATATTTCGAACATATATTTCTTGTGGATTTTATTTAAATTCAAATAATTGAATAGTGTCAAAATTGACACAATTGTTATTTTATAAAAATAACACAATATAAAATTGTTTAAAAATCACATTAATATTTTAAAATTATAAAATAAAATTTACATGGTCTAAAATATCATAATTTATCAAATTATGGTAAATTAAGAATACATAAGTAATTATTTTTAACAAATTAAAAATTACAATCTTATTACCACAAATAAAATTAAATAGATTAAATAAGAATAAATAAAGCTGATACTGTTTAAAATAAATCCCAACATGTCTCAATTTTATTAATTAATGATATTACAACACTATCTCATATAATATTCATATTTGAATCATTTTAGGAGGTTTTTAAGTGATTTTGAATTTTTTAGAAATTAATATTTCTTCTGTTACCAAAGGTGCCCCTATCCTCCCTTATTAAAAGGGAACCCCTTCCCTATTATCTTCACACCCTTTTTATCATTGAGGCTCGGCCAAACCCTAAAAATTCCTCTTCTAAACCTCTATGGTTATATCATAGAGGTTTTGGTCTTCTCAAAACACCGTGTCTAGTACAAGAAGAAGAAGTTTAAAGGAGGTGCGTCGAGGAAGAGGTAATATCTTCTACCGACTCTTTCAAGTTTCTTTCTTCTTATACTTCCTCTTATTCAGTTGTTTCATTAGAAAGTAATAGAATCAGTATTACGTATATAATTATATGTTATTATAAATATTAAACAACCATATTTCACCTTCTATCCATCCTATGGAAAACAAAATCACTGCACGGGCGTACATACGGAATAACGTCTCCACGCTGTGGTGTAATCTGTTTTCCACTAGAACTATACTTGGATGGGTATAATGGTGTAAATAATAACTATATATAATTATTATAACATCATACTGATTCTATGATATTATATCATCCACTCCACTTCCATTCAATAACTATGGGAACTATATCATCACTAGTGCGTACGTACGGATTACCGTCTCCACGACGCGATGAGATTCATTTTCCATTTTAACAATTCAAGAATGATTATAAAGTATATATAATAAGTAATCATGAAATATATGACATATTAATGATTCAATATTTAGGTATATGTTATTTACTTACATCTATTAAATTTAATATGGAAACTAAAACAACGTTCATGTGTACGTACGACCTACCGTCTCCATGAACGGTGTATTTCATTCCATTTATCAATCTATTATATATATGTATATTATAAATATATATTATATATAAATCATGTTTTATATTCTTGAATTAATTAATCATGATCTTTGTAATTATATGAATAATTACAAGTCAAAACGCGGATGATAAATGAAATGATTTTACCCAAAACGATACCTTAACATGAATTTACAAATAAACGGGTAATATAAAGTCATAAGTGAACCATATAAGATATCATAAAAAATGAATATGATTCTGTAATAATTCAATTACATTATTTAAATCATTATACAAGAGGTTTAGATACGTATGAAGCATATCTGACCTAATTTAAGGGATAATTATTTCAATCTCATTCTTATCCAAGATTGTTTATTCGTAATTATTTACTGGGGTTATATTTTTCATCCATGAAAATAAAATGTTTTTCATAAAGTGTTTAATATTATTCCATGATTTTTTAAAGTCATATTTACCGTTCTATGAATTTTACTTTTTGTTATGGATGGAATATTTCTTTTGTTTACCATACGTGGTACTTTTTGACTTTTAAGACAAATGTATGAGGATAATGTTATTTTTAACTTATACGTTATGAACGGATTTATACATTTTCACCACGCCTCATTTACATGAATCTTACTCTATAAGATTTCATGATTATTTTAAACAAGAACCTTTTCTTTTAAAATTTCATGTCATTTTGTGAAACGAAAATGACTTTCAAGAAGAAAAGATATTTTCTTCAAGAATTTATTTCAAGTGTTTTATCAAAACTCTTTTCCATCTAAAATTACATTAATTAGTATGTTTATGTTTCAAGTATGATGTATCCATTATTTAGATGGTTTGATTTTTCTTATGATGAAATGATATCCATTTTTTATATGGATCTTTTTATGATGGCATGATGATTAATAATCCCATTCTATTACATGGGTTATGCTATGATTTATGATTTATGATTTTGTGGTATATGAAAGAATGATTTAATTATGAGATGGGTGGGATCTATATCTCCATCAAATGCATTTGGTAAAGATTTATATGTCATTAGATATACATGGCTAGAATGGTAAGTAAATCTGGTTCAGTGTTACAGGACTGAAACGAGGAGTGAAATCGATTAAGAAATGGACTTTGTCCACTAAGATGGTCTGGGAAGCAAATCCTTGGATACTATGGAAATCATCACATGTGATTAATGGTTTCCATAATTACATGATTTATTCCCATGATATTTTATCTTGATTGATGATCCATTTTGATATATTCCTTACGTACTGCCATGTTTTTTGTCATTGCTCATGATTTTGATGTTTAAATATTATGTTCATGTTTTGAAGTTCCAATGTATATGGTTTGTTTTATTATCTTCAATATTACCCTTACTGAGAATTTGAGTTCACCCTTTATATGTTTTATTTTCCCTAGGATATGAAGAATGGTTTTAGGTAAGAATAAAAAAGGAAGATCATTAGGGTAGATGTTGAAGATCATTCACCAAGATTAGAAGATTATATTTCGAGATTCGAATGAAACTAAATTATTACGGTCATTTGGTGTCTTTTTTTGTTATGTATTAGGTATTCCGCCAAAGTAATGTAATTTCCATGTGCGTCATTCAATGGGTATCTAGTGACATCATGTACTTTGGTCATGGTAGGTGGAAGTTCTAGTCAATAGGCTACAAACCCAACATGATCAAGAATCTCGAAGGGGCCAATGTACAAAGGACATAAATTCCATTTCTTTCAAAACCAAATGTCCTTTTTCAATGGAGATATGCATATAATACCATGTCCCAGACATTAAACTCAAGGTCTCATCGATGGTTATCTTCATAACTCTTTCATTGACTCTGGGAAGCCTTGATATGTTGATAAATGGTTTTCACCTACTCCAACAATTCTTCGACCATTTCTGGTCCTAGCAGCTTGCGTTCACTAACTTCATCCCAACATGTCAGTATTATGAACCTCTTCCCATACATCTCTTCATAAGGTTTGATTCTGTTTCTTGAGTGGAAGCTTTTATTATAAGAGAATTCCACCAGCGGAAGATGTTGATCCCACCCTCATATGAAGTCCCCAGAACATGATCTTAACATATCCTACAATGTATGAATATTTCGCTCAAATTGGCCATTAGTTTGATGATGATTGGTCATACTAAATTTTTTTCCAGTATCCAGAGCTTATTGAAGAATCTTCAAAAACATGAAGGTGAGTCTTGGATATAGATCGGATATAATATATTGTGGAACTCCATACATCATTACCACTTCCCTGATATATATGTATGCCATTTGATCCAATGATAAATCCCCCAGAATTGCAATAAAGTGTGCATTCTTTGTAAGACCATCCACAAGAACCTAGACTGCATTGTTGACCAAGGATTTCTTCAGAATTCCGGTGACAAAATCAATGAATATGTTCTCCCATTTCCATGCTGGTATAGGAAATGGTTGCATCATCCCATTAGACTTCTGCCTCTCCACCATCATTTGCTGACACATCAGCAACATTGATGTATACTCAGTGATCACCATCTTCATATTATCTCACCAATAATGCTATCACAGATCTCGATACATCATTGTGTTTCCTAGGTGAATAGAGAATTTGAATTATGTAATTTCCTTCATCAGCTCTGAAATTGATGGAACACTTCGTATTTTCCCAAATCTCACAATTCCTTCTCCATTAACATTGAACTGTGAGGATTTCCCTTTTTCTGAAAGCTTAATCATTATTCTGAATTCCTACATCATCTTTTTGAGCATCCTTTAACTTTTCCAGAAGAGATGGGTGATCAATCAAGTGTGAAAGGATTGATGATGTTCCCTTATTTAGGATTCCAATGTCCATATTAATCAAATATAAGCATATTAGATCCTTCTCAATTCTCATCAATGATAGAATCGATGGGTCCCTCCTACTTAGAGAATCCTCCACCATATTTTCTTTCCCAGGGTGGTTATGGATTGAACAATCATATTCTTTGATCAGCTCTAACCATATTCATTGGTTCATGTTCAACTCTTTCTGAGGGAATATATACTTGAGGCTTTTTTGGTCTGTATATATTTCATACTTCTCCCCAAAGAGATAATGCTGCCCAATTTTTAAAGTGATGATCACCGAATCCAACTCCAGATCATGTGTTGGATAATTATTCACATGAACATTCAATCGCCTTTTAGAATAGGAAATGATTTATAATTATGCATCAACACACATCCCATGATCTTTTCAAAGCATCACTGAATACCACAAAAAGATCTCCACTTGTGGATAAAGTGAGCATGGTCACAGTGATAAGCCTCCTTTTTAAATCATTGAAGCTTTTTTTTCATTCATCACTACAAGAAATCATTAATCCCTTCTGAGTTAGCTTAGTAATAGGGTTAGAAAATCGTGATAAATTTCTCACAAATCATCGATAATATCCTACTAACCCCAAGATACTATGGATAGTTGTTACTAATGTTGGTCTCAAACATCCCTCAATTGTAGCTATCATGGAGGGAACCATATATTTCCCATTTCTAGTGATGATATGGCCAAAAAATGAGATATCCATAAACTAGAACATACACATGTGGTACTTTCTATTGATCGTATCCTTCAGAGAGGTCTCCGATACAGTTCTTAGATTCTTCTCATGATCCTTCATGGTTTTGGAGTACATTAGAATATCGACAATAAAGACTACCAGAAATTTTGTCAAGGTAATCTCTAAAAACATTATTCATCAAGTCCATAAATTTTTTTGAAGCATTAGTGAGTCCGAAAAGAATTACTATGAATTCATAGTGCCAGTATCTTGTAAGAAAATCAATTTTGGGGATATCTTCCTTCTTCACCATTACTTGATAATATCCTGAACAAAAATCCTCCTTGGAGATGTATTGTTCTCGATGTAGCTAATAAAACATGTCATCGATTCATGGGAGAGGATACTAGTTCTCTAAAGTTATTTTTTTAAGCTCATGATAATCGATGCAAAAGCGCTTTGACCAATCTTTCTTCTTGACGAAGATGACTAGTGCACCCTAATATGAAGCACTTGGGGATATAAACCCTTTATCCAGATTCTTCTCTAGTAGTTTCTTCAGCTCCTCAAACTCCACAAAAACCATTCTATATCGGGTATTGTATATTGGAAACAACCCAGGTATAAGATCAATTGATAATAAAAAATCTCTTCAAAGAGGTAGACCAAGAAATTCTTTGGGAAACACTTCAAATAATTCCATCAAAATAGGCATGTCTTCAGGATTCTTGCCTCCTTACACTCAATCATCTGAGATAGATACTTGTGCTCATAAGGCAGTAATATCCACACTTGAGATGATGGAGCTAATGAAGATTCATCTTCCACCTTTCACTTGTATAGAATTGGGGGTCGATTCTTTACATGGAGAGTGATTTCCCTCTCATGACAATTTATGTTGCCTCTATATATAGAAGTCCAGTCCATGCCATGAATTTCATCAAATTTCAGTAGTGGGAGTATGACGAGGTTCACCATGAAATTCAATCCATATAATATGACATGGGAGAAGTTATATTCATGGGATGCAATGATTTTCCCATTTTCCATACTCACCGACATATTTACTTCCATTATTTGTGGTGGTGTTGGGGTTGTTCTAATAAAATTTATGGATTTAAATGAATTCATAGAAACTGAATCAAAACATATGTTCTCTATTCTTGAATGAATTACGAGCTTACCTCTCACCACTTCGTTTTCGGGGTTCACATCGGTAGTAGTGATGGAAAACCCTCTCCCTTGCTGCTTTGGAGGTTGTTGGTTTACCTACAAAAACCCTTGTCTTAGGGAACTGATTTGCAACATTACCTGGTTCTTTGTAGTTGTACCAATGATCAATGCCTTGAGGTTTGAATAGAGTGATCCTCTCTTCAATTATAGTTACTGGTTTATCTTATCAGCAGTTAACATCTAGGTTCCCTTCTCTTCCACACCTAAAGCATTTTATTGTCATATTAAAGCTATTTCCGAGGTTCTTCTTTCCTCACCTTTGGCAAGTGGGGTATAAGATCTTCTTATCATCATGGGATTTATCCATCTGAAAACCGTAATTGAATTCCATCTTAGGATTATTATCCCCATTATGACCCTATGATTATCCAATCTCTATTTATACCATGAGGGAACATCAGATAATTTCATCATAGTTGTCGAAGTCACAGATCAACAGCGCTTTCTATAGGCTAGCATTTAGCCCACCAATGAAGCAGTCATCCTTGCATTCAGGGGTAACTACAAAGTTAGAGATGAATCATGCAATCCTTGTGAGGTTTTCCTCGTACGCTCCAACACATTAATCAATTTTTTTTCTTGAGGGCATGGAATTCCCTTTCCATCCTATGTTGGGGGGTGGGCGTAAATTATTTATCGAAAAACATCTTCCAGAAATACTTCCATTCCAATGCCTCGATCTCTTTCTCAAGATTCATATTTTTTTATCAACATCCACCATGGATCAGTTTCACCCTCCATATGATAAGTATCCAAGATAACCTTCTCTTGTTTAGAACAGTTATGGATGGAGAACATCTTTTCAATGGAGTTAATACATTTTTCGATGATTGAGGGATCATATGATCCATTAAATTTAGAAGGCCTTTGTCTCATGAATCTATCAATAGAGACTTGTTCTTATAATGGGGGTTGAATGTTCCTCTTGATCATTGTTTCTATTCAAATCTTGAGTTAATTGAGAAAGAATCATGACAATGTTCATGATTCCCAATCCCATTGGACTAGGTATCTCATTAGCATGGTCATCACACTGATCTACACATCGATTGTTTTCTCAAGTCCTACTATTACCATCCATTGGATGATATAAAAGAAAATCTAGGGGTAACAGATAAAGGGTAATCAGTGGACAGAACTAATGACTCATAAATAACATGTTTTCCTTGACTTATTAATCAATGGGATTCAATCAATGGTATCCATGATCTATATTCTAACATATATTCTTAGGGGAATTTTTTTAATTACCTTAATAAGGGTTTTTACTATGCTCGTGAAATTTCCAAATAATATCTCCCGTGAGTTTTGTAACTAAGTGTGCAGAAAGGCCGATTATCATGCACCAATTCACATTCAAGTATATCTCAAAGCGATGTATTCGGGTTTTACCTCTAGGATACATTTGTACCAGAGCTTCCTTTACCTGCATGTATCGAGACAGAGATATATTTTCTTGATAAACCACTTACTCAATACTCACCAATTCACATGGATGTTTTTATTTTACTTATTCATGTATCTGAGTAATCACCAGGGTTTTCTAATCCTAATTCTAAATATAACTAAACCAATCCATTAATACCAACCATAAAAACACTTCTTTTATTAAAAACATATACATGATTTATTACCTAAACTTCACTTGATACAACATAGAAGATCAAGAGGTCAAGTGAATTTTGGGATTACGATCCTTACATAACAGCTTCAAACATGAAATACAACATATTTATTAAAAACATCCTTTACATGACCACTACATTCCCTTGTACATAGCATTTCATGGGATAACCTGGGGACATGCATAAGAAAAGGGTGATCTATAAATCCCACTAAGGAAATAAACATGGAATAAAATGGGGAATAAAATACATGTTATACAATATGCATATCAATGGAGTAAAATAGAAAAATGAACATAAGTTCTTGATAAATCATGATAATCACATCATGGAAACGTAGAAAAAACATTTAACATGAAATTAGAAAGAGCCAAGTCTCATTGCACATGGAGCATGAGTAAACCCTCATTGCACATGAACCATGAGTAAACCCTTGTTGAACTTGAATTATAAGGAATCTACACTCATTTAAAAGGGTATATCGTGATACTATACATTACCCAATGCATTGGAGCTCTATTTGGGCACACCCTTCTTAAAAATTTCATTTCTTGCATAAGTGTACCACATGGATCATAAAACATGGAATCAATCAGCATCATTTATTCCATGATAATGGGATTTGGAATACATACATGAAGATATCTAATCAATAATTAAATTTTTCAGAATGGTGAATACCCTTGATATAGAAATGGGAAAGTTATTCACTACAAAATGATAATGTCTTGGAAAATCGTAGTGCTATTTTAGCATCATAATAGCATGAAATATGAACTCATAAAGAAATGTTTATCAGAGATAAAGGGGTGCCTCATCATATTTACATGAAACTGAAAGTATGGGGGTCATGTAGATACATGTATAAGTAAAATTAATGATATTTAGATGCATAATTAAAAAAAATTACTTGAATGTAAAAGAGGAGAGAAAAATCCCTCATAGATTTTTGAAATGGTAACAGGTGTACATGGGAGGCATTAATGAGAGGTAAATGGGTCTACCATAATCCCAACACAAAGAGGTAATTATAGGGGATGGGATAAATCATATCCCAACATTTTTAATTGAAAACAAAAGGGCATAACAACTTAAATAAAACTGGACAAAAATGAGAATGGATGAAATACCTTACTTGGAAGTGTGATCCCAAAGGCTTGGGAGAGGCTTGAGAGAGGCTTATTGAAGAGATTGGGGAACCTTGGGAGGATTCTAGAGAAAGGATGGTAGTGTTTGGTCGAACTAAAAATGATTTTAGTGAAGAGGATGTGGGAGCGTGGGTGGGTTTATATAGGAAATGAGAGGAAATTTTTATTATTTTGGTTTGGGACACCTCACGTTAAACTAATCAAAACCACAGAACAACCCATGGTTTTTGCCCACCGTTTTTGCCAAAGGGGAGTGTAAAAAAATTTATAAGGCCAATGACCAAACCACTTAATATAACAGGGTTTCTTATGTGGATGTGAGTCACACTCTGATGGAAATATTTTTAAAAGTCAAATTGTTTTATAAGCATTGAATTTTCCACTAAAGCATTGTAAAATAAATAGAACAATCCCTAATCACAACAAATTAATGCAAAAAATATATATTTTATGAACATAATGTTTATATTATTTTATTACATCACTATTGGGTCATTATGATGTCATAAAATACATTAAATATTTTAAGGGTATTTAATTTTTACCCAAAAATTCGGTTTTCCATGAAAAGTATGAAATATTCAATGTTGGATAATTTCAACGTCCTGATTAAAAAAATTATTTTATCTAAATATATTTAAAAATATGTGAATTTTTACTTTTAAAATAAAAACTTACATTTGATGAAAAGTCATTGGTTTTGACAAAAAAAACTTTCAAACCATAATAAAAATTGCAATTGCATTCATAAAATTATATTATCATTCAAATTTAATAAAAAGTTATTTAATGATAATAATATTTAATTAAAATATTATTTAATTCAAAAATCCATTAATTCATCATAATATATTTCTTATTTTAATATTATCTTAAAATAATATTTATGTTTTAGAAAGTATTTGCAAAGTAAAATAATAAAATGATTTCACATTATTTATACAAAAATAATGTATAGTCATAATGATAGGGTCTTGTTATATAACCACTTATAAAACCCACATAATACAATAGAGTAATGTATGTGATGGTGAAATACTCTTGGGGTGGCTTGGATAACATTGCTCGGGTGGTCATCTCTATTAACATCCACTTCTCCCATAGTCGGTTCCACTCAAGCTTAACGTGTTCAAGATCATCTCGGGCTTTGTTAAGATCGAAGCCCAATGACACCACATCCTTTTCGAGCTCTAACAAATGGGCTTCTTATAATGAATGTCAACTGGATAAGGCCATCTCTTCCTTTATCTGAGTGAATTTGATTTGTTAAAGCCCTATATTTATTCTAATAATGTCATCACTGTTCTAAAACTATATTATAGATGGTCGCAATTAGTAATGGAATTTTAAAATCTAGAAACATAAATCCAATGATGTTCATATTTTATATAACCATAATAAATAATTTAATTAGATGAAGACAAATTCCCATTATTGAATGTTTGGGTCATTACATATCATCTCTTATGTTATGATTATTTAGATTACAATGAATATTAATGATTTATCCCATGACATGATATTATGATTTCTTATATGTAGGATAAGATTTTCAAATGTTATATATGATGGATTTTTCATTTTTTTTACTCTTATTGAGCTTTTGAGCTCATCTTTTCCTATGTTTCTTTTTCCTAAGTCAGGAAGAAGGGTATTAATTATGATATCCCAAAAAGAGTCTAGTTATGATGAAATAAATGGCAGACAATGTAGATGTTTTATGAACCAGATTTTTATGTTTCTCAATTTATACGGACAACATACATATATAGTACTATTATGGTTTTTTATAGGTTTTAACAAATGTACTTCAATTTTGATGTAATATCAATGTATGTAAAGTATGGATCATTATATATTAGGTGAGTTTGAAACCTATAAATTCATGTCATATATGAGGTTTCTGATGATGTGTTGTCATGAACACTCTCAAATTTTTTTATAAATATGTTCAGCAAAGGGATGACCAAGTTCATTATCTTGATTAGTTTTTTTGGTCTATTACACACTAATTAAAATTCAAATTTTATTATATATTTGATATATTTTAAATAAAACAAAATAAAAATGAGTTTTTATTATTGATAATTAAATTATAAAATTAAACATACAAATGTAGTTAAATCATAATGAATGGAAATAGTATGAAGCCAAAATTAAATGAGATATTCCCATGATAATCATCAAGATTCAACCTTTATAGTCTATTTTATAGTTTCAAATTTAATTAATAAACACTCTTCATCATATGCATGAATATCAGATTTTATATATATACATATTTGAACATATAGTACACTCAATGATCACCAAGTGACCACACAACCACAAACTTGATCAAAGGGAATATATTATAGTAGTGAATGTTAAGCCTCGAGTGGAATATAGAGATACAAAGGCACCTTACCCACAATCACCACATTTAACTAAATATAATAAAATTAAAAATAATAAACATGAATGTGAAACGACTTGCTTTTATCACTGGATTGATCATCCAATAATTTCCTCTAGTTAGTTACTCATGATCCCGAGTATAAGTGATTGCATTGGAAAAGAATGAGGTGGAAAAAAAGATTAAGAAATTTGAGAATGAGAGGAAGAAAATGATATAAATATAATAAAATGAATAATTATATTAAAATTGTAAAAAACAAAAATAAAAATAAAAAATGGATACATAGAAGTTCCAATGCTTTGAGAAGGGGTGGGGGTACATATTTATAGGTAGAGGGGTGAAGGAATTCTCCCAAAAAGTATCCTCTAAATGATTTCGAATGTATTTCTAATCAAATGTCTGAATTTTTCACTAGTTACTTCATGAATTTTCTTCCATAATATCTCATATGATCACTATAAAAAATTAATCATAATGGACAACTAGAACATGTAGTCATGTCCATCTTACTTTGATATATTTAATAAATCCATTTGACTCGTCAAATTCCATTTCATCAACTTCCCATGCCATTATGACCTAGAAACCTATCAATTAACTCATTCTATCCTAAATAAAAGTTGTTTCCCAATTAATTTCCCATCTATTCCATAAATATGATACATTTGTAATACATGGTTAATATGAAATTAGTTTAGTATTGAATGGACGCACTTATTCCTAAGGAGATGTTTCATCTTCTACACATTTTAATCATTCAGGGAATGCCATCATGATTGAGTTGTGTCATGGAAATCATCAAGAATGAAACTCAATGAATTTTAATTCATATACATGTATAATAAATTTATTTTGATATGACTATCAAGATTTATGTTCCAATTACAGAGGTGGGGTCCAATCAGCTATACATGAAAAATTTTCACCAGTAATGATTTTTTTATGCCTGCATAAGTCTGAATCAAGACTTCTATTATTTGAAAAATATATATAAAATGTACATGGGTAGGATAAGAAAAAAATCACTCAATTTGGTCAAATATTGAAAAATATATTCTTGAAATATATAAGTGATTTAAAATAGTTAAAATTGTATAATTGACAATTGTTTAGCATTCAAGCTCAAAATACCCATAAAAACTAAAAACACAACAATTAACCATAACATAACAATATGGTGGGATTATAAACATTGAATTATATAGTGAAATTTATGAAAATGTTAGCTTCATAACCCCCTACACTTAACCATTGCACTCTTTGGTAATCATCTTACATCCAAATCAAAATCCACACAACAAAAAAAGGATAAAATATCCCTGATCTTATCCAAAAGAGAAACCTATCGTATATATTATATGAAAAAACAATTCCCTATAATTTAAATTTGTAAAATTTAATTTTGTTTATCCTCATAAATCCATACATGGAAATATCAAAACCCACCTCACATTGAATTTTATGTCACTCTCCACTCCAATGAAATTGAATATGGAGATATACTCATACTTAGAAATCACATATATTACCATAGGCTACTAAAAATTCTCATTTCTCCCATGAGTAAACCATGAAAATGTATTCAATGATGAGGATGTTTTTCGAGGTAAATTTTTTGTCATAGGGTTGATGGTAAAATTAATGAAAAATTTTAATGTTGAAAAGATAGGGTTGGACTCTTATGTATAATGCGTGAATAGTAAAGTGAAAATACTAGATGTACCACAGTAAAATATACTTAAAATTGTGTAAAAAAAATAATTTTTTACAACATGTCACATGAGATAATAAATGATTATAATGTATGGTATCATCCATGTTCTCCCCCATTTTTTCTAATTCTTTAGAAAGGATCAACTTTATTTTTCTTATTTGTTTTATCGATGATGAGATGAATATTGAAAAAATGAATGAATTAAAATTATCTCCCTTGATTTTATATAGGTTCAGGAATCATAAGATAGTATACAATGAAAAATTCAAGATTATTTCCATTATATTCTATTTCTTCCATTTTCGAAGGAGAACAGGATGAAACAAATAATATAATGAAATGAGAATCGCATCCAATTATTTCAATAACCACTGTCCAAAATTTTCAAAAAAACATCACCCTATACCAAAAGGAAAGTCATACCAAATAACAAATAGTAATAGCCCTTCCCCCACACTCAAACATGAAATATCCATGAAAAAATACCAAGAGTGCAGGTAAGATAAGAGAAATCAGTTTTTAATGTGGATCAAACCTATAAGGAAATTCATGACATCATTGGGATAATTATTGATAGATGTATGGGAAGGCCTTAGTTTAATATGTTTTTAGCAAAATTTATTCCAAAATAATATAAAAACCCCTTAAATCTAAAGCTTCAAAAGAGAAAATTCAAAAATTCTAGTTCTCCTACAAAATTGAAGTTTCACTTAATAATGTGAAGGTATTAGGAAGAATATATCAATGATGTTAGAAAAAAATCACAATAGAAAAAAATATATTTCGAGTCAGTTATTCAGGGGAATGGATTTCAAAAACTGGTCAAAATCATAAAAATATTTGAAAATCCAAATAAAAGAAAAAAATTCTCACATAAACAATCATTTAAAATGTATTTTTTAAAATATCATCTCAATTTTCGCAATATAAATTTATGTTTAAAAGTGAGATGAATATTCATTGAAGCTCATGAATCATTAAAAGTGAAATAATGAAAATCACATAAGAAGAATGATTTAGGATGGAACTCATTTAAATTTTACTACCCCTCATTTTAGCTCAACAGAAAGTAAATTTAAAGATAGAAAAGAAAAGGGAGGGAAAGATACAACTGAAAATTATTTTTGATGTGGATTCATTGATTTAAGCTCTTATGTACTTCAAATAGACCAATAAATCATGAAATAAAATGAATCATTACAAAAATAAATAATAATAAGATAAAGGGAAAAGAGGATAGAACAAGATTTACACCCCCATGTAGATTCTATGATTTCCCTACCCCTAGTTAGGTTGTTTTATTGGATTATACCTTATTAGAATGTGGGTGTGGTTTCATTGAGATTAACCCCCACATGTGACATTGCACTACTTCTAGGAGTATTCTCTAAAATTAGACATCCCCAAATAAAAAATGAATGTTCCTAACTCTCAAGAAATAATAAATTTAGAATTTCAGGATTGAAGTAGGAGGGAATAAAATTTTGGGGTTCTCTTTATGGAAATCAATGGTCCCCCCCATATGGTATGAAAATTTCTGTTGAGGATGTAGCCACACCACCCAATTCTTCATTAATCACCACCACTTCGGTACTATCTTCTTTAACATCCAAGTACATCTCAATTTATAAAGTATCCGATATTTTAGAGAAATATAAATAATGAAATAATTCAGCATGAATATGATTAAAACATAAAGAATTAATGAATAAATATTCCCTCTAATGTAATTCGGCTTGGTAAATTATCTCTTTAGGCAGGACCATCGACTACTCAGTCTTTGTAAATTCATCTTAATTATTGTCTTCCAAGGTAAGAGAGATGTAAAAAAGTGATAAATTTTAATTATTAGGAATGAGAAGATCTTGTTTCAAGTTATCATCAACAAATATAACCCATGATTCTTCCAAAAACTAATGATCTTCTATAAGCCTGTTATCTTACATGTCTACTTCCATGACGTCCTAGAGAGATGGTTGAGTGTGGGATGATTTGATTAATTCCTTGAGTAGATCTTTATCACCATCCTTGAGTAATTTGAAAAAAAAATATTTGGGAAATATCTTCCACTACTCATTCTAGATTAGGTTCTGGGTCATGCTTGGATTTCTCCTAGGATGTGTATACATATTCATCAAACCATTCTACTTAACGCTCCATGATTTTCACATCATCACTAATCCTTTGAAACTGAGCAGCAAGTTTATTTTAATAATTTTTTAGCATATGAGATTGGTTAATCCATGCATAATAATCAAAATTGGAATATATCATGAAAAAATATGTTTTTTTGAAATTTATGATGTTTTTTTAAAGAAAAATAAATTATTTACAAAATTTGAATAAAATATCCCATGATAACAACATGGCTCCCCAAAAATGGTTCCAATTTGATGAAGCATTTTCAATAGTACTCTCATAAATATTTATTCCAAAGTTCAACAAATGGGTGACCTAGGTCATTCTCGTTGGAAGCTTTTGCAGTAAATCACACACTACTACTAATTAACATTTTGATACATTTTTTTATTTATGAAATAAATATATATGAAAGGTATTTTAGATAATTTTTAATGGAATAATAAAATAAAACATATAAATGCATTGAAAACACAATGAATGCAAACATATTGAAGTTAGAATGAACTGGAATATTCCTAATAGAATCAAGAATATTGAATCTACATCATCTGATTAGTATTTTAAAATTTAATTAATAAACACACTCCATATTATGTGTGGATATACTCTTATATATATGGTTTTAAATATATAGTACACTCAACAATTTCTGAGAGACCACAGTTCCACCTTCTCGATCAAGCGAAAATATTATAGAAGAGAAAGTCAAACATTGGGTGGAAAGTTGAGCCACAAAAGGACCATACCCACTAATAATCCATTTAATATAAATCTAATAAAATAATAATCAATATACATGAATGTGAAATGACTTGGGTTTAACACTGGATTGATCCTCTAATAACATTCTTGTGTTAGTAACACATGAACATGAGAATAAGATATTATAGTGGACAAAATGGAGTGGAAACACAAAACATAAAAAAATATGATAATGAGATGAAAAATAAGAGAAAAATATATAAAAAATACATAGTAATACTCCAATGTAACGAACCTAGAAAACAATATAAAATGTCCACATAGAAGTGTACATTATTTGAGGAGGGGTGGGGAAACATATTTATTGGGAGAGGGGGTAAAGGAATTCTCACAAAGAGTCTCTTCTAAATGTTTTTTCATGGAATTCCCATTAAATTACAGAATATGTTTCCTATTTTATCATTAAATTTTTTCCATAATATCCCCTACATTTACCATAAATATATTATCATCATTAACCAACGTAGTAATGATTTTTCATCATTTTAATCTAATATATTTAATATGTACATTGACTCATCAAATTTTAATTTTTCAACATACCATGACATTATGACCATGAATACTATCAATTCACATGATAAATAATCAGTAAAAGTTTTCCCTCACTACCTTTCTTGTCTCTCCACATAATATGAGCTAATTTGGAACTGTGGTTTAGAAGGTATCAATTGATTATTGAATCTAACAGTTTTTGGTTGGTGAGACATCTTATATTATACATGTTTAAACCATTCAAAGAATACATTAATGAGAATATCCTGAAATTAAACATGTCAAGGATGCACCTCATTGAGCCCTATTTATTATAAATATATAATCAAAGAATTTTTATAAGTTTATCAAGATTTATTCCCCAATTAAAAAGGTGGTATCCACTCTACTAGATATAACAACATTATAGAAAAAAGAATTTCTTTGGGATAAAATATATTCAAATAAAAACATTTTTTTTAAAAAAATATGTATCTGAAATTCATGTTTATCCTACAAAAAATGAATCAATCAATTTGGATTAATATTGAAAAATTCATTCTCAAAATATTAAAGTGATTTATAATGGTTAAAATTTAAAAAATTGAACATTTTTTCATTTAAGTTCAAAAAACCACTTAATGATAAAAAATAACAATTACCCATAAAATATAAAATATTATTTGAATATAAACATTTAATTATATAATACAATTTATAAAAATGTGAGATTCATCAGTTTCTATGTGGTTGATCCAAAGGCATCCCATGTCTATCATGGTGTAATTTATTCATGGGGATTAATATGTTTCGGGGATTTTACCTTAGGCATCCCATGTTCATTACATGAGGTGGTTCTTTTAAATCGTCAACTAGGACAATAGATTTGGGTTATTTTGTTGAAAGTTTTATTGTAGTTTTACTGTCATGTAGAGATAGGTTGTTTAGAGTTTTAACATACTGTGTGGAACGGTTGGTCCCAGGTTTTATATCTTGTGGTGATAGGTTGGTCACATGAGTAACATCTTATTGTGTTAGGTTGTTCGTGGGTAGAACTCCATTTTTTGAGAGGTTGGTCAAAGGTTTAACATTTTATAGTGATATGTTGGTCATAGATTTAATGTTTTGTTGGGAAATGTCGGTGGAATTTTAGTTTTTTCCTTTGGGGGAGATGATTACACTTTAGAGGTTCTTCTATCATGGGAGAAAACATGTATATTTAATAGTGGTGTTGGTATTAAACCATGAGGAATCATCCTACATACCTTGTTGGGATACTAGATTAAAACCCATATAGCTCTAGAAAATATTTTATGGTCCTGTTAAAAGACATGTCATTGTGTTTTAACATAGTGTAGTAAGGATGATAACTTCATAGAAAGAGTGATATCAACAGATTATGTGGAGCTTACATGTAATAGATTATTGGTGTATGAAGATCATCCCATGATAGCATCGGGGGGTGGGGGGTTCTTACTCATTAATTTCATACATGAGTTATACAATGTTCCTCAAATAGTGTAAGATGTGTGTTTTTGTGAAATTCCATTCATACAGATTGCATCCTATATTAATTACATAGGATAGGGATGTAGATAATCATCCCGTTCTAAGGAAGTTGTCATGTAGTTTAACATAATGTGACTAAAACATTATGATATCCAGTTTAATATCTTAAATCATAGATGTGGTGGGTCCTACACATATATAGACCATTTCCCCATAAGAGAGAATGATAGAACAATATACCCCCCCCACACATACACAAGGAAAGGTGGTTAGTTTCCCTTGATGATTCCACCTTTAGGGATTATACTCTTATAGTGCATGTTATTTTCGATAGAACATGGACTAATAAAATAAATAGATAAAAAAATAACATGTGTATTGAAATTAGGGCCCATATTCATATAAGTAATATATGAATCAACTCTATAGGTTATTCTTAGAGTGATTGGGTTGGACATGAGGGCTAATAATACCAGTGATATGGAAGAGTGGGGAACGAATGAATTGAGTTTGAAAGGGTAGAGGGTCACTGTGAAGTCAAAATATTTTATGTTGGGTTTGATGAATGGAGGAACTGTGTATGGCCTTATCAGGTAATTTTATAAATGTTATGGGGTTTTATGAATTCCAGGGGGTTTTCAAAGGTAAGCACTTCGTTAAACAGCACGACCCTGGCTTGGGGTAATGTCTTGGCTCCCATGGAGTAGTTTCTATGAGTGATAATTATCTCATCAATACCCAAAAATATCGAGGGTATTCTACTTAAAAAAGGTATTGAAGCATAATAATAGAGATATCTACCATGGAACTTGAGTATCAATAACTCATGGGAGGATTTTTTTAAATACGATTACCTATAGGTGATACCGTGTATTATTTTCATTGATCCATTAACTTGATAGATCAAATATTTATTGAATTAGTAGTGAAAATATTCAAATATATTGATAAATGAACATATATTAGGCTTAGTGATAAGGTTTATGTTTGAGTGGAGATAGGGAGCAGGCTCAATAATTCCATCATCATAATCCTATATGATTTTAATGAACAAATGATCTTCAAGAGGTAGAGGATTTTTTAGATAAAATTGGATGGATATTATAATTTATAAAGAATATATATTTCATTAAGATGAAATATGTTTCCTTAATGTGGGAAGGTTCTACTAAAAATGGTGGGAGTATGTGGTTCATGATAAGAAGAAAAATAACATGGAGTTGAATGACTTAAATGTTATTTTATAATGAAAATTCTAACTTGATGCCCTTGAAAATGAAGTTTTTAGATGTTTGTGTTTCTTAAGAAATTTTATTATTCATTTATGGTATATGTTAATTGATTCACCAAAAAAATTTATTTCAATCATATAATATTTTCAAATGAAATGTTGAATACCAATTATTTTGAAATTTGGATTCGACCAAAAATTCAGTCTCAAGTATTTTTGGTTAATTTTAAATCATATACTGAGGTGATTAATTGAGCCATGATGTTGAAGATTGACTATGTTGGTGTTTCCATATTTATTTGGGTTTCTTCCTTACACGTAGGAGTAAATAAAACACTTAATATAAGAAAATTATTTCATGTTGGGGATGAAGTGGAATTTTTGGTATTTTAAGACATTTATGTCAGTATTTATCATCGACATTTTCAATAAGTGGATGTATTTCCTATTATCAATGTTTACATACTTTGAAAATAAAACCATTATTTCTTGATTCCCCTATGTTATGTCACTCTTCTAGGAACTTCATCCATTTATAATTATTTTTAGTTATATCTCCACTCCTCAATATTTTCCTCATTCTTAATGTTTGAGGGGATTCATAGTATAGTCAGATGGCATGAAGGTATTAAAGTAATATCCTCATGGTAAATGATTTAATACAAAATATTAATATGGTTAAAATAATATGAGGAAAAAAACTGGGTTATTGGTAATCCTCAGACCCATTTAGTTTAGTCATAGTTACAAGTTTTAAATGAGGTACCAGTGGAAACTAAGGTCAAACTGATGATTATTAGAGGTATTTTCATTATTTCATTATCTATAGAGACTATGATTTGGATATAGGAACCTATATGTCAATTATAGAATCTCATGTCATGTATTTTAAAAATATATTATATGAAATCATGTTGTATCTTATGATGATATTGAAACATATTAGAAAGAATAAAGAGTAAGGATTTTTATTTCATTCATGTGTTATCTCTGTATTAGAATTGGATCTAGTGTGGAATTTCTTAGTTAATGAAATAGATATCTTTTATGTTACTATTTTGATGTATTGGATTTCTACCTATAAGGATTATTTAATTTATATCATTCATGTGTGACTTTCACCCCTGATAAAAGTTATCATTTGTTTTAAGGAGAGTGTAACCAACATTCTAGTCAACTGAGGCCTCATATTCATATAGATAAAAGATAAATATGTCATGTATCTACCATTTTGGATGAAGTAAGTGTTTTAATATTAAATGGATATCTCCCTCATATAGTATGTATCTTTCTCAAGGGGATTCTAGATTACTTCTTGAGTTTACACCCTAAGCAGTAAGTCGAGTAATTGATTGATATAGTAAATGTAACGTAGCCTATATCATTAAAATCTTATCGTATGACACTTTCCGAGTTCTATAAATTAAATATATAGTTTTATTATTGAATAATAACATCTTTATTCATCAAAGTGTGTTTCCTTGGGCTGACCTAGTGAATTTTACTATGACGGATGATGAAACTCATTGATGTGAATTGATGATAAAAAGATGAACTAGGTGATGAATAAGAAATATTATCATGTGACCATATTGATAAATTATTATATCATTTATAGGGGTAATTATGGATTCCCAATATTTTCCTTTAACAAGGTTATCACCAATATAGGGTGAAATATGCGGATATTCCTAAGACTAATTTTCAAAGAACGTATAGACATTTTTAGTGTATTGTGATGTTGTTTGGATTAAAAATAATGTAGTAGTCTTTAAGGAACGCATGAACCAGATATTCCATCGACAAATTAATTAAATTTTTATCATGTTTGTAGATGATATCCTAATCTTTTCCCATACTGAAGTGGAGCACATACATCACCGGATGAATCAATCATTAGTTTTATATGTGGAAATACCCCTTTGAAAATTATTATGTTTATTTTATCTAGTAAAACAATATTGTTTAAAACAATTAATTAAAATAATAAATAAAAATAAAATATTATTGTTAAATTATATTATTATATTTATAAAAAATATGGTAATAATTTGATCATTGGACATTATGAAAATTAAAAATTATGGTCATTGGAAATGTAACCATTATAAAGTGATTTTTATAATAAATAATTATAATTTCTAATTCAAATAGAAGTGAGAAACTATGGCCTCCACTAGTAGGATTATGCTTAAAAAATCTCAATTATTATACCATTGGATAAAGATAGAATCAATGGGGTGTGACATTTACCATGATGAAGGTGAACATTCATTATTAATGCACAAGTAGATTCATCTTTGGGGGAAGTTCAAGTTAGTGAAAATCACCACCAGATTAATTGTTTATTGAACTACAACGTGAAAACACCATCATTTCACATTATACCCTAAGGGATTATGGTAATGTGAAAAGGGGTTATGTCTCTAGGTATATGTAGTATTAAAGTTAAAATTCTTTTATAAATATAATTTTGTTTACCAAGAAATCACATTTTTTTAATGCTTAGATGAATTTGATTCTACATTTGGCATCAAGAGGTCTGTATCAACTAAGGGTAAATTTTTTCATCTTTTTTGAAGATATAGTGAAATAATAATAAGTTATCATAATATATATAAAAATGACCATATATTAAATTTTTAAATTTGAAAAAATATATATTCTACCCAAATATAGAAGAATAATATTTTGGGTAATATATATATATATAATCAAAATAAATTTTTATGATAAATTTAACTAATTTTTTAAAAAAGGGTTTTTGAATCCAATTTTTTTAAATGATAATATAATATTATGATACAACAATTTATTTTTTCAAATGGTAGTAAAATTGAAAGCTTCATAAATAATCATTTTCAATAAATTAGTATATTATTAATAATTAAATATATCATATTAATAAAATTATTTTGATAAAATTGATATCATTTTTGTAATTATCATAACAAAAAATTGTTAATGATAAAAAAAATTTATTTCTTAAAAAAAATATAAAGGTGAATATTGTAATACCATAAAAGTACCACACTTTATAATACGTTATATGATTAATTTTTTTAGAGTTGTAGAAGATAGATGAATGTTTTATTAGTCCCATTAATGTTGATTCCTAATCACCTCACTTTTGAAGCACATGTGGGGTCACTATTTTAAGATATAATATTTTAATTTATTATTTTATTATAAAAAAGAACTCTGATAACAACACAACAATTTTTTTTAAAAAACCTAATATTTGATAGTGTATGTGACATGTAACATCGTGATAAAACAAACCTTGAAATGTTATTATTTAAAAATAAAACTTTTAAATTAGTTATTAAATTTGAAGGTATGAATAGGAATAAATAATTTTTAAAAATAATATAAAAATATAATACTTTATATAAATTTATTTCTATATTTTTATAAAATAATAACTCAATTTTTAGTAATTCCTTTTTATTCAAAAAAATGTATTTTCTAAAAAAATTGTGTTTATTTATTTTTATGACAAAACATTATAATTAATTTTTGGATATTTTAGAAATTTTATTTGATAAAAGGAAATTATTTTTGAAATGATAAAGTAAAAATTAGTTTACAGTGATTTTTGTTTTGATTTTTTTTTTTGAAAATATTGATTTTATAGTGCATAGTGAAAAATAAAAATTTCTATTGAAAGATATGCATTATTTTAATGTATTTATAATGTGAAATTATATTTTGGATTAATTTTAAAACATAAATAGATCATTCTGATTATTCAAAATATAATTATGGTCTTTGGAAATATTTTTAGACTATAATTTTATTTTAAAACTCTTTTATACTTATATAGACAATTATTTGAAAAAATCATTTTCATCGTGTTTTTGGGTATTAATTTTAAATTAAATTATTAAACATATATAAACTAAGATTTATCAAAGTGATTCAATTTTTAGAATTGTGATGTTAAAATTTTATAAATATGTCGATTTTATTTTTAGGAATTATGAATTGTAACCTTTCTAAAATTTATAACATTGGAAATTGGTAAATCTGGTTAATATGTGTTAAAACTAAGTTTTGATGTCACCATATTTCATCTAACTTTTTATTTTATTAAATTAATTATAAATCTATATCCATAGATTTAAAATTTAATTTTCTAAGAGACACTTCTCAATAATAATGACCTATATAATATTTAAAATAATGAATGTTATAATGTATCCCTCTATTAGTTTTAAATAACACTTACATGTTCACATAGGAAAAAACATGTTTTCAATGACTATTAATATTAATTTTATGAATAATTAAATTACATTTATTATGGTAATTTATTTCAAATTTTCAATTAATAAATAATCTAATACTCATACTAATTCATGTGGCTCATCATACACGTGTCGATCTCCCCACAAACCATCCACATCCGATTCATCCACTCACATGAATCCCTTTCCACATCCCATGTTTTACATCCCCAAAAACCCACCTAAAGTCAATCTTCGACTCATATACCTCACTTAAAGTCCAATTTTCAAGATCTTTCAATCTCAATGTCTTCATTGCTACTCACTATCCATCAGCATCAGCCTGCTTCAATTTATTGGGAATTAGTTTCCCTTACCATCACTAATAAACCATATCCCTCAAATTATTCAAATCCCAAGAAACCACTCCCATAACATCTTATACATCCCCAAAATCCAACCAAAAATGGATCCTCTCTTCATCTACCTTGCCTTTCCTCCAGTTTTCAAGATCTCTCCATCATTTTTCCACTACTTCTACTCACCCTCCATCTACATCAGCATGCTTCAATTTTTTTGGAATCTATTTTCTTTATTATAACCCATAAACCGTGTCGCAACAATTATTCCACTCCAAAAAAACCATTTCTCTATACCATATTACTCCTCCTGAAAAACCTAACCACAGTCGGTCTTCTCTTCCTCTACTTCTCCTTTGGTCCAATTTTCCATCACATTCCATCTCACTACCAATACTTCTACTCACTGTCCATCTTGATCGTCTGATTTCTTTTCTTTGGGAATCTATTTTACTTAACATTGACCACTTCAACTCATAATGTAACTTATTTTGATCCATCACATCCTCTCAGTTTCTTCATATTGTCCATTGGTTGAACTTCATCGATGTCAACTCAACTCTGCACTGTTATCTTTCCCTTTGTAGTATGACATTTTTGTGTCATATTTTTGTTTTTTAATTATGAATTCAGGTTTTCTTCTTTTAGATTATCTCTGCACCATGCCTAAACTTTTAATCCTTGAACAAGTTTTCTAAATTTTGGATTCTTAAATGTAATAATTTTTAAATTCAAATAAGTATAATTTAAATTATATTATCATTTGACTATTTCCTTCACTATGTTTTTTTCAAGATTATCATTACGATTGACATATTATAGATTATAAATGGGTTTTTATAATTGATTTTACTGATTCTATATAAACTTTATAGTATTTTTCATAGATGAAACATTTCATGTTATTTATGTGGTTATTTATATATTCTAGGCTAATCTATATTGTGTTTTTTGGAAATTTTACATTGAGTATAGAATAAATGTTAAAATAATCACTAAATAAAATAATACACCTAGTAGTGTCATTATAATTTCACTTATTTTAACAAAAAAAATATAAAGATAAGATTCCTTAACTATTATATCATTATTTTCATAGAACAAAACCACTTAAGGATCTTCAATAGTAATCATAGAACATATGGCAGATATTACAAACAATCAAATAGTAATCTATAATGAGATGATACAACATCAAATAATGTTGATGAAACAAAAAAGTGTTATGATTAGAGGTTTGACTTATCTATATGTTTAGTGATGTTAATTTATTAGACCATCCAATATAAACCAAATCTGTAATTATTAATTTTTAGAGATTAGATATATTTTGTGTTATAGGTAGATCAATAGGATGTGGATACTCAAACTCTAAATGCCCAGTGCAAATTACCAATGAAAAAAATTATTCATATTTGGATCACAATAAAATGAAGGTTGAGAACTGAATTCCATTATCAAAATTGGCTAAAATTGTTCCTTTAACTATTTTAGTGAAGTTAGATTTATAATTTATATGGTAAAATCTCATTTACCATAAAATGTAAAATTGTTTCTACAATATGTAGGTTGTGAGATATTTTCTCTTATTATAGGAGTGGTTTTCCACTACATGATTGGACAAATCAGTAACAATTAAAATACTCAAAAAGAAAAAAAGATCTACATATCTATCAGAAAATGTAATCCCACTATCTAAGATCATTGTTTTATTTCTAATTTATGAATCATAGTCAGTAAAAATACTTCATGATATCATATTGGTTTCGTCTTCATTTTGGTAACTTCTGAAAAAATAAAATATTTCTTTTAATTGTCAATTTACTAAAAATTATTTAATTTCATTTTTTCAATGAGGGAAAAACTTATGAGAATCCATATTGATCAACAAAAGTGTGAAAGATATTACAGTGTCACACAATATACCATGTTAGTAAATGTATATGTAATACAATAAACTGATTTTATTATAAGATTTATGATTCTATCATTTAAATGTTTTATCGATGTATTACCTAACAATTTTTTGTGATAGTAAAGGAAAATAGTTTCAATTATTCATTCATAATGGCTCCAATGGTAAATCAATAATGCAAATGTCTCGATAAAAAATATATTATAAAATCATATACTAGCACTCACATATTGTTTGATGCTATTGGTATGCCATTAAATTCATAGTTTGAATGTTTTATTATAAATATGTTTTTATATGTGAAATTCAACTATGGATCTCATTAATACTATATATTTTTCAATGAAGTCATACTTACTATTCACAGTTTTAATTACATTATAAATGTTATTGATTTTATTTAATGCCATGTTTCAAAAATATTAAATACACTAAAATTCATGTTGTTATATTTAGATAGATGTAGAAAAATATTCAATATAGTGGTCTATACATTCTTTCTAATAATAATTTGATATTTTTTCGAACTCTTATATAAATTTCTATTTACACAAGAAATATAATTTAAAATTTATCATATACAGATTACTTGGACTTAGTTGACGCGATACACTTTTGTACCTTTTATTCTATAGTGTTTTTGTTTGATGAATGACTTACGTTTTGTAGCACCCAACAATCAAAAAATTTTAATTTCACTTCCCATTTGAAAAAATCCAGTTACAAAAATTATGAAGTCCACCAATGTAGTTGAAGAGCCTAATTTTCTATGATCATTCAAAAGATTCCAAAGAATTCTGTGATAATATTCATATTTATAATATGATTTTTTATTTACATCAATTGGTTGAAGAATTGATAACTCTATAAATAGTGGAGGTGCTCCATATGTTTATAGGATCAATGGTCAAAATTATCAGTTCATTAGAAGGTTATTTCCACCTAATAGCAAACAACCAAAATATGGCCAACTATATATTTTTATGTAATGAATAAAGGAGATAACAAAATTCAATATGAGAGGTACATTTTAGGCTCCACATTCAGTGATATGATTATTGTTTGAAATGAGTGAAGTTTTTATATGTTTTATAAATTTCTAATTTTTTTAGATCTAAGACAAATCAACAAAACATTAATGTCAGACATGTTATTATTATAAATATAAAATGTTTGTTTGATGAATTCAATAATATAATCAGACATTTCATAACTGAAAGAGATATTTTAACATTAACTAGTTCTCTATATTCGATAATTCATCTAATCAGAAAGAGATATTCTAATCCAAAGAAATACAAATTACCAATGGATTCAAAAATATCTATTCTTATGGTTGGTGAAATTGAATATGTCAGAAAAACCAGAGATATTATCTCTGAAAGAAAAATAGGTAAATTGAAATGTATAGATGAACTCCATACATTATATCTTCCATTGAAATACCCTAGTGATGATGGGTATTCTAATGATGTGTACCATAGATTTACCACCACAAAACCTATGAAATTACACAATGTGACAATTATATAGTACTTTGCCTACCATTTTTAATATCGACATAATCAGTTTCATTCACTGTAATATTTTGGACCATTGTTTCAATAACTTTTAGTGGATTCATATATATTTTTTGAATCCCAACAATTATCCTTTTTTTAGGACTGCAAAAAACAATTGAGAGTTAAAGTGTATAATGGGTTGTAGGAAGATTACTTTAGAGGTGAGTTTTACATCTCACTCTTTGGAATATTTGTCATTTTATCATCATATTTTACTGGATATCCAAGATACATGATTTATAATTATCAAGATGAAATTGATATTTTATAATTGGGATGGATATTCATATTTGTTCAAAACATTCACCTGAAACCCATTCTAGATATAGATTCAGCAGTTTATTTAAAATCAAAAGATTCTTTCCCACAAATTCCCACTAATACTCTCAAGAGTATTCAATATGTAGGTGAATCATCCAATGAAAGATCAAAAGGGGGATTTTTTTTGGAATGCACACAACTCATATACCTCTAATGGTTTTATATTTCATTTGTGATTTCATTGAAGGTCATATTATTTTTTATTAATTACATTAATTTGTTTTTTATGTATATATGCAGTTATTCATAAAACGGAATTTCAAAAATATGGTATTCCACTTATAAAAATAATAGTATTCCAAAATATTTGTCATAATATTTATATTTCATTCGATGTTAATCCAATTATTTCAACAGAAATAAATGATATGATAGTTCATCCTTAGTTATATGATGCTATAAAAAATTATGTTATTTAGGGACCTTGGGGGTTACCAAGCTACGCACTCCATGCATGAGAAGTAGTTGATTTTCATTAAAAATTCCAAAAAAATACGTTGGTAGCTATTATATATATGGGAATGGGTATGTTATTTATAGAAGGAGAGATAACAACAGAATAATAGTAAAGAGTGGGGTTAAACGAGATAGTCATTTTTTTGTCCCTTATAATTCATCCATGATGGATAAATATTAGGCTCACCTCAACAATAATGTCTATAATAAATCAAATTCCTTAAAATATTTGTTCAAGTACATAAGAAAAGGGAATGATCATTCCAAGACAACTCTCTATGGATATGAAACTATAGAACATGGTCAAAATCCGGGTGAAGAAATTAAAATTTACTATGACTATTGATATATTTCACCATGTGGGGATGCCTAAATATTTAGTTATGATATCTATCACTTTTTAATCCTATTTTAATATTACAATTTCATTTACCTAGAGAGTAAATTTTAACTCAAATTAATAGAGGCGAAAATTATGACATTCTATAAAAACAACTATATCACGGAGTATGTTCACTTTGTGGGTTGAAACCAATTCAACATATCCAATAGCGATATTTCTAACCTATCCTGTATTCCCAATGAAATTTTTGTTCCACTATCTCGATTTCAAATGGTATCCTAGAAAACAAGGCTTTGTTAATGGGATATTGCATTATGTGCTTCCCACCATGGGTAAACTACATTATTATCAAACATTTCTCCCTAAAGTTGCTTTAAAAAAATCATATTATAAAATATTAACTGTAAATCAGATGAATTTGATAGATTTTACTAATTAATGTTACTTCTTGGGTTTACTTATTGATAATTAAGAGTTTATAGATACTTTTATAGTTGATTGTTTTTGGTAAACTAGTAATTTCCTACATATATTATTCTCTCTCCCACTATTCTCATACTTTGATTCTCAACACTAATATTTATAGGTTAAAATCGGAAAAATAATATCAGAAGATATGTTATATGATCATATAACGATGTAGAATAGTTATGGTATATTCTTTATGAACATTTATTTAAATAACAATAGAATTTATATACCAATAATCATGTCATTATATATCTCATCCATTTTTTTAATATTTTACACTTCAAAAAATATATTTTATAAGAGGTAAAAAAATAAAAATGTAAACTCTTGTCATTTATTTATTTTTATCTTAATTGGATAACCGCTACCGTCATCTCTCAATGAATATTGGGGTACTCAAATCCATAATCAAAACATGTATTAACTCAAATATAGTTAGTTCAGAATGAATCAAAATATTTTAACTCCTTTTACACATTTTATTAACCAATAAAAGCATTTATATTTCCATTTTTTATAAGACAATAACTATCAGTTGGTTTAAATAAACATTTTTCTGAATAACTTTGTTAAAAAACATTACAATAATTTTTATTTCCATATAATTTTATTATGTCAACTAAAAAGAATTAATTCTAATCGATTTTTATCTCACTGATAGACAATCGTGCCAGTATGCACTCTTGTAAATTTACAACATCCTTCACAGTAATTGTAGATCACTGAGAAATTACCCTCCAATGCATGTTCCACACTTTTGGAAACTGTTTATTTGGAACATATTGATTGCAGCATAATGAAATTATAATATTTATTTTTTTCAAGAAGAATTTGATGTTTTGAGTAAAAAATGAAAAATGAACAAATATAAATTTTCACCAGCATTCTGGAAGCATAGAACACACCAAATGGTGGAGTGTTTTTTTCCATGGTAATAGATTATCTAATGATACATTCATATGGCATGACATAATGTCAAAACTACATTCTAAAGGGTAAATGGTACTTGTTGTTGCTTCAAGTGGTATATCGTCTCTAATATAACAATGTGGGTGAACAAAAAATTCACAGTTTTGTATCCCAATTTCTTTTCATGAAGACTTGACAAGAAATATTTAACAAGGAAGTGAATTGGATAAACTTATACAAAAAAACTAAAGTAATTATATGGTATAAAGAACTAATGGTTAATAAATACTTCATTGATAAACATGGTCACAACGTAGCGAATATTTCATCATAACCTATTGAAAATATCAATGAATTACCTTTTGAATGTAAAAATATTGTCCTTGGTGGTGATTTTCGAAAAATAATGCATGTAGTAGAACCAGGTACTAGATCTAACATCATATTTGAAAGTATCAAATCTTCTTATCCTGGGTATCATTGTTTTGTTTTAACATTAAAAATGAAAATGCGACTATTTTTTATATACTAGTATTTTTTCCCATTAAATATATGAGTTTTTAATATGGATTCGTCACATAATGGATGGGACAGTTGGCATGAAAAATGATGGTGACACTAAAATTAAAATACCCAATTAATATTTAGTTATTTGTTTCAATAATCCATTGGATTACATTGTTTAGTAGACATTAAAATATTTAACATCAAATTAAAAATCCCCCTATTACATAAAAGCATGTTGTATTTTAGCACTGACAAGAGAAGCTATGAAAAATAAAAGAAAATAATGACATGGTATATTTGACTTCTTGAGATGAAAAGTTTTATTTGAGTTTATATTCAGTTTGTAAAGAATGTTTAGATTTTTACACCCCAAATTTTTTTTACACCATAAATTTTGTATGGGATTAATATGTTTGTTCTACTAAATTATAATTTAAACTTAAAAGCGTGGGTTCTAGTTATGTTGATAATAAAGGTTGACTAGTATTTTGGACATTGTAATGGAACCCATTTCGTCCTCACCATTTTGTAAAATCATTATATGGGAGAAGCAATTTTAATAATCTATCATTTAGAACACAAGTATTTACTTCCTGGGATTAATTTGACACACTTAGACTCAATGTGGCCTTTCAAGATTCCAAAAAGATGACATATTTTGACTATATCATATGCCATGAATACTATTAAATGTTAGAGACAACATCTATCATCTATTTGAATTATATATTCTTAGATTGTTCTCTATCATGGGAAACCTTATGTAGTAGTGTCTAGAGTTAAAAACAAAAATGGATTAATTTTTTTTTGATATATTAGAGTTATAAAATACCGAATAGCTTTATAAAAAATGTTGTTTACAATGAAATTTTATACAATAATAAGTGGTTATAATTAATATTTTATTATGGTTAAATATGTTTTTTTTCACAATTCTATTATTGTTCAATTAACCTATGTACTTCTTTCTATGATTCAAATTGATTCTATGAATAATTATATTCTTCATTGGTTATCTTATAGAAATGATGGAATGGAATGTTCTTTTTTGAGATTCAAAAAACAACTATTGTTGATGATGAGATGTTAAATACTTAAGTGTATCTTATAAGGTTTTGGTAGACAAAAGAATGAAAATTTATATATGACATAATAATCATTGATCTACTTTTTAAAGATGAAATTTTATGTTTACTTTTATTAAAATTTTGTAAAGATTCATCAATATTGTTACATCAGATATAAATGCAATCAATTATTGAAATGTGTTATTAACTATTGGTGGTATAGATATATTTTAAAAGTTAATGATAATAGAGTAATTAATTATTATGTTCTATTTATTTATTTATAGTATTGAAATTATCAATACTAAATTTTTTAGGAAATTATGATTCCAGTAATAGTTTTAGGCCAACAACTTATTTTAAAGTATAAATAATTGATTCATGAAGATATATTTATATAATATAGAATTTTAAAATATTTGAATATAAAATTAAATATTTATCATGTCTTCTCAACTGCACACTATTATTGAACCAGATCATCCATATAAGACTTTTTGATGTACATTTTTTAGTTTTTTTATTCCATTTTAATCATTTCAAAGATATTAAATTGGGGAATGTTCTAGAATATTTACTTAATGGTATTCCATTATTGTTGATAACACATTCTAATAATAACACATTGTCTCATTGTTATTATATATTTTCTTTCACAATGTTATATAATTAGGTTCTTTATTCTAATTAGATCGTGATATCAATATTCAATAACACATTATAGTAAATATGCTGGTATGTTCTTTAATAATCTAAAGAGTAGATTTTAATCTTTAATAAGACATTCAGAAGTGTAAATTTAATGATGAAATATTTATGAAACCTTAATTTATTGATAAATATGACTAAGATATATTATTTTATGGTTAATATTAAAAGATAATAATAGTAATAATATCATTAATCTAATATATTTAATATTTCAGGTTTATGCGATGTTTTTCTTTATTCCTATTACGTAGTGATATCAATGATCATTAATAAGTTACATTAAAACTCTATTTATGTTTTATAATAACCCATCTCTTTTTGTAGGTTTAAAAAAACATTTAGCATAGTACATGTAATGAAAAAAATTGATTTCATAATTTTTAAGGATATATATTACAAATAAATTCTATTTTATAACCACTATTTCTTGTATTTATTTTTCCCTACGTGAAACATATTTTTTCAGTGTTATTGATCAATATCATGCTAAAACGTTTGGGAACACTAACATAAAAGAATTCATATTACCTTGAGGGAAGACTGGTAATGTTCTAAAAATAATTAAAATAATTGAACTATGTTACTCATAGATCATATTGATATTTTTCAATTTATATGTATTTCATACAATGGATAAACCCCATATTGTATATAGAAGGATTAATATGCACATCATCTCAATTCACTATTGATAGAAGAAACAAAAAATAAAATTTAGTTCTTTATATTGTTAGTGTAAAATTACTCAATAGTATTTTTTCACACTAAACAGTTACTAAAAAATAATCTATTAGTATGATAATAATTCTAGGTATTACAATTCTCACTAAAATTATTTTTGAAATTCAGAACTAATTATTATAATATGATTTCAATGCAACCGATATTCTTCTAAATCCAAAATTTTCTATGTTACACTTTTTCAAAAAAAACATTATTCGCTTATATATTGTTGATAAAATCCCTACTGTTAATATATATTTTTATTTATAAGTTAATGTGTCTAGATTACATTACTTATTAATATTCAAGTATTTTATTAATTTACATATAATGTTTTAATAAAATAAAACTGTTATTGAAATATTTTACATTTATTCATATTTTTTTTACCAAATTCACTATGAACATAATATGGTATGCTAAGAACTCTAGTAAAATACAACCAAAAAAATAATGTAGAGATTTCAGGTGATGGATACTTGTCGAAGAACAAAAAACATTAATTAAAACAAATAGAAACATTATATAGATTACTACCTGTACTGGGGTAATATGTGATAATTAAAACAAATGAAAATCATTTTCTCTATAAACATCTATTTAATTTGGGTAATATTTAAAATCACAATTATATTTATTTAAAATAAATATAACAAATTTTCCCATGTTATCCATTGATACAAAAATAGAAATTCATTATAACTGGAATTATAAATTGTGTATTTCTTATGAAAATAAGTTATAATTCTTCAATTAAAAGGATAACTATCATAGTTATGGTGTACTTGCACTGTCAACTATACTAAGGTAATAGTTCGTAGTACAGAACTACGATAATAATAATATATTCTAACAATTTATTATACATTTTTTCCAATGATACAAAAATTTTATTCATGTGCATGACATCACTTGAAAAAAACCCATTCTACTATTACTATTTCTTTAAAAAATAATTTTAAATGTGGTTTATTGTATTAGAGGAAGTAATTAAACTGTTCCAACATTAAAAATACATGATATTATAAAAGATTTATTCTAACTTCATTATATAGTGTTTAAGATAAGGATTACGGTAGTTAGCAATTGAAAATATGGTTTGTCTGTCCATTGTACTATTTGAGAAACAAGTGATGGAATGTGTTCCAAAATTAGCATCTGAACTGCAAAATAATCTTATTCATGTAACTCATTATTAATAATGTTTTAATTAATCAAAATTTTTTTACATTTCATCATAACCAATATTTTTTTAATTTTGGAGAATGGTGAGTTTAGTTTTCTAGCCGAGATGAATGTATTCAAACACTAATAACTGCTCATGACTATTGAAACTTCATATTACAAGATCCACACTGACATCGACCCTGTGAAAATAATTCCTTCAAGGTTTTTTTTCTTAGTGATGATATAAATTTACTAAAATATCCTATTACTATTGTACCAAAAAATAAGGTAAGGTTTCAACTTTTATTTAAACTATTATAATTGTATTCATTTCTAACAAATATGTATAATTTTATAGATTAAAAAGTAATATGAAAACAAAAATTTCACATTATAATTTTTTACAATTGTATCAACTAATATTTAAATAAACTATAAAATTCAACAATTATTTATTATTTTCATTCAATATTATTTTATAGGTTGCGGATCACATAAGATTTTCGAGCATCAAAAATCAACTCAATGATATTATTGACATGTATCCTACCACTATTTTACCTTCGGTACGAAATTTTAATATTTATAAAAATTTGATGTTATTAAAAATTAAACAAATTTGGAATCTATTATTTCTTTATTTTCCCATTAAAACTAAAATTACACATAGATTTCTTCCACTGTTCTCTGAAAATACTTTATGTGGGTTCCCTCTTAGTCTATATTCAAAAGATTTTTTTTCTATTCAATAAAAAGGTGCATAACCCTAAACCATTAAAAATCATAATTTATATAAATATTTGAATAATTCATTAAATATTTGTACAAAATTAACATCAATAATCATGTTTGAACACATTTTTAAAATTCATGTTGTTATGTAATGTTCATTTTAAAAATGTATAGATTCATACTATTATTTAGTGTCTGTGTAGAATTTATTAATCTTATTTTATATACTCAAATATTTAAATTAATATTCTATAGAGTACTATTGATTTTCTTAAATTATTACATTTTTAACAATTAGGTTTTCATATTTGGATGTAATATGCATAGTTTAGTATATCTATAAAAATTTAATGCATTGTTTCATGAATTTTGAATAGATTCGATGTTCAAATTCATTTTATTTTCTATTATAGAGTTGAAAATTGTAGAAGATCCGTACATTTCCCATTTTTTTATTATAATTTTTGAATTATTTTTAATCCATGTATATGTGAGTTGATTGGTATTGTTTATTTCTATATTTCATGTGATAAATATTTTTTTTATTTACATTTACTTTCATAGGTTTTATTTTTACTACAATAAACTAAACTCATTGTAACAAATCTTATGATTTAGATATTTTTTTCAGCTTTTATTTTCTTGATGTTTTCAATAACAAATAGTAATTAATAACTTTTTCAATAGTGTTTTTTATAGTGTTATTATGGTGAATTTTGTTCTGCACAACAGAATATGCTATAATATTAAGTCTTATTTCGTTTTTTATTTATATGATATTTTTATAAATGATTTTATCTGACATGTAATGGTTCTTTTGTAGTGTGTCATTTGTAAATTCCAATCATTGGGCATCAGCTTCTTTGGCCATCTTTAGTTACAACAGTTGGTGCGACTCCTAGAATATCAGGGAATAGTTTCTCACAAATGATGGTTTATTCATGTTCTAGTTTAAGACCTCCATTCCATGAAGTATTTTAGTGTAACACTTATTTTGTAAATTGAATAAACTCTCAAGAAATTTAAATGATTTGGTTTATGTTAGATGATATTTTAATGCATTAATCTACATTATTTTTTTTCAATACTGCATTTCAATTTAAATTACTGACATTCCTAACATGAAAAGTATTGATAATTGAGTTTGAAACAATCCATGTATGAATAATTAATGAAATGGAATAAACATATAAATATTAGTAAAATTATGGATAAATCAAAAAAGTCACACAAATAATACACTTAGTATGCAATTATTTTATCCTTTTTAACATTGTTATTATATATGATATCTTGACTGTATAACTTATTTCTCACATATTCATCTAAATAAATAAAATAAAATTTACTATAAGTAACAGATATGTTATGATTCTATATCATATAAATAATTATCAGGAAATAATATTATACTATAATGTCTCGTGCAACTGCACTATGGTGAATACAAGTTGACTTAAATTTTTGCACAACCATAATACAATTTTTTTTGAATTACTAGAAAAAATAAATAAATGATTTTAAAAATATAAAAAGTAATATAATATCTGTGATTTATAGTGATTTATATATATTTTAGATAAATATAACATATTATTTATGTGTAAAACTATTATATTTGAATATAATATATTTCCTGGTGTCTTTAATGTCAAATAAAATGAGTAGTTATAAAATTGACAATCTTGAAATTTTGAAATAAATAATATTCTACTAAATGACCTTATACTCATAAAACTATCATATTTATTAATGTTAATGGAATATGGTTCAAAACATCATCATTGGTAAATTTATGATACCCACATCTATTAAAGATAACATTCATAAAACTTTTATGTTAAAATAATTGTTATTACATTTATATTCAATTATAACAAACATGGGGATTAATAAAAAAATAATGTTTAAAAAGACACCACAAACTATATATATTTCATTGGATTCTGTAATTTATAAACTATAATATTTATCTTTCAATTAATTTTTATTTTGAACTCTTTTTCATTCTAATTAATTTTTTATATTTTAATCTTTTAATAAATTCCAAGTTAGTCCTCTTCCTCTGTTATAATAGGACACCCCTCATCTATCTTTATTACAAATCATTCATGAATATATGTATACCATACCCTATAAATATCCATTTTAAACGTCCTTCTCCACATTTTAGAGGGGTTGTTATTCCCAAAATATCAACCCAATGACCAATAAGAGGTGATCTAAAGTAGTTCTTTCAAAGAATAGGTAATCGCCTAAACCGATCAATTTATTTTTTAACTTCTTATTTACCTCCACTAAATCTATGATAATTATAATAAAATAATAATTTTCGTATTATATATATAATAAAATATTATTATTATTATTAAATCACATTTTTTCACTCTGTTACTAATTAAATGGGATGAGATAGTATTGCATGAGCATCCATATGGCTAACATTCCCCATGAAGTGATAATATTAATTTCCCACCACCATACTTCACTTATATTTATTAATATGGGATTACAATTTTCATGTTACAATTATTAAATAATTTAAAAAATTAATCCTAATTCCACATCTTATATATTAGTTTTCAATCCATTATAAAATGATAATGTCGCTCGTGTGTACGTGTGGACAACCACCTCGAAGAACCGATGTAATTCATTTTTGATTTCTGTTTTACATGGATATTTTTAAGGATAAATTTTATGTCTATATGAGATATATATTATATAATAATTACATTTTAATGTAAATTATAATTTAAATTTCTTTCTTTCTATCTTTTAAAATGTGAAAATAGTGTTCATGTGTGTATATGACCTATCTTCTCGATGAACATCTTAATTCATTTGTCAACATCATAATTTTGTGGATATATATAAATAAATAATATTTATGATATTTATATAATTATTAACATTCTAGATTCTATGGAACCATGATCAATTTAATAGTATTTGAACTACTAAACTGAAATACTCTTAACAAATGAAACAGTTAACACCCGACAATGATGATTTTAATAAGAAATTATTGATAAATGGGTGATAAAATTTTAGAATGGTTACATATATTTTTTTAAAATTATATATATGAATTTTATATATAATTATATTAAAATAATATTTATTATATAATAAGTTGTAGTTCTTCTGAAGCAAGTGGAACTCGATGTAAGGATTTCTCGTCTGAAAATTTTTTCTGTTACACATATGACATATTCGCCACTAATTTATATTGTGTACTTTATATACTACCTATAGATTTATTTTATGATTGTTTTCATAAATCTATTGTTATTTAAAATCTATATGAGGTTCTCACTTTTAGGAGGTTTGGATTCTAATATTACTAACGTGGTAAGGGTTTGTCATCTCAAATTATCTTCTTTGGGACATATATAATGTTATATACCAATATTATTTTATGAGGTGTCTATAAATAATAATGGGATTTTTTTTCAGGATTGTCCATATTTTCATGATATTTCATGTTTCATTTTATTTTATACTTCCATGGGGATTATAATTCAAATCATACCATGTGGTATGAGTTTTTTCTTTCAATCTCATTATTTATTAGGTTTATTTACAATTTAGTTTCCAACAATGAAATATTCTGATCTACCTCTAAATAATCTCATGATATTTATTATTACTAATTTTTTCTATAAAATATAAGTTTTCATTTCGTTTTTCCTCTCTTTGTGTAATTCTGATACTGAAATAGTGTTTTTAAATAAAATCGACTTATATTCTCTCATATATTGAAACCATATTCTCTTCCATGTCCATGTTTTCAAAAAATAATTTCACGAATTATTTTAATATTCTCCAACTATTTCTTAAAATCATCTTTACAAATGTTTTAATTTTTGAAAAATGGTTTAAATGGAATCATATTGTGGTGTTTTTAAATGAGGCACTTATTTACTTTTTAGAAAAATGTTAAATGATTGTTTTATTTTAACATATATGAAATGAACCGAATTTTCCACCATCATTAATTCTCAATACTGAAATGATTCCATTATAATTTTGAATATATATATTTTAAAATAAATATATTTTCAAAAATTTTGTGAATTTTTTGTTTTTTAAATTTTAGTTTTAGAAATGAAATATTATTTTCTTGAATCATTTTTATGATCTTTTAATTGTATTTAATTCATAAAAAATAGTAACCCTTTATTTTATTTATGATTTTTTGGGGTTATGATCCAAGGATACCATCTTTATTATTTATATATGTGTTTTTTGTGTATGATGAATTTTTTTTAAAACCAATTATTTTATTATGGGTTGTTATGTAATGGATGGATGAAATGTATATAAATCCCATTTATTTTCCATGTTTTATTTTCTGATGAAAGTTTTATGAAACCAATTTCTTATGATGGGTACTGAATGATGATTAATTTATGATCTTTTCGAATGCATATGTATTGTATTCATTATGTGTTGTGTGGGATTAGAATTATGAATCTCTACAATGAATTGGGTAAAAATGGATATATCATGATATAAATATGACTATAATGGGGAGTAAATATAGTTTATTAAGGGAGTCTATTCGTTATTATAGTCTTTGGAATGATCCAAGACTACGACAATAATTTGGGGTGTAAACCATTTCACTATTATAGTCTTGGTAATGAACATGCTCTATTATGGATATGATTCTCAATGCTTATGTGTATTCCACAAACATTTTTCTTAAGTTTATGTTATAATATCATGAATCATTTTATTCAATTCATTTATAACTCAAGTCTTATGAACTGCCAATATTTCTTAAAATAATTCAAAATTAGGATATTTTATATGCATTTTATGGTTTTCAAATGTTAATATCATTTTATCATATCATTATGGTCATGTTATGCTAATGTGACCATTGATATATCCATTGTTTAACCTTTCAGAGCATCAAACATCACCCTATATTGATTTTTATTTCGAATGTTAAGAAGAAAACTTTTATGTATGATGTGTCTCAGAATATTCCTAGTTATGAAAAATTATGTGGGATACTATTTAGATATTTTATGAACTGGTAGATTTTGTATCCATGTTTCCAATGTCACTAAACACTTATGGTGATCACACCCTTATTTGCAATGTTTATTGAAATTTCATCTATAAATGTAATATCTATATATAAAATTAATGAGTCTCTATATTTGTTATTAGCGAATAGTTTTAGTTATCCTTTAGAGATTAATAATAGAGAATATTATTTAAAAATCTAGGGATAAGTCTAAGTATAAAATAATGATTTCAAATTTTGGTTAGGAGGAGATTATATTGTTTTCCTAATAATACATTCCTATATGGATACTATAAGTGGAAATGGTTTTTTCATATATGTGTATAGGGGTTAGAATCCCAAAATGAATTGGTCAATTATGTTTCGACCATCATTCAGGTGTATGGTGATTGTTCCCTTATTACCCACCTGGTTTGACACTCCCAATGGATGTGTTTGGGTTAATTAGAATTTTCGTTAAAACCATCATTTTGTATATGAATATATGAAGATCATGGATGTCATAGGTTAAAAATATGGTTTCATTGATTTAAAATAAGGTTTCATGATCATGATATCCTAAAAATGAATTTTTCAAAATAATTATTATTATAGTTCATACCATGATTTTTTTTCTTATATTCAATTATTTGTAACAAGACTAATTCTGTTATTGAAAAAAATAACAAACAATGGAATGATTATGATATTAATAAACCTTTTGAAATGGGAGATATAATGTGAAACCATATGTATAGTCCTAATTAGTTATCTAGTTATATGATTTCCAATCTCAACTTGGGTGAGATTCTTGATAAATATAATAAGAGAAATATGGAGTTTCAGGAAGACCGTATTGGAAATTAGGTTTAGTTTATTACATCACGATAATGATGGAGATATTTAATACCTAAATATTTAATTTTACGTTATCTCTTCAATATAATTAAATAACTTGTATTACACGCAACACCGAGTTATAGCGCACCAATACTTACCAAAGTAGACGTTCAAAAAGTAGTTATGAATAATATTAACTAAATTTTAAATTTTATATAATACATATAATTTTATAATCTATATTATATTTTTCAAATATGTAATATAAGAACAAACTAATTTTTTTCATATTAACGATGTATTTTTTAAAAAATGCAATTTTACCCCCTTTTAATGGAGAAACCTTTTTAAAACCAATATTTGAAACTTTTATATATTCAATATAATGATATTAAATTCTTATTTATAACTGGGTAATAAAAATATAGTCTAGATAAATTTTTGGAACAATTCTGGTAACATTCATATTTTGATGAATAATGAAAAATACTAAAATTTTTTTGAAAACAAATTTTTAATTGAAATAATTTCTAGTGTTAAATTATGATATTTATTGGTTTGGAAGTATAATTAGATTAATGTTTTATCATTTAATACAATTTAGGTCATTATAAGTTATTTCACACTTAAATTCAACCTAAACACTTCTCAATCATTTGATAGTTTTTACTTTTTAAAAACATGCTTTTTAGTTTTGATAACAGGAATTAATTTTAAATTAATTAATGAAACTCATATGTTTTTAATTTGGTAAAATAGGAATCCTTTTTGAATTTTTAATATCAAAATTATATTAGGGTAAAATTTTAGTATTTTTCTTAAAACATTCAATTTTTAATGAATAGTGAAAAACACTACATTGTTGTTTAAAACCGAATTTAAATTAAATTATTTTAGATTTTTAATTAAGTTTATTTTGAAGTAAAAATAGTTACATAATACCTATATTAGTAATATTTTATTCAACAGATTCATTGTATAATAGAATTAGATATATAATATTTTATTTATCTTTTAATCTTCTACTACCCATCTTCTAGGCACATTTGCAAATTTGCGTAAAACGTAAATTTATATCTTTTATGAATTTACATTCAAAAAACTGAGAGAACCAATAGATATATTTATGTAAAATGTGTTTCAATATGATAAAAATCTTTTTTGTTAAATAATAAATTTTTTATTTTTTTTACCAGGGATAAAATTAAATAGTGTGATTAAAGGTAAAAATGATATTATTTTTACCCTAAAACGTGTTCTAACTACATTGGATATGTTTATATTAACCAAAATAAACCGTATAAATAACATATGATTATTATTATCTACATGTATTATATTTTTACATTTATTATTATTTTATTTAAAGAAGAGTTAAAAAGTATTAAATTCAAAAGTTAACAACTAAAACATTTTTAATATAGGGTTATACATAAGATAATATCATCTATAAATAATCATTATAAATACAACAATATTTTCTATGACATGTTATTTTATTAATAATTTTTAGATATTATATAAATAAATTTATATATGACACAATGAAGATACATTAATTACATTATTAATGAATGATAAATATAATTTATATTATATATATTAAAATAAATGTAAATTTAGACTTTTGATGAATTCTAATAATTTTTTAGGTAAAAGAAACATGTCAGGGTTGATTAAATAAATTTTATTTGAAGTGATGAAGTTTTATTAATTTCACAGAAACTTAATAATAAAAAACCTTGAAATTAGACATAAATGAGTGTTTAAAACAAAAACTTTATTATTAGATGATATAATAATCGTAAAAATAATGGGTTCATCAAAATGATTTATATAATAATAGATATGTCAATAATGAACCAATTTAGGTTCACATGGTATTTTACACTATGTTTATAAACCATAAAATATAAAAATACAAGGAGACAAGTTAAATGTTAAACTATTTAACCAAGAGTAAAATCTAAATGATAAAATTAATATGGTGACCTAAAATTCTGTAAATCATACTAGATTAGAGGTTTTCAAAAAATAACCATCGTATCATGTAATTAAATCATTTTTGATCCATTAGACACCGAAAATTATTTTACAATAAAATAATATTTCAATTTTTTCCTAATGTGTCACCCCTTCTCTTATAAAAGGGAACTTCACCTTTTCTTAAATTCAAATATCCAATGCCATTTGGCTCAGATAAACCCTTCTCAAATATCCTCCCAAATTCCCTAAATTCAACCTAGAAACCTTATATTGATCATAAAGCCATCCTATGGATCCCTTCTGATCAAATCAAAAGGAAGCAACCGAAGAAGAGGTAATTATTTAATAACCTATTTCAACGTTTTTTCTTCTTCCACTTCCTCTTTCATTGTTGATTCAATATAAAAATAATAACTTCATTACCTTATAAATAATGTGATGTTATTATAAATATGGTAAAAAAATATTCATAATTATATCCATCCTATGAATGAAAATGTCATAATACGTGCGTACGTACGACTTACCGTCACCACGTTGTGGTGTAGTTTGTTTATTCAAGACTGCATTATTTGGATGGGTATAATAATGAGTATAATTGATATAAGTAATAAATATAAAATTTTAATGATTATTTATAATTAATATACCATCAAATTCCACACCATTTTATCATTAAGGAAATCACATCGTTGCTCATACGTACATACGTCTTACGGTCTCCATGAAGCGATTATATTTATTTCCCAATTAACCATTAAACAACAATTATAAAATTATATATTATTAATAAATATGAAATATATGAAATAATAATGCTACTATAAATAAATAAATATATATATATATATATATCAATCACTTACTTATATTCAATACGATAAGAAAACAGAAGCAACATCCATGCGTACGTACGGACTATCATCTCCATGAATGTAGTTTCCACTTCACACACACACACATACATACATACAAACATATATATATATATATATCTAAAATAAAAATTTATATTCCTAATAAATATGATATATTTATATCATGTTCTATATTCTGGAAGTTTGTAAATAATGATCTATGTGATACGATCCAGAATAACAAGTTAAAACTCATACGATGAAGAAAGTGATTATTAGCCAAAATGTTACTTTAAAAAGGAAATTATTATTAATGGGTAGTATAAAGTCATAAATTAAACGTGTATGATATAATAAATATGAATATGGTTTGGGTATAATTTAATAACATACTATGGTCATTATATAGGAGGTTAAACGTACCCTTAACTAATGGAAAGTACCCAGTAAGGGTTAATTCCTCAATCTCATTATTATCCGAGACTGTTTATGTGTACGAATTTCTGGACATATTTATTATCCATGTCGATGTTTCATAAAACAAATTTAGAAATTATTCTTTTAAGGTACTCTTTAACTAAAACATCATTTTAAATGTTTTAAATATTTATTCATCTAAATATTTCTCATTAATGCTCATGTTTTCAAAATGGGTATAAGGGTATACATATATGGACATGATTTTTTTTTAAATGGTAATTCCTTTCAAATGATTCAAATTGGTATGGGTAAATTCGATTCAAAAATATCATTTTAATGAAATCCTTTTTAAATGAGTTACTTTTAAGTGATTTAAAAAATAGGGATATTTCTCTTTTACTAATCATTTTCAACTATTTTAACATTATTTGCTAGATATTATTCTTGATTAATGTTGATTTATTATAATAATATTTTCCATATTGTATCAATTGAGTAATGATATGTTTAACTGTAGATGTGCTATTTATATACGTTTCGTGGTTTATGGTTGAAGTATTACATTTCCTAGGCTAGTTTTTATATGAATGTTTATGTTATGTTTCAAAATTTTCATATGAAGAATGAATTGGACATAGAAAGTGACGAGTGGGGCCCACAATAGCCCATTGGTGCATCGGTAGTTCCCATGAGACAAACTAGGGTCTTTTCACAAGGCCTTCACCAATTTTTTTTAGTCTTCGAAAAATACCATGACTATGTGGCAGTGATGTCCGACGTTAGGAATTCTCTCATTATGAAATTATTTATTACATGTGATTGTTTGACTAGTTGAATATCCATGTTCATTTATATATTGTAATTTCTGATTTATTTTCACCATATTTAGTAAATATTTATATTTAAATGTATTTCGTTTTTATGACACATCTTCCCATAAATTTTTATAGGTTCCACTACATTATTTACCTTTATCGAGCATCTAAGCTTGCCCCTTTCTTATGTTTTATTTTCCCAAAATGCCAAGAAGTGTAATTGTAATTACATATAGGTTTATGATATAAGAATAATGGGATTATAAAAGAATTTTCTAGGTTGTATTTTATGTAATGTAATGTTTATGTATGAAATATACTTTCCAAAACTGTTAAACTTGTCGATCCTTCAGAACTTGATTTCTTGTAACCATGCCTATGTATTAAAATAATGCACCAACTATGGGTAACAAGGGTCGATGAGTTATAGTAGGTATCATAGGAACCATAGTGAAAACAATGAAAACTAGATTTATAAAAACTCTGATCAGAGAACATTACCCTAAAATAGGCATTGAGGATTTTTATAGAAGAAAATCCTAGAATTTTGGTAATGTAGAGATTTTGTATATTTTCCAAGAAATAAATCCATTTCTAGATACAAGAAGGTAGAGGCGGCTCAAGAAATGATTTACCTATGATTGAAAACTCTAACAAGGAGTTTCAGGCTTCACACGGGGAATCCTGGTACACGACAATGGGCATTGCTTCCCTCTTGTTTAAGACACTCCCAATGGATGTGCTTTGGATAATTCACATTCTTTTACAATCCATTATAAAGGATTTAGGAGTAAATACATCCTCAACAAAAAAATTATGTTTATGATTATATATTATATGCCCAATCATTTCAATTTATGTTAGGTATTTTACATGTTTGGAATTATACATTGTGATTAATAAACTATCCATGTGAATTCCATTGTTTAGAAACGACGCCTAGTAGAATGAATGAGAACTACAGCAATACGCATGATCTATAGAGTATGATGGATAATATATTTCAGGGTATTAAGCTAAAATTTAGAAGGGAAATAGTCTCCCATGTATTATCATCATATTAAGAAATAGTATCATTTGTTAATAAGTTATGTAAATAATTATATGAGTTTAATGGATTTGAAGGGACGCAAGAGAATAAAAGGATGGTTGAGAGAGATATGGATAAAAGGAAGAGGGGAATGAAGGATTTTCCCATTTTTTGATAACTATAGAAAGAATCACCTTGGTAAATTCCTGAAGGGAATAAGATTTTGTTATAAGTGTGGAAAAAAAGGACACCAATTACGTGATTTCAATGTTAAGAAAAAGGTTTTAAATGTAAAATATTTCATTTTCAAGGAGTTGGGACACTATGAATATCAATTCTAAAATCATCATTGTATGCCCCAAATTATGTTATTGGATAATAATTCTATTATGATACTACCACAGATAAAGTGGAATGACTAGTGTTCTTATGTTTTCATTAAATAATTATTTATTTTGAGTATTGTATCAATGATGTACTGGTTATATGAATTATGGAAATAAATAAAGATTTTACTGCAGTACTATTTCATTGAGGATTTGAGATTAAATGGTTAAATGAAAACTGACTCAATAAAAATTTAACCTTTTTGGAAAATAGATGGTTGAAGGAATGTTAAACCTTAATATGGTTCTAATACTGAGGTAGTGATTTTTTAATATGGTATGATTGATTTGGATAAATTATATTTGATATTATTGACTTCATTTAAACTAATTAAATGTTTTTTTATATGATTATTGCTGGAATTTACTAAATTTTTGTATATAAGTAGTATATCCAGTATTCTATAAGGAATAAGGGAGAATCAATGTAATCAATAAGGTTTTTTTAATTCAGGGTGTTACTATTTTTTAAAAGAATACATGATAAAGGTATTCACATGTAGTTACGTGGAAAAAAAGATCATCATTGTGATTACCTTCTTTATAAATTTTTTACTGTGAGTTTAGACAGAAGTTTTTTGGATAAGTATAAAGGTTGAAATGAATTAAGTTTGACATTTGATACAATTTTTATGGTTAAATAATTTCTTAATTTTTTATGGATTTTTATAAAAAAGACAACCTAGAGGTCAGGAGATAACTCGTCGTGTACAGCAAGGTTTTGAGACTTGAACCCACAACCGATGGTTGACAAGGGTACATCACCTACCACTGTCCTATGTGAATTCTGGGTTTGTATCATGTGGTTTTTATACAAATTATGACAACTGAATTATAAATTCATTATTTTTTGAACCCTATTGGAATATGATAATTATATTTTTTTTTAATTCTATTAACTTTCATAGTGAAAAATGATTTTTTGTTAGTAATTAGTTGAAGGATGAAACTATAATTGTCAAGTATATATTATTTCCTCTTATTCTATGAATAAATTAATAATTAATCTTTTCGGAAGGTATCGTAAAACTAAAAATGTGTTATCCTAATATTTATAGTTCGGTGAACTGATGATATTTTATTTCATCATAGATTGATGTAGTTGATACGCTAAATTTTATAATTGTTTGTGATTGATAGCCCTAATCACTCCCTATAAATATTTAGGTTTTCCCCAAATTATGTTTCTATAATTTCCACTAATGTTCCCTTAATTGATATCATACTTTTGTGTTGAGTTTTTCATTTCCCTTTCCCTCTTATTAAGACTAAATTTTATTAACCCAATTTTTCATTTGGGTTTCCAATAAAGGTATTTTTCTATTATTGCCATTTTATTTTCGATGAAAAATTTCAAATTACAAGGAAATAATTTATTTAATTAGGGGAGAATGTAACATCCCATGATTTCATTTTACGTTATCTCTTTAAATTAATTCAATATCTTGCACTACAAGCAACAGTAAGTTCTGGCGCCCCACGACTTACCAAACAATCCATTCAACAAGCTGTTATAAATATTATTTACAAAATGTTGAATATTATATAATCCATATAATTTTAGAACCCATATTATGTGTTTCTTAGACATAATATAAGTACCAATTCATTTTTTTTAAAAAAACAAGTATTTTAAAAAAATAAAATTTTACCACCTTTTAATGGAAAACCCTTTTTAAAACCAATAGTTGACCATTCTATATATTAAATTTAATGAAATTTATATCTTCTTTTTAAGTGGGATATAAATATTTAGTTTGGATAAATTTTTGTAACTTTTTTGATAATTTTCATATTTTGATGAATAGTGAGAAATAATAAATTTTAATTGAAAACATCTTTTGAAATTTAAATAATTTATAGTGTAAAATTATTAATTTGAATATTTTGTAAGAATAATTAGATTCTATTTTCATATTTAAAATTATTTGGGTCATTATATGTAATTTCACCATTAAATTTGACATAAACACATGTCAATCATTTGATATTTTTACATTTTAAAAACCCGCTTTTTGGTTTTGACAATGTGAATTAATTTCAAATTAATTAATGAAACTTATATGTTTTGAATTTATTCATATATAATTGTTTTTTGATTTTAAATATCAAAATTAGCTTAAGGTTAATTTTTTGTATTTTTCAAAAAACATTCAATTTTTAATGAATAATGAAAAACACTGCGTTATTGTTTAAAACCGACTTTTATTTAAAAAATAATTATATTTTAATTAAATTTATTTTTAATTAAAAATAGATACATAATACCTATATTAGTCCAATTTAATTAAATGGTGTCATTTTATAATAATATTTGATAAATAAACTTTTATTGAACTTTTTAACGTCTTTTACCCACCATGAAGGCACAATTTCAAATTTTCATAAAAAGTAATTTTACCGCTTCATTGAATTGAAATTGAAAACTATGAGGGAATTTATTGACATTTGTAATTAAAATTTTGTTCAATTGGATGGAAATATTTTTGGGTGAATAGTAAAGTTTGAATTTTATTTACCACAGTTAAATGTAAAGAGGGTAATTATAGGTGAAAAGGATATTATATTTACCCTATCCCATGTCCTAATTATATTGTATAAGTTTATTTAGACCAAAATATTCATCATAAATTAAATATTATCGTTTTTATTCACTTGGATAAGATAAGTAAATTAATTTTTATTTTAGTTAAAGAAGAGTTAGAAGTGTTAAATTCAAATATTAATAACTAAAAAATTTCTAATATAGGGTTATGCATAAGATAATTTCGTCTATTAAAATTCATTAGAAAGATAAAAATATTTTTTATGACATAGTATTTTTTTTATATCTTATAGATATTATATAATAACATTTATTTATGACATAATGATGATGCATTAATTTCCTTATTAATGAAAGATAAAGATAATTGATATTATATATATTAAAATAAATATAAATTTCTACTTTTGATGCATTACAATAATTTTCTAGGTTAATATGACATGTTAGGCTCAATTAAATATATTTTATTTGAAGTGTTGAAGTTTTTATTACTTTCACAATACCCAAATACTAAATAGTGTCAAAATTGACATAAATGAGTTTTTAAAACAAATACTATATTATTAAATGATATAATAATCATAAAAATATAAGTTTCATCTAAAGGACTTATATAATAATATATATTTCATTAATCAACCACTTCCATTTCTCTTGGTATTTTATATTATGTATATTAACCATATAATATAAAAATAAGAGGAGGCATAGTAAATGTTAAACAATTTCACTATGAGTTAAAAAAAATGATAAGGTTAATATGGTGACCTAAAATTCTCTAAAAACTGTTTTTTGAGTGGTTTTTGACCCATATCCAACATAGATTAGAATTATATCCTTTTGGATCCATTAGAAACCGAAAATGGTTTTATAGTAAAATAATATTACAATCATTTTCTAATGTGCCCCTCACATCTCTTAAAAATGGGCACTTCGCCTTCACTCCAATTCACACATCCAAATCCATTTGGCTCATCCACACCTGGATTAAATATACTTCCAAACTACCCTCAAATCATCTTATATTCCTTTATTTTATCATAAAGACATATTAATTTTCCATTTTGATCAAATCAAAATGAAGCACCTGAAGAAGAGGTACTTATTTCATCACCTCTTTCAAAATTCTTTTATTCCTCCACTTCCTCATTCATTGTTGATTCAATAGAAAATTAATAACACTAGTACCATATAAATACAGTCATATTATTATAAATATAGTATAACCATATTCATTATTCTATCCATCCTATGAATAACAATTTCATCATATGTGTGTACGTACGGCTTACCGTCTTCACATCGTGTTGTAGAATGTTATTCAACAATTCATTATTTGGATGGGCATAATAATAAATATAATTGATTTAAATAATAAATATAACATGATAAGGTATCTATATAATTAATATACCAAACAATTTCATACCATAATATCATTAAGGAAATGATATCGTTTCTCGTGCGTACGTACGACTTACTGCCTCCATGACGCGATGATATTAATTTCTATATTCACCATTAAACGATGATTATAAAATATATATTATTAATAAGTATGTAATATATGACATATTAATACTACTAGATATATATATATATATATATATATTTCTGTATTTACATATATCTCAATCACTTACTTCCATTTAATAAAATCAGAAAACAGAAAAAACATTCATGCGTACGTACGGAATACCGTCACTATGAATGGTGTTTCCATTTCATATATATATATATATATATATGTTACAAAAAATTATATTCTTTATATATATGATATATAAATCATTTTTTATATTATGTAATTGTGTAAATAATGATCTATGTGATACGATCAAGAATAACAAGTTAAAACACAAACAATAAACAAAGTGATTATTACCCGAAATGTTACTTTAACATAGAAATTATTATTAATGGGAAGTATAAAGACATAACTGAATCATGTATGATATTATAAATATTAATATGGTTCTGGTATAATTTAATAACATACTATGTTCATTATAAATGAGGTTAAATGTGCCTTCGACTAATGGAAATTACACACTAAGGGTTAATTCCTCATATCTCATTATTTTCTGAGATTTTTTATTGTTATTTTTTTCTAGGAAATATTTAGTATCCATGTACATGTTTCATAAAAGATATTTCAAAATTATTTTAAGGTACTATTTATCTAAAACATCATTTTAAATGTTTTAAATATTTATTATTTCAAATCGTTCTCATTAATGTCCATGTTTTCAAGATAGTTTTATGGAATTAATTATATGGACATGATTGTTTTAAAATGCTAATTACATTAAAAAGATTAAAAGTGGTATGGGAATTTTTTTTTCAAAAATCACTTTTAAATGGATTCCTTTATAATTTATTGACTTTTGAATGATTTCAAAATAAGGTAAATTTCTATCAAAAAGTTTTACTTATCATTTTCAACTATGTCAACATTATATACTTGATATTATTATTGATTAAGGGTGATGTATTATAATATAATATTCCATATTATATTGAATGAGTTATGATATGTTTTACTGTGGATGTGCTATTTTTATACCATATATGATTTGTGATTGAAGTATTGATATTTCGTATGCTAGTTTTAATGTGAATGCTTATGTTATGTGTCAACATTTTCATATGAGAAATGTAGTGGAATTAGTAAGTGAGAGGTGTGGCCCACTCTAGACCCTTGATACATTGATATGTATCATTAGAGAAACTATTTCTTTGGCACAAGGCCTTGAAAAAAAATGTTTTTTAAGCCTTGGCATGAGTCCATGACTATGTGGTAATGATGTTTGACGTTAGGCATTCCCTCATCATGAAATTAATTATTTCATGTGATTATTGGACTAATAGAATTTAAATGTGCATGTTTATATGGTAATGTTTGATTTATTTTCTCATTATTATGTTCAAGTTTATGTTTAGAAGGATTTTCTTTTTATTACACATTTGGCTTAAAACATTATAGCTTCCACTATATTATTTTTCCTTACTGAGTATCTGAGCTTAACTATTTCTTATTTTTCTCCCAAATGCAAACAAGTGTATTGGGATTTAGATACAGGTTTATTTTAAGAGAATACTAGGATTCTAAAAGGATTATCTATGTTGTATTATATGTAACGTACTTTTCATATTTTTAATCTATTTTTTAAGACTTTTAAACGGATCCGTCCTTTGGGACTTGATTCCTTGTAAGCATTACAATGTATTAAAATCATTCTCTAGCTCTTGGTAACTAGGGTCGGGGCATTACAAGAAACACTAAATAGAACAAGGTCATGATAATTTTTTTATAATATGAAAAGTAATTGTAATAAATATTTATAACGACATTGAAAGGAAAATAGGTTCATTAAAAGAAAAAATAATTTATCACGGACTAGAAAAAATAACCCTAATTGTATGAATTTTTATACTTTATTTTAAATATAATAATGATTATATATTTTCTTCTTTATAAATAATTAAGAAATTATTTTGATAAAAATTAAATTTTGATACGATAAAACGAAAATTTTATTCTTTTAATTTGAAATTTTAATTAAAGACAACATTTTAGATGAATTAATAAATATTTAAAATAAATTAAATTTTAATAAAATATTACTATTTAATAATTTTTAATATAGTTAAATGATATTATAATTTTCATAGGGTCAAATTTAATTATTAGTAGGGTTTGTAAACTCTTATTGGTAAAAAATGATATTTCTCTATAAGTATTGAATTTTCAAAAAAATATAAAATCTACATATATAGTGAAATATTTTTATAAAATTAATATATTATTTTGAATCAAGAAATCAAAATTTTCCGAAACATTTTTTTTATAATTTTTTAAGACATATGAATTTTTGGTCAAATATTTAATACGGAATAAATATAAGGTTCGTATTATGAAATCATAATGAGATAAAAGTAATGCATCAAATGATATAAAGTGTATAAATGAACAAATATATGATTCTACTTTAATATAATTGGTTTTCTGTGTTTTTTAATTAATTTTCTAAAGCCTTTAAGAACCCACCATATCCTATATTATATTTTAATGATTTAAAATCAATTATTTATAAACTTGAATCATGTCAACATCATCAAGGGTAATATTATTAATTATTTTTTACATCATAATTATAAAATAATGAAATTTTATCCATTTTGGAAGATATCGTGAAAAAAAAGTTTAGAATATTTTTCATTTTTCTTATTTTCTTATATAGATTTCAAAATATATGTCTGGGAAATAATAATGAATTTCCCTCTATTATAATATATAAACATACCCATTAAAACAATAATATTCACATAAAAACCATATATAACATCTTTTATATTTACTACCATTTCTATAGTCCTCCCAAGGTTCCCTCAAGATCACATGAAGCTCCTCTAAACCATTCGGAATCCCCATCTCAAGGTATGAGATTTCCCTCTATTCTTTTCCAATCAAGAACAATATTTTTATTTTTCCTTTTCAATATCAATTAGTTTTATTTTTCTGACTTCATTAACATCACTCTATAAAAAAATTACAACGTAAAAATATTATATCATTTATCCCCTCTCATTATAACATTTAACTAAGCCATTACTATACCGAAATTTAGTATCTGGTCATCTCTTTCTCCTCTTTATTCAAGCATATTCTCTATTTTATGTCATTTAATTTCCAATTCCTAATGTTGGGATATGTTTATATAAATCCCACTTACATATCTTTTTATATCCAAATTATTAGAGACTCTTTCACTCTCATTTAATGATTTTATGAATCATTATGTATTGTAATTATGTTTCCGAAATTTCACTATGATTTTTCATGGAAAACTATTGGGTAATTAATACCCATCCCTGTTTCTAATAAAGGGTATTAACTTATATAGAATTATCCTTCATTTATTAGGAAATTACATGTATTTAATAAAAAATACTTGATCTTGGGGTACAAATCGATGAAATAAATCATTGTGTTGTATGATCTATATGGAATTCTTATGCATGTATATGATACAAAAGGGATGGGTTACACCTAGAATTATATAGCACTATAATGCATTGGGTAATGTTTTGTTCTCATGAGACACCATTTATTGGAATATGCAGTACAACTAATCCATTGTGAGAATCTTCCACCATATTGTGACATCTTGGAAGTTATCCTTGACCCATGTTTTTGATGACATGTTTAATGTTGGTTCTAACTTCCCATGTCACCTTTATGTTACCATGATATATGATGCCTTATTATTCATGTTTATGACTTTCACCTTTTCTATGTTCCATTGAATTTCTTATTGTCTAACATTTAATACCTTCTTCATTTTTTTCTTTTTTATTCCCTTATAATAATTTATTTCCCACCCATTTCTTATGTATATCCCCATGTCATCCCATTCATGTTTAAGAACTATTGAATATTATGAGCATGTTATATATGTTTTCAATAATTTCAATATACCTATTTATTTTATGTTTTTTGCAATGTACCTAATTACCCAAATATAGTAATATTGTTGATCTTCTATATTATATAATGTGTATTATTATGTAAAAAATATTGGATTAATGAATAATAATGACTAGGGTTGTCATATTCACCATGCCTATATCATAGAATACACAGGTTCATGGGATCTCCATTTTGGATTGGTAAATTTTTCCTTTAATTTATGTTACTAGTCCTTTATCATGATGGATTATTTTGAGGCATTGTATGGTTGGTCGTTTCATTCTTATGTCTATTGGACCAAAGTGGGTGTGACTTATTAATTAGGGATGAGTATCACAAAGGATAAATATGGATTAGATTAGGACTACAATGTAGAAATTATTTATGGATAATTGTCAACCTACATCTTATGTGGATCCATATTGTCATACTTTTTAATGTTTTATTGGTGTCCATGTAATCATAATTCTATCACCATGGATAGGCCACTAGAAACATGGGAAGTAGTGAAAGATAACTCTATGGTATGTGGGACACATTCAAATAAGTGATATGGTTCAGAAGGAGTATTAATAGTTTGTGGTAGATCCATAGTTTTTTTAATTCATTATTTGTTCAACATTTCCATAATAATAAAGTATGACTCTGACCCATATGATATTTTTGATTGGAAATATCTGTAATTAGAGTCAAAAGTCTTAGTAACTGAGCAACCGATTAATTTCAATGAATCCTGGATGAAAGAAATATCTTTGCAAAAACATCTCATTGTTCTATGTGTTATGGAATCATGTTATATATCATCACAATCTGGATTGTGCTGTTAATCCCCAGGCTCACCTCTAATTGGCCAGGGGCAAGTGACTAGCACTGAGTAGGCATATCACTAACAAGGGAGGAATTTCCCATGTATGTATCATAATACACACATATCCAAGACAAATATTTATGACATTTAAAAAGAAATTACTAAGTAATGAAATGCACGCAATCCACTATAACCCAACCAGAGTACGATAGGAAGTAAACTACAGTAAGGTAAAGAAAGACAGAATACATTCCCACAAAAAAGTGTCTGAAAAAATGTACCTAAAACTCATCTATAGAAAACCCTACCTCATCTACCCTAAAGGAGAAGTGCTGGAACTAATGTCTGAAGCTATAGTAAAACCTATTCTTTCCTGATCTCCCAAGGCTTCGTCCTGTCCGGCTCTTCCTCAGAATCTGTCAAAATGCTACTCATCTAAAAAAAGTCAGGCCATGTGTGTAAAAAACCCATTATAGGGGTTTGTATAACAATATTTAGTAGGACACCACAAACCCCTAAATTAAGACACAAAGTAAAGATATAGTCATTTATACACATGTATATTCCAACACAAAAAATAACCGTAATATCTAGATATACCCAAACTATGACACACAGTCAAGAGATAAGACACAAGTACTACATACCACCACTACGAATTCATTCTGAAGATTCAATGAAGAAAAAATCGAGGATATCGCACTCCTGAGTCTAATAGAACTAATGAAATACCTCTAAGAAGTAATATTTTTCAAAAACTATCATGAGATAGATACAGCAATAAATATGAAGTGAGATACAATATGTTAGAGGAGGATCACATCCAGAGCCATGGGGTGATACAAATAACTATATCTTGATTAACCTGTTATGTAGAGGATTGTAACTCAGTGAAGTTGGTCATGTCAACACTGAAGACTCTTCTTAGGGCCCAAATAAGGATTATAGGACCTGATCTAGGCATATCACGGAATTCTATCAACTCTATTTTAGAAGTCCAGCTGAATGGATTATACTCTTATGAGTAGTAAGTGATACCAAAAAACATTTAGGGAAATGATAAATGGAATGTACACTAATGAATGTTTTCTAATATATTATGGATGGGATAATCATTCTACAAAGAAGATGATGGTGTATAGTGAGTAGTAATCATACCCTTTGTGCATGTTGACCCTTGATACTACCTGTGTAAATAGACAGAGTAACTAAAAATATGTGTGATCTAAAACCCACCATTTGTCTCATAAGGACCATAGAAACATCAGGTACCCAACATCACATACGACTTGTTAATTTGAAACATGGTTTTAAGGGTATGGGTGTTTGATATTTCCATGGAAATGGGGTCATTGGGTTGTGGACCAACCGCATGGTCGGTCGCTGGACCCAGATGGTCAACTGCCATGTTTAGTTTCACATACAGACTACCCCCAACTATCATGGCCGCATGACAGTTTATTCCACTATGGATGGATTCGACTGCCATAGGTCCCACCCAACTGGATGGGTTATCCCGACCCACTTGGTCCAGACCAATCTGCTCATAACAGCTCATTCTTCCTAGGCCACTTCACCTAGCCTAATTGGCCTGATCCACACCTACTATCATCGCCCACTCCAGACTGGCTTTCCTGTCCCACCATGTCCATCCTAGTCAACTCATTCTTATCCCACTAGAAATCTATGTGCATGACATCCACATACCCAACTGCCTCTCCATATGTTGCGTCTCACATGATCATATTTCATAGACTTCACCAACTGTCTCCCACATGGAAATGTCGTGCCGCATTCCACCAATGCCATCCAACTTTCCCTCCGCATGGACCCACCCCCTGGACCACTACGACTGATCACCTGGACTGACTATGATCTACACCTAGAGCACTATTGTGCACCACCATCCTAGAAACATTGCACCATTCAGTCATCTTCGAACCTACTCTAGGTCGTCACGAGGTTGGATATTCACTCTTGGAAAATTTCACCAATAATGAAGGTGTGATTATCCTCCATTAAAATCCCTTTAGGAATGAAGAAAATGTTGGAGGAAGTAATCACACGGAACAAACTCGAGGAATGAACCTAAACTGTTTGTCATTCTGGTCCTGGTCCATTCTAGTAAGAATAATAAATTAAACTATATAATATAAACATAATCATCACCAAAATTAATTCCCTCAATCAACCCCATCCTCTAAGAATAATCAAACCTCGGGTCATCCTATTCATGGGTTGATATGTGTTTGTAATTAATTCTCTGAATGGGTAAAGAAAGAACTAGAAATTAAAATTCCCTTTCAAGGAAAGGATCATTCACTATCGAGGATTCATAGTTTATGGTGATCAATCAAGAACGATCTTGATCCACCATCATGTCATCATCCGTCGAGATATTTCTCCAAGGTTCCCTATAGGTTCTTTATGAAAATATCTACGGTTTTTAATTCTAGCCCTAGGTATCTACCATTCTACTTATTTAAAAAATTGAATCTCATCATTTTGTAACATTAAAATAAAATAAATCTTAAATTTCTTTTATTATTTATAACATCTAAAACAATCTTTCACATCCAACCCACACCCGCGGATGTTACGCCTCACCGAAGGTAAATTTACTACGCTGAACGCAAATGTTCCATTTGATTTATGATCCAAGAAATCATTTAAATGTTAATCCGCTTTTTTCAGGAAAACCTCTCACATGTGCTATTTAATATTTAATATTTTCCAAACAATTGTTCTGGGCACACTGGGCCTTAGAATTACATTCCATCATAGTAGATGGTCTCAATATAATTCCATATAAAATTTTAAAATAATACATGGAAAAATCAAGGACAATAAATTCTCCCCACCTTATGGATTTATGTCTCTAAAAAGCTAAAAACAGGACAACTCAAAAAGATGTGGGTACTATGCACAAATCTAAGCCTCCTTCTCCCATGTTCTTTCTAATAGATTATAAAGCTATAATCGGGCACACATGAAGGGAATCACCCATTCACGAAGTATCATCTCTTACATATCCTTAATCTCCACCGTGTTCATAGAAAATTTCACTCAATCCTCGATGTCCAGTTAACCCTAATCAATGATGAACGATGGGCCATGTATGTACCTCCTCATCTGTGACACGTGGAAGATATTGTGTACCCTATGAAACTATTTGGGTAGAGATATGTAGCATTCCACTTCTAAAACTCTAAGTGGTATCTGAACAGGGTTTATGAACCTCATATATAACATTCCACCACAACCAAATCTCTTCAACCCACATTAAGGTGACACCAAAAGGAACACATGGTCTCCCTACAAAAAATGCAGAGTTCTATGTCTCCTATCAGCCCAAGACTTATGTCAGGTCTATGTTGCCTTCATTCACTCCTATATGATCTTGACATTCTTAGTAGTATCTCATATCAACTAAGGTCCCATGTGTGTTGACTCTCCTGGTTCATTCCATCAAATAGGTCACCTGCTGGGTTTCCTATAATGATCATTTAATGGTGTCATACCAATGGTCTGGTGGTATATATTGTTCTACGCAATCTCGAAAAGAGATGGGTGATCCTCCCAACTATAACCAAAATAAAAATTTCATGCCCACATCATATTATCCAAATTCAAAATGGTCTTCTCCATCTAGCCATCCATCTTGGGGTGAAATATTGTCCACAAGTGTAAATGAGTCCCAAACACCTCCTACAACCCCCTCCACAATTGGGATGTGAAAAAGGCATCAAGATATAAAATAATCATTAATGGAACTCCATGAATCATAATTAAAACATTCATTTAGATTCACCCCAATATCTCTACTGAATTATACTCTTGGATAGGCAGGAAGTGATCTGACTTGGGTAGTCGGTCAATGATCACCCAAATTGTATCATGTCCCATATATGTGCGCGGTAAAACTGCCATGAAATCCATGGATATCCCATCCCACTTCCTCTCTGGCACCTCAAGTGGTCGATTCAATCCATCTAGAACCTAGTGTTTAACCATTACTTGGTGTCAAGTGATTTATCATGAAATGAACTCCAGATCTCCCTTCTTCAATCAGGGGCCCCAAAACTAACATTGGAGGTCCTAGAACAGCTTTTCCTCACCTGGATGTACCACCAAAGGGGATGTGTGGATCTCAATCATAACCTCCTCCCGGAATTCCACTGGTAAAATTTTATTCCCCCTTAAAATAAAAATGTTCTCCCCAACTTCCAAATATCTACCAGGAGCATTCCCTATGGAAAACATAGCACGTAGAGTCTCACAGTCGGTATCCCCATGATGCGCCTCCCTTACTTGTTGTAAGAGTGTATGGATAACAACCATAGATTATAAGTAATCCCCCATATCTTCATCCATAAAGGATACCTTTAATGAGGCCAACATCTCTGACACCTTGTCCAGCAACTGCGAACTTGATCTCATATGGAGAGAATCTGCCACCATGTTCCCCTTTCTAAATGTATTGACAATCTCAAAGTCATAATCCAAGAAGAACTCCTACCATATCCTCTATTTCAAGATCTGATCCTTAGAATAGAATCTATACATGAGACTCTGTTGATTAGATTAAATGATAGTCTACTCTCCTATCAAGTAGTGACACTACAAATTCATTGCAAAGACTACTACAACCAACTCTGGATCATGGGTTGCATAGTTCTGCTCATACGGTCTCAACTGGAGCAAACCATAGTATGTTAAATGATATTAATGTTATAAAAATAAAATATTTGACAAAATTGTTAATATATGTCAAAATATTATATAAATAACTTTTTATGGTTATTTTGACATTATATGGTAATTTCATTTACCCACAATGGAAAACTAACATGATATCACGGTAAGATAAAAAGGGGTAGAAAAGGGTTAAATAAAAAAATAAGGCTAAAAAAATGTACAAAAAATTTCTAAAAATTATTGTATGAGGGGTATTCAAACAAAATTTATCTTATATTCTAATTAAATAAGTTTTAGATCTGTTTTAATAGAAATTTCATTTATATAAAATTAATATTTTGAGAGTTTCCTAAAACACCCCTCCTCTCTTATAAAAGGTAACCACCTCCCTCTAATTTTCACTCCATTTTGATCCTTCGAGATCAACCAACCCCTACCCATTTATCTTATTAACATCCCTAGTTACATTCTAGAGGTTCTTTTCTTATCAAGAGCCAAACTGGAGTGGCTTAAGAGAAACATTAATGGAGGCACGTCGATGAAGAGGAAATATTTTATATCGATTCTTTCAAATATCATTCTCTTCTACGTAATCCTATTTTGTTGTTTCATTATAAAGTAATAACATCAAAATCACTCATATAATGATATGTAATTATAAATATTATACATCCCATTTTTCATTTTATATCCATCCTACAAAAAATGAAATCACCGCACATGAGTATGTATGGCTTACCATCTCCACACTGTGGGGTAATATATTTTTCACCACCACCTTACATGGATGGGTATAATGGTGTAAATAATTACTATATATTATTATTGTAACATTATTAAAATTATGATATATTATACATCATACAATTCAATACCATTCAACATTTATGGGAATTATATCGTCTCTTGTGCGTACGTACGACTTACCGTCTCTACGACGCGATGATATTCATTCTCCAAGTTAACAATTCAAGAATAATTATAAAGTATATATAATAAAAAATAATTATATATATGAAATAATAAATCTAATTTACTTATATAGATATATATATATATCACTTAATTACTTCCAATCAATTTTAATAAGGAAATGAAAATGGTGTTCATTTGTACATATGGCCTACCATCTCCATGAACAGTGTATTTATTTTTATTTAATATATATATTATATATATTTATATACTAAATATAAATAATATATAAATCATGTTTTTCATTATGGAAGAAATTAAATCATGATATTTTTTATAATATCAATAATAACTATTCAAAACATGTATGACAAATAAAACGATTATTACCCGAAACATTACTTTGACATAAAATTGAAAAATTAACGGGTAATATAAAGTCATATGTGAATCATATATGATATCATAAATTTTATTATGGTTTATCTAAAAGTTAATAATATTATTAAACCCACTCTAATGGAGTTTCAGACACATACAAAAGAAATCAGATCTATGGTAGGGGATAATTTTGAAATCTCATTTTTATTCGGGATTGTATATACGTAAGTATTTAGTGGGGATATATTTATCATCCATGTCTATGACTTGTTAAAAAATTTATTAAATTTTTACTATTATTAACTGTATGATTAAATTAATTTTTAACCTTATTTTACTTTTACAACATAGTATGGAACGAATCATTCTTTTGTTTACCATATGAGGTACTTTTTGAATTTCCTAGGAAAAGTATGAAGAGAATGTTTTTTCAACTTATATTAAAATAAATGGATTTTTCGGGGTTCAAGACAGGTTATTTCCATGAATTTCCCTAAAAAATATATCATGTTTATTTTTAGCTAAATTGCTTTCTTCTAAAATAGTAGGTCATTTGGAGAATAGAAATCCTTTTTGACAAAGAATGGATATTTTCTTCAAGAATTAGGTTCAAGTGTTTGTTAAAATTATTTTATATATAAGACGAATCTCTTTAAATATGGTTATGTTTCTATCCATATTTTTAATATGATATAATTTTATTAATGATGTAATCATATTTTATATGGATTATGTTCGGATCAGATGAAATTTAATAAACCCACTTTATTTCATTGGTTAATCTATGATGAATGATTTATGTTTTATGGCACATGTAAGAATTATTTCATTTTGGGATGTGTGGGATCTATATCTCTCTCCAATTAATTGGGTAAATATTTATATATCATGATATTAACATGGCTGGAATGAAAAGTAAATCTGGTTCAGTAATACATTTCTGTAACGACAAGTAATCTACTTTAGTAATACCTGGATGGAACGGTAATTAAACCCAATTTAGTAATGGAATTTCGTGACTCTGATGGTCTTGGCATCAATTTTTTGGATACTATGTAAATAATAATATGTTCTTATTAGTTTTCCAAAATTCTATGTTTTATGTAAATGCTATTCTATAATATTTAATGTTTCATTGCGATCTATGCTCTATGTACTTCCAATATTTATTTTACATCTTATGATTTTGATGTTTAAACATTATGTTTAGGTTTTTATGGTCATATGTTTATAGTTTGTTTTATCTTCTCTATGTTTACCCTTACTGAGTATTTGAGTTTTCCCTTTTTATTTTCTAATTTACCAAGGATATAAACAATGGTTTTAGTTAGTAAAAAAAGGGGGATATCCTTATGGGAGTTATTGAAGATCTTTCACCAAGTTAGATGATTATGATTTGAGTTTACAAAGGCACTAAACTAATACAGTATTTGGAAATATTTTTGTTTCATGTATTAAGTGTTTTGAAAATGAAATGTTATTTGCATGTACGTTATGATTGGGTCTCTATAGTTAGTATCAAAGTGGAGGTTTAGTCATCCTTTGCAAACTAGGATGCGATAACATTACTGAGAACCCAAGAGAAATTTCTAAAGTATGTCTAGAGATGTCCCTAAGGTTACGTATAAGTATATTTTATAGTCTTATAATTATGATAATAGTCATGAATAACCTAGGATTAAACCTAAGATTATAGAGGATGAAGGAAATCGCCCTTGATTATGTTGTTTTCCTAGTATAATTTTGTTCAATCACACTATTCGCTTTGGGTTTCGACAATGGATGGAACCCAATGGAATCATGTTAATGACCAATAAACTAGGTACTATAATGATATTCCTCCAGAACAGCTAAATTTTAGGGGATAAAGAGTGAAAAATATCTTTTTTATACTTATACAAGCTATGAATCATTTTGGATATACAAATAAGCAAATAAGGGAACAAACTTCTATTGAGACCTTCATGAGACAACACCCACCTTATTTTAGTGGGTCTTGTAATCAACATGTTTATAAACAATGGATATATATAATTGAAAATATATTTTACATCCTTCACTCTTTAGAAAATGAAAATGTCATTTTGGATCTCTATCATTTGGAAGGTGAAGCAGAGCAGTTGTGGACTGTAATTACTAATACAAGGCAGCAAGATGAAATTGAATCACTAAAATGGGACAAGTTCAAGATTTTTTTTTTCAATAAGTACTTCCATCATATTCTTTATTAAAAAATGGAATAGAAGTTCCTTGAGTTTATTCAAAAGGATTATGAATTTGTTGATACATAGGAGGCAAATATTATAAGGCTTACAATGTATGCTTCTAGCTATATTATCCAACATGAATGTAAAGTTGATCGATTCTTAAGTTACATAAAACCATATCATCAAAGGGAATTTTCTATAAGAGAATTCAGTAGTTATTAAGATATTATGTGATGTTCTACCAATGTGGAACTAGATGTTTTTGTTACATATACATATCATGGGTTTGATAAGAAATAAAATATGGAGTTCAGGGGAAAATCTAAAAACAATAGTGTAAAGAAGATGAATGATTCTTTATGATCAAACTGTGGAAAGTAGCATGGTGGGGATTGAATTAAAGGGACTAGAAAATGTTTCATGTGTTGAAAAGAATGTCATTAAGCAGTTGAGTGCGGATGTAATGTAAAAAATGTGGCTAATAATGTTAATAGAAAAAAGACTATAGAGAACACACCACCAACACATCAATTCTAAAAGTGCATGGAAATGGTTTATTATACTAACCAATGACCAAATATAAGGGTTAATGATGATGATTTATGTTAAGAACCTCTTAGTAAAAAGACTCAGAGATGTCACATGCGATCACTATTGGTAATGTTGATTATATCAAAGAATTGGTGGAATGATTATGTGGTTATGTAATGGGATTAAAAAATTGTTTTGTTGAATCTCAGTTATAGTATTATAGAAAATTAAAATATTTATGAATTGGATTATTATGGTTTTCAATAATTATATGGAATTGGTATCCATGAAAAGTGATTGAAATTTTTTTGGATAGTAGATGATATGAACATAATAAATGGATAAAAAGACAATAAGATTTTTATAGTATTACTGAGATCATGAATGATATAAGTACAATGTGATATCGTGGTTTGAGTATATAGAGTTTTAATTTTTTTGGTGCATGTGAAAGAGTTAATTTTAATATAATTCATGTTCTCACTATAGATATATATAAATTCATGTTATTATCATGTGAAAAGAGAATATATGATTATGGTATTCACATGTTTGGAATGTGAAAACCAAGAACTGCAAAATGAGATATGGGAGAAAAATGTTATGAATATTTAGTTCACCTATTTCTAATGATTAATATTTTCATTTTAGGTGAAGGATTGTATTGTTATCCATTTTTGGATAGTATAGGTTATATTCCATTTGAATTAAGCATTATCTCACTATAGGTAGGTTTATGCATATTTTATTACCTTTGAGAACCTTTTTGTTGAGACAGATGGAATGACTTATCATTCTATCGAATGATCTGCTAACACTTCATTAATGAAAAATTACTATTTATTTATTTAAATAAATGATGAAGTGGAAATTTTTCCAGGCATAAACAATGGTGATATTGTATAAAAATCAAAAATGTATTAATTGTTATTCAAAAATATTCAACTTTCGGAAAAGGATCGTGAAAACCAAAAATGTTATCCTAGAACATTCTTACCCGATAAATCATATGATCCAAAAAATCATCACATATTTATGGATTTATTATAGTTATATTTCTACAAACATTATTCTCTATCAAAATTCATCAGAACCGGATGGTTAGATTTCTCTTCCATATCCTTGTTTTCACTTACCACCTATGATATCCTATTAGGAATATGAAACCCTATGATGACTTACTTTGGGTAACCGTTATATATTTGACATTCCTTTTTAAAATAATGTTTTGGTATTTTTTATGATGTTGGTTTCTATGAAATAAACTTTTATGTTCTAAACCTTTAATAACCCTGATGAATTTAGAGGGAAAAATCAATTTTAAGTGGGTTAAAATGTAACACTTGAGAAATTATGAGATGGATTATTTTTAATTTCATTGATGTCTTGAGTTTTATAAAAAGCAAATATTAGATTGTGATGTATTCAAAACCATATTACTAAGGTTGAAATATACTCAATGTTGTTGCATAACTCTCTTCGTGGCATCAGGGTAACTCCATGGTCAGTTTCTTAAGCAGTCAGGGACTACCATGGAATCATAGGAGCCGACATTAGAGTGCTTCATACTTGGCGGGAGGGAAACAATGTCACAGACTACATTGATTCAGTTAACCTCCCTGGAATGAACTGTTTATTATTTCACAATCTGTATAGTCTAAAACCATTGTGGATAACATTATTTGAGGGGATTCCCTCAGTCATCATTTCATTCATCCCCCTTAGATGTTGTCTCCTCTGGCCCTGGATTCCCCTCTGGGCCTCGTTTTCACTGCTCCTTCATTGAATAAAAATATACTCTTCAAGGTCAAATATGATTGTATTATGTTATACGAAACCCCAAATAAATCATTCACTGCACACAACACTTTCTTGGCATGCGTTACACCCAAGAGAGACCTTCTTTGATAGCTTGTGTTGTACATAATACTGAGTTACACTATAAAACGATATATTATTTAAATATTATTAGTTAATGGGATATAAACTAGCCGTTATGAATATTATAAACCACATAATGAATTTATATAACATTAGCATTCATATTTCACATTTTCTATAACATGGTATGAGAAAAAAATCAATTTTTCTGATAAAATAAGTATTTTTAAAGAAATGCAGTTTACCACCCTTTGATGGTGAATCCATTTTAATTCTATTTTTTGAAACTTTTATAAGCTAAACATGACAAAATAATATTTTTATTTGGAATTGGGACATAAAAATGTACTTTTTTTTGAATTAATAGTACTTTTCTATTAAATTTCTTTAATGAATAGTGAAAAATAATGCATTTTAACTCAAAACTGCCTTTATATCTATTTTTTATATAGATATATTATCGTTATAATTGATTTTAAAGGTTAATTAGATAATATTTTTATCATTTAACCCAATTTTTTTAATTGGAAGTAATTTCAATTTTTAATTGAACACAAACACTTTTCAATATTTTGTTAGTTATTACATCTAAAAACCATCTTTTTAGTTTAGATAATGTGAATTAATTTTAAATTAATTAATTTAAATTAGGTTTTTTGAATTTGGATAAATGGATTCCAGATTTGGAATTAAAATGTCAAAAATATGTTAATTGGTACCTTTTATTTTTGTTCATTTTGAATAGAAACTTGAGAAATTATTTTATCTACCATGGTAAAAGGGTAAATCTGGTAAATAAGGGTAAAAAAGTAATAAAATAATAATATGAAACTACCATATGGGATGATATATTTTTGACCATTGACTTCCTTGGGTCGATTTGGGGACCTAATGGATTCACATGGATGTGAAACTGAAATTTTATAAAAATTAATTTAATGTAAAGATAATTAAAACATAAACATATATTTTTTAATTAACAGATTTTAATATAGGGTTATTAAACTGATCTATATGTATATAAATAGTTATTATAAAAAGGAAAATATTATGTAAATCATTGTATTTTATTTATAATTTTTACAATTAGATAAATATATTTATTTATGCCACAAATATGATGTAGTGTTTACCTCATAAATGATTGATTTAAATAAATTAATTTTTAAATATTAAAATAAATATAATTTTAACATTTTTATGTCATCCAAGAAAATTATGGATTCCATTGACATATAATGGATTATTTTTATTTCTTTTTTCAAAGGAATCATGTTGGTATGAATTTTTTGAAAAAGTGAAGTATGAAGAGTGTCAAGAATTGACATAATTCATAACATAAAACATAAAATAGTTTAATAAATGATATAAAATTTATAAAAAACAATGATACATTAAAATAGTAATATAAGTCCAAATCTGTTTTAAATAACTTTTTTTTGATTATTTGACATTATATGGTAATTAAATTAAAATACAATGTGTAAATGGAATTATTTCATTGTAAGATTAAAAAGGGTAAAATAACAGTTCAATAAAAAAGGAAATTATAATAAAAAATTCAAAACATGAATAAAAAATTATGGGATGATGGTTATTCGAACATTCATCTTCTTATCTTTCGATTAGATAAGTTTTGGGAAATTTTTTTAAAAAATAAAATATATTATAAATTTAAATTTTGAGGGTTTCCTAAATTTCCCCCATATATATTATAAAAGGGAACCTCCTCCCCCTCCTCTTCAATCCATTTCCAACATTCATTCTCAGCCAAAATTTGCGAATTTCTCTTCTAAGAATCTACCGTTACATTATAGTGGTGATGGTCTTCTAAAAAGGCAAAATCTAGTGCCCTAAAAGTAAATTTAAAGGATGCATGTCCTGGAAGAGGTAATCAATTCTAAAAATTCTTCCAAATTTCATTCTACTTATAATTCCTATTGTTTAGTTGTTTCATTATAATGTAATAACATCTGTATCCATCATATAAGGATATTTTATTAAAAATATGAACAACCCTATTTCACCTTCTATACAACTTATGAAAAACAAAATCACAGCGCCACCGTATGTATGACTTACCGTCTCTACATTGTGGTGTAATCTGTTTTTCACCACCACCTTACATGGATGTGTATTATAGTGGAAATAATTAATATATTATATTATTATAACATGATAATAATTATGAGATATCATACCCCATTCACTTCAATACCATTCAACATTTAAGGGAATGATATCATTGCTCATGTGTATGTACTGCTTACCGTCTCCATGACGGGATGAGAATCACTCTCCACGTTAACCATTCTAGAATGATTATAAAGTATATATAAAAAATAATAATGAAATATGTGACATAAAAATTCAACTAGATTTATATATATATATGTCATTTACATACTTCCACTCAATTTAATTAGGAAATTAAAATTGCAGTCCTACGTACATACAATCTACCAGCTCCATGAACCGTGTATTTCCATTTAAATTATATATAAATTATATATATTTATATACTAAATATATATAACTGATAAATATTTCTTTTATTCTGGAATTAATTATATCATGATATATGTAAAAATATCAAGAATAAAAATTCCAAACATGTATGAGAATTAAAACGATTATTAGACAAAATGTCGTTTTAACATGGAATTGAGAAATTAATGGGGAATATAAAGTCGTAAGTGAATAATATATGATTCCATAAATATTATTATGGTTCTATTCCAAGTTAATAAAATCTGTAAATCCACTATAAGGGAGTTTTGGACACATATGGAAGAAATCAGACCTATGGTTAGGGATTATTTTGGAATCCCACTTTTATGTGAGATTTCTTATACATAAGTATTTAGTAGGGTTATTTTTATCATCAATTTAAATGTGTTCTAATACATTTTTTATAAATTTTGTACTATTTTTTCATAAATATTTGAAGTCATTTTGACCTATTTTTTAATTTTACTACATGGTATGGAATGAATCTTTCTATTGTTTACCATACAAGGTACTTTTTTACTTTTCTGGAAAATGTACAGGGAGAATGTTTTTTAAACATATATGGCATGAATGGATTTTTATGGGTTGATGTCACCTTATTTCCTTGATGTTTCATCGACACTATATCAATTTTATTTTCAACTAAATATTTATTTACTGAAATAGCATGACATGTTGATAAAAGAAAATATTTTTGAAGAAGAAATGATATTTTCCTCAACAAATGGGTTTAAGTATTTTATCAAAATTATTTTCTATCTAAGATGAATCTCTTTAAATAGGGTTATTTTTATATCCCTATTGTTACTATTATTTGACTTCACTAATGATGGAGTGATATTTTATATGGATATGTTATAATGAGATGATATTAAAGAAACCCATTTTATATCATGGGTTATGCTATGATGAATTATTTATGTTTTGTGAAACAAGTAAGAATGATTTCATTATGTGATGGGTGGGACCTATATCTCCCTCAAATTCATTGGATAAAAATTTATATCTCATGTTATAAACATGGTTGGAAGAGAAAATAATTCTGGTTTTGTAATATATCTCTAGAATGGAATGTAAATCCTATTCAGTAATACCTGGATAGAATGACATGTATACCTGGTTTAATAATGGAATTTGTCGACGATTATAGTCTTGGAAGAAATTTATTGGCTACTATGGAAATCATATTATGTTCTTACTAATTTTCCACAATTAAATGTCTTATGCCAATTCTATTATATCATAGTTAATTATTCTTTATGATCCATGCCTTATGTGCTACTAATATTTATTTCATGACTCAAGATATTTATGTTTAATATTTATGTTCATGTTTTTACATTAAAATTTTTATGGTTTTTTATATTATCCATGTTTACCTTAACTGATCATTTGAGGTTTTCGTTTTTATGTTTTAATTTACCCATGATATAAAGGAAGGTTTTATGTTGGAAAACAAAAGGTGAAGATCACTACAGGTGATGTTGAAGATCATTCACCATGTTATAGGATTTTATTCTGTGTTTCCATAAACACTAAACTAATATATTATTTGGGTGTCAGTTTGTGTCGTTATTAAGTATTCCTAAAAAGAAATATAATTTCCATGTACATCATGTTTAGGTCTCTCTAGGAACTACCTCAAAGGGATGGGGAATTTATTTATGTGTGGGCGGGAAGGACACAAAGACCATTAATATTTAAAATAAATGAAAAAGAATGACATTTTGGTTGAGGAAATGAGGTCACTACACATTGTCCATATAGAGACCCGAAGCTTGACGTTCATGGACATTAAATTACTTTTTCGGAATACTTAGTACATAACAATAACACACACACAAGGATCGTAATAGTTTAGTGTCTTGGAAACTCGGAACGTAATCTTCTAATCATGGTGAAAGATCTTCAACATCTCCCATAAAGATCTTCCTTTTTTTATACCTAAAACCTTTCTTTATATCCTAGGTAAAAGAAAACATAAAATGGTGAGCTCAAATGCTCTGTAGGGGTAAAAAAAAGAAATATCAATCACATCATATACATAAGCACATAACTTTTGGAAATCATAACCTGTAAAAGAGATCATAATTTCATAACCTGGGATAACTCATGGAAATGAAATGTAATAACAATAATCATAACATAAAATATTAAACTTTGTGGCATACACACATAATCATAGAGAATCATTTCTTATTAGTCAAGACTCATTGCCAAGACTATCTTAGTGGACAAAGTCCATTTCTGAACCGAGTCACCCTCATTTCAGTCCTGTTTCACTGAACCGGTATAACCTACCGTTCCATCCATGTCTATCTCATGAGATATAAAATCTTTACCCAATGCATTGGAGGGAGATATAGGTTCCACCCATCTCATAATGATACCAATCTTATGTGTTCCACAAAATCATAAATCATACATCATTGCATATCCCATGTAATAAAATGGAAATCTTAAACATCACTCCATCATAATCTATAAACAATTCATATCATTTAATCATAAGAAAATTGAAACCATTTAAATCATAGAGACATTTTACTTGAAACATACATATCAAATAATGTTATCTTAGATGGAAAATAGTTTTGAGAAAAACACTTGAAATGAATTCTTGAGGAAAATATCCTTTCTTCTTTAAAATCATTTTCTTTTCACAAAATTCCATGAAATTTTAAATGATAAGGGTTTTGTTGAAAATAATCATGAAATCTTGTAGAGGATGATTTCTGAAAATGAGGTGTTATGAAACCGTAAAAATCCTTTCACGCTGTATAAGTTAAAAATAACATTCTCCTCGTACTTTTGTCGGAAAAGTCAAAAACAACCTTATATGGTAACCAAAGGAAAGATTCTATTCATACAATGTGGTAAAAAGTCAATAAAGGGTAAAAATGACTTTAAAAATTCATGGAAGAATGGTAAACATTTTATAAAAACATTTTTATAAAACATGGTCATGGATGATAAACGTAACCCCATTAAATACTTATGTATAAGCAATCTCGGATAAAAATGTGATTGAAAATTTATCCCTTACCTTAGGTCCTACTTGCTTTGTAAGTGTCCAAACCTCCTGTATAATGATTCAAATAATGTTATTGACTTATTCCATAATCATACTTACTTTTATGATATCATATATGGTCATATTCTTAACTTCTTAGTAGTAATATTTCATTGCTACTTGTTATTCGGGTGTTTATAACATTTTGTTCTTATGGGTGTTTTGTCGAATAAATTCTTATTCATCTCTTTAGGTTATAGATACCTCATTTACATAATGGTATTAGTGTAATATATATCATTAAATTCATTAAATTCATTTATATAATCATTATGAAATGAAGATCATGTAGAACGAGTCACATCACATCTTGGAGACGGTATTCCGTACGTACGCACGAGTGATGATATCGTTCCTATGATTGTGGAATTGTATTGGAGTGTATGTATGGTATTTCAGAATAATTATTACTTTATAATAGTCATATATAGTCATTATTTACACCATTATATCCATCCAAGTAAGGTGGTGGTGGAAAATAGATTACACCACGGCGTGGAGACGGTATTCCGTACATACGCACGCGCGGTGATTTCCTTTTTCTGTAGGATGGATAGAAGGTTAATTAGAGTTGTTTAATATTTATAATAACATATCAGTATATAATAAATACTGATGTTATTACTTTATCATGAAACAACTAAATAATAATAAGTTGAAGAAGAAAGAAATTGAAAAAGATCGGTAATGGATATTACCTCTTTTTGAGGCGCCTTCACTTAACCTCCCCTTAAAGAACTAAGGATGGACTTTTAAGAAGAACAAGACCTCTAGGATGATACTAGGTAAGTGGAGAAGAGATTTTGTCAGGGGTTTTCCCATCTTGAATGCTCAAATTGGTGTGAGGAGGAGAGGGAGGTGGTGCCCTTTTATAAGGGAGGAGAGGGGCACCTTAGGAAAATCTCAAAAAATTATTTTATATTAAGGTAAAATTCGGTTTATAATGGTTCCAAAGGGTCTTATTTCAAAGATAAAGTAGGGATCGGTCGAAATCCTCTCATCCAATAGGATTTAGACAAGTTTAGGTCATTATTTTAACCTTATCAATTAGATTTAACTCTATGTTAAATAATTTAACTTTTACTGTGTATTTTTGTTTTCTTTCACTATATGGTTAATAAACATACCATAACAAGCCAAACTAACCCCAAGTTGTTTATTATTAATATATCTATCCTTACCTAAGTCATTTGTCCGAACCATAGATTTTTAGGAATTAAATAACAAATAATAATATGATATTTGTTTTAAAAACTAATTTATGTCTATTTTGACACTATTTGGTACATGATTTTTATGAAATTAATAACAGAATGATAAGTTCTAACCAAGTTAATTAAATCAATAATAACATGTCATATTAACCTATAAAATAAGTGTAATTCATAAAAAGTCTCAAATTATATTTATTTGGGTATTTATAACATCAATTATGTCAATATTTCATTAATAAGATAATTTCTGCATCATCGTTGTGTCATAAATAAATTAAATTATTTAATGTCTAAAAATTACAAATAAAATACCATTATTTATTAAATCTTTTTATCTTTCTAATGAATATTTATAGTCGAATTTATCTTATGTATAACCCCATATTATAAATTATTTACTTATTAAACATCGATTTTGACTATTTTAACACTTCTTTAAATAAATTAATAATAAATGTCCTAATCTAATCCAAGTGGGCCTAAATGGTCATATTTTATTCCTAAGGTTCTTTTGGTCGAATTAAACTTATCCAATAGCATTAGGACATGTGTTAGGGTAATAATAATATCATTTTTACCCTTAATTACCCTATTTACTTTTAACCGTGGTAAAAAAAGTTAAAAGTTACCATTCACCAAAAATTATTTTCATCTCATTGAACCACATTTTACTTACTGAAATCAACCGTGTCTCTCGGATTTTTGAAATTCCACTCATAGAAGCGGTAAAATTAAGTTTTATGAAAAATTAATTTTTTTAACTATCACTTAGTGGTTTCACTATTCATCAAAAACTGAAAGTTTTCAGAAAAATACCAACAATTAGGCCTAAGCTATATTTGATATTATAAACTCAAAAATGATGTCTATTTTACCAAATTCAAAACATATCAGTTGCATTAATTAATTTAAAAATTAATTCTCGTCATCAAAACAAATAGCGTGTTTTTAAGAGATAATAACTACCAAAAGATTGACACTTGTTTATGTCAGGTTTAAATGTGAAATTACATCCAATGACCAACATTTTTTTAAATTGTAAAAATATATTCTAAATATACTTTTAAACAACTCAAATTAATAATTTATCACTATTAATTATTTCAATTAAAAAGGTTGTTTTTAATTAAAATTTAGTAATTTTCACTATTCATCAGAAAATGAAAGTTATCCGAAAAGTACCAAAATTTCACCCTAAGCTAATTTAGATATTCCGAATCCAGAAATGAAGTCCATTTTGAAAAATAAAAATTTCAAAATTTCAAAAAGTGGTTATTAATATTCATAACGGCTAGTTTTAATAATATTTTAATAGCATATTGTTGTTTAGTGAAACTCATTATTGCGTACTACACATGCTATCGAGGAAGGTCGTGATTGCGTGTAATACAAGGCAAGTCAAGGATGCGTTTTGTGCAAGCTCTTTTTGGTGTAGCGTACAATAGAAGACATTAATGAAATTAAAATAATATATTACATATAATCTCGGGGTGTTACATTCTACCCCCCCTTAAAATGAATTTCGTCCTCGAAATTCGTCGGGGTTATAAATGGTTTACTATTCAAAAGTTTCTTTAATTGAAACCCACATCGTAAAAAGGAATTCCAAAACCAATCTTTAAAAACAAAAGTATGAAACGTAACGGTTACCCAAATAAACTAATCACTGGGTTTCCACATAGGTGAAAATATGGATATAGAAGAGAAATCTAACCATCATGTTCTGATGGAGAGTGGTAGATAACATGGCTATAGAAAATCCAGCAATCACAAAGTCATAAATTTCTGACGATCTAAGGTACCATCTGATTCATTAGATATAAGAGCACTAGGACAACATTTTTGGTTTTTAAGTGTGTTTCCCTAAAGTATATGAATTAAAAGAAATACTTACATGATTTTGGTATAATTTCACTGTTGTTCGTGCTTTGAACAATTTCCATCTATGGTGAGGTTATTCGTATAAGATTCCAAAAATGAACTTATACTTCATATATTATACCGCTTAATAAAATAAAACTAGTTTCTACTAACCAGGGACTTCCTGTAGGCCAGTGGTAGGCGATAAAGGACATTCACACTTCGGTTGTGGGTTCGATTTCCACAGCCTTGTCTGACACGATGGGTTGTCACCCATCCTGCAGGTTGTCCTTTTTTCTAAAACTACATTACTATCGAAAAAACTTTTATCCTTAAAAAATACTAACTTATGTCTAACATAATCCATTCCAATCTTTAGGCTTATCTAAAATACTTCGGTCCAAGCTCATAGTATAAAGAAAATGATTACTTTAAATGTCATCAACCAAGCATGTGAATACCATCATTTATCCCCCATATATCTTGTTGGTCACATTCCAATCATGTGAATACCTTAATCATGTATTCTCTTGAAAAATGAATACCCATTTAACCTTAGTGAAAACATGAATGCTATCAAAAATTTACTCTTTCCACATACCAAAATCCAAAAATTCTATTTACTCAAACCATGATATAACCTTATCCTTATATCAGTCATGAGCTCATGAATACTATCAAACATTTAATTTTCTCCTTATCCCTTCATTATGCGCATATCATCTACATTACAAAAATATCTGAATAACCTTTCATGAATACTAGTACCATTAATCATACACTTTCAAAACTCAAGGAAAGACAACAGTGTAACAATCCTTAGATGTCTCTTTATTCCATAGTACCATGAGATTACTTATACAACATTACACATGATAAACATGTAATAATTCCACTACATTCTTAAACCATTGACCGAGCTTCAACAATTCTTTCATCTCACATATCATTTGTAGTCTCTTCATCATCATCAACATAAATACTACCCATATGACCATATTGATTCTCTTCATGAGACTTTCCCTTAGGGCATTGGTTTTCATAATGCCCATACATTCCACATTTAAAACATTTAACCATTGTTGATGTCGTAGAAATACCATTATCCTCATCCCTGGTGTTAACTGAACCTTTTCATATGCACTTACTAGCATTGTGTCCTTCTATTCCACACCCAAAGCATCTTCTAGTTCCTTTGAAACATTCTCCTTGATGCCTCTTCCCATATGATTTACATAGGGGAAATTGAACTTTCTTTCCTCTATGATCATCATGAAACTGCATCTTTCTCTTATTAGCCGTGTCAGGAAACTTAACAAATTTTACTTTATTGATCATATTATGAGATTGCTGGTGTGACATAATAATGATGTTTGGACTTCCAAATCCCATTTCATTTGGTTGCTCATGAAGAATATCATTTCATTGTCCATCATATCCTCCATTATCGTGAATCATCATATTTCCATCCTTTTTCTAAAACCCAAAAATAATAGTGTGAGAGGAAAAAATCATAATAAAGTGGGAGTAGCTTCAATATGTAACATCTTTGGTTTAATCTAATATCGTTACCATAGTTCTAGGACTATATCCTATACGTATACTTATCCTTAGGGACATCAATAGATGTACCTTAGAAATATCTCCAGGGATCCCACTAACGTTTTCACCTCCTAGTTTCCAAAGGTTGACTAATCCTTTCCTCTAATACCAACTGTAGAGACACGAAGCTTGGTGTACATGGGCATTACATTACTTTTGCGGAATACTTAGTACATAACAAAAACACACACACAATGACCGTAATAGTTTAGTGTCTTTGAAAACTTGGAACGTAATCTTCTAATCAGGGTGAAAGATCATCAACATCTCCCATAAATATCATCCTTTTTTTTATACCTAAAACCTTTCTTTATATCCTGGGGAAAATAAAACATAAAAGGGTGAGCTCAAATTCTCAGTAAGGCCAAACAAAAGAAATATCAATCACATAATATACATAAGCACATAACTTTTGGAAATCTTAACCTGTAAAAGAGATCATAATTTCATAACCTGGGATAACTCGTGGTAGTGAAATGTAATCACAATAATCATAACTTAAAACATTAAACTTTTTGGCATACACACATAATCATAGAGAATCATTTCTTATTAGTCAAGACTCATTGCCAAGACTATCTTAGTGGAGAAAGTCCATTTCTGAACCGAGTCACCCTCGTTTCAGTCCTGTTTCACTGAACCGGTATAACCTACCATTCCAGCCATGTCTATCTCATGAGATATAAAATCTTTACCCAATGCATTGGAGGGAGATATAGGTCCCACCCATCTCATAATGATACCATTCTTATGTGTGCCACAAAATCATACATCATACATCATTGCATATCCCATGTAAAAAAATGGAATTCTTAAACATCATGCCATCATAATCCATAAACAATTGATATCATTTCGTCATAAGAAAATTGAAACCATTAAAATCATAGAGACATTTTACTTGAAACATACATATCAAATAATTTTATCTTATATGGAAAATAGTTTTGAGAAAAACACTTGAAATGAATTCTTGAATAAAATATACTTTCTTCTTTAAAATCATTTTATTTTCACAAAATTCCATGAAATTTTAAAAGATAAGGGTTTTTTTTTTGAAAATAATCATGAAATCTTGTAGAGGAAGCTTCTTGAAAATGAGGTGTTATGAAACCGTAAATATCTGTTCACGCCGTATAATTTAAAAATAACATTCTCCTCGTACTTTTGTCGGAGAAGTCAAAAAGTACATTATATGGTAACCAAAGAAAAGATTCAATTCATAAAATGTGGTAAAAATCCAATAAAGGGTAAAAATGACTTTAAAAATTCATGGAATAATGGTAAACATTTTATAAAAACATTTTTAGAAAACATGGTCATGGATGATAAACGTAACCCCAGTAAATACTTACGTATAAGCAATCTCGGATAAAAATGAGATTGAAAATTTATCCCTTACCTTAGGTCAGACTTGCTTTCTAAGTGTCCAAACCTCCTATATAATGATTTAAATAATGTTATTCACTTATTCCAGAATCATACTTATTTTTATGATATCATATATGGTCATATTCTTAGCTTCTTAGTAGTAATATTTCATTGCTACTTGTTATTCGGGTGTTTATAACTTTTTGTTCTTATGCGTGTTTTGTCGAATAAACTCTTATTCTTCTCTTTAGGTTATAGATACCTCATTTCCAGAATTGTATTAGTGTAATATATATCATATTCATTCATTCAATTAATTTATACTATCATTATGAAATTAATATCATGTAGAACGAGTCGCATCACATCGTGGAGATGGTATTCTGTACGTACGCACGAGTGATGATATCATTCCTATGATCGAGGAATTGTATTGGAGTGTATGTATGATATTTCAGAATCATTATTATTTTATAATAGTCATATATAGTCATTATTTACACCATTATACCCATCCAAGTAAGGTGGTGGTGGAAAATAGATTACACCACGGCGTGGAGACGGTATTCCGTACGTACGCACGCGCGGTGATTTCCTTTTTCCGTAGGATGGATAAAAGGTTAATTAGAGTTGTTTCATATTTATAATAACATATCTGTATATAAGAAATACTGATGTTATTACTTTATCATGAAACAACTAAATAAGAAGAAGCTGAAGAAGAAAGAAATTGAAAAAGATCGGTAATGGATATTACCTCTTTTTGGCGCGCCTTCACTTAACCTCCACTTAAAGAATTAAAAATGGTCTTTGTAGAAGACCAGGACCTCTAGGATGATACTAGGGAAGTGGAGAAGAGATTTTTTCAGGGTTTGTCCGAGCTTGAATGCTCAAATTGGTGTGAGGAGGAGAGGGAGGAGGTTCCCTTTTATAAGGGAGGAGAGGGGCACCTTAGGAAAATCTCAAAATATTATTTTATATTAAGGTCAAATTCGGTTTATAAAGGTTCCAAAGGGTCTTATTTTGAAGGTAATGTGGGGATGGGTCTAAATCCTCTCATACAATAGGATTTAGACAAGTTTAGGTTATATTTTAACCTTATCAATTATATTTTACTCTAAGTTAAATAATTTAACTTTTACCGTGTCTTTTTGTTTTCTTACACTATATGGTTAATAAAATTACCATAACAAGCCAAACTAACCCCAAGTTGTTTATTATTAATATATCTATCCTTATATAAGTCATTTTGACAAACCTTAGATTTTTAGGAATTAAATAACAATTAATAATATAATATTTGTTTTAAAAATTAATTTATGTCAAATTTGAAACTATTTGGTCCATGATTTTTATGAAATTCATAATAGAATGATAAGTTCTAACCAAGTTAATTAAATCAATAACAACATGTAATATTAACCTATAAAATTATTGGAATTCATAAAAAGTCTCAAATTATATTTATTTGGGTATTTATAACATCAATTATGTCAATATTTCATTAATAAGATAATTTCTTGCATCATCGTTGTGTCATAAATAAATTAAATTATTTAATGTCTAAAAATTACAAATAAAATACCATTATTTATTAAATCTTTTTATCTTTCTAATTAATATTTATAGTCGAATTTATCTTATGTATAACCCCATATTAAATATTATTTACTTATTAAACATTGATTTTAACAATTTTAACCCTTCTTTAAATAAATTAATAATAAATGTCCTAATCTTATCCATGTGGGCATAAATGGTCATATTTTATTCCTCAGGTTGTTTTTGTTCGAATTACACTTATCCAATAGAATTAGGACATGTGTTAGGGTAATAATAATATCATTTTTAACCTTAATTTCCCTATTTACTTTTAACCGTGGTAAAAAAAAGTAAACAGTTACTATTCACCAAAAATTATTTTCATCTCATTGAACTAAATTTTACTTACTGACATCAACCGTGTCTCTCGGATTTTTGAAAGTCCACACATAGAATCGGTAAAATTATGTTTTATGAAAAATTCATTTTTTTAACTACCACTTAGTGGTTTCACTATTCATCAAAAAAATGAAAGTTTCCAGAAAAATACCAAAAATTAGGCCAATGCTATATTTGATATTATGAACTCAAAAATGATGTCTATTTTACCAAATTAAAAACATATCATTTGCATTAATTAATTTAAAAATTAATTCTCATCGTCAAAACAAATAGCGTGTTTTTAAGAGATAATAACCATCAAAAGATTGACACTTGTTTATGTCTGGTTTAAATGTGAAATTACATCCAATGACCAACATTGTATTAAATTGTAAAAATATATTCTAAATATACTTTGAAACCACTCAAATTTATAATTTATCACTATTAATTATTTTGATTAAAAATGATGTTTTTAATTAAAATTTAGTAATTTTCACTATTTATCATAAAATGAAAGTTATCCGAAAAGTACCAAAATTTTACCCCAAGATAATTTCAATATTCCGAATCCAGAAATGAAGGCCATTTTGAAAAATAAAAATTTCATAATTTTAAAAAGTGGTTATTACTATTCATAATGGCTAGTTTTAATAATATTTTAATAGCATATTGTTGTTTAGTGAAACTCGTTATTGCGTACTACACAAGATATCGAGGAAGGTCGTGATTGCGTGTAATACAAGGCAAGTCAAGGATGTGTGTTGTGCAAGCTCTTTTTGGTGTAGCGTAAAACACAAGACATTAATGAAATTAAAATAATATATTACATATAATCTTGGGGTGTTACAGTCCAATGCTACAATTATAGTTTGAAAGGGTATTATTCATGAAAGTTTACTAAACCTCGAGTCCTTGAGGGTAATCAGTGTCAACATCCACTAAATCCAATGGTGATAGAGATTTCAAATTACAATAGTGCTACTAATGTAGAGAATGAAAACGATTTCATAAAAGGTACACTTAATATTCACTCTAGAATGGAAAAATTATTATTTGATTCTGGTTATATGCATTCCTTTATATATTGAAGGTTTTTTAGAACTATTGAATTGATTCCCCAACACCTTGAAGAAAAGATATCTGTAAAAACACAAAATAGTGAAATAATTGCAACCCATGTTTTGGAATCTTATCTTATTGGAATATGTGGTAATATTCTTCCAAATAATCATTTAATACTTCCCTTGGTGGAATTTGATGCTATATAGGGGATATATTGGCTCTCTTTGTATATAACACACACAAAATGTTAGGAATATGATATAAATTTTTTTATTTTGAACCATCACATTATCCTCTATAAATGAATGGAGTAAATTGATTCTCCCATTTAATATCCTTAAAAGGTGTGGGTGTTGTTTCCCAATAAAGAAGCATACCTCACTCAAATAGTTGAGTTAAAGGAAATTATCAACCTAGCATAAATTTCTTTCATGAGGTAATACTGTGATGTTTTTTCTGATGAGTTACTGGAACATCCCTTAGATGGTTAGGTATTGTTATCAATATAACACATACACAGATCTAATCCTATATCAAATTTTCTCTGTATGATAGTTCTTATTGAACTAGATGATTTAATGGAGCAGTAATAATAGCATTTGGGCAAAGGGTTTAAATAACCATGTGAATCACATAAGAGTGTTCCAAAGCTCATTTTTAAGAAAAAGGATGGAACAATACAGTTTTTTATCAATTATCAAGAACTCAAAAAGATCACCATAAAGAACAAGTATTATCTTCCATTGATTGATGACATGTTCGGTCAATTACATAGATATCAATATTTCTCAAAGGTGGATCTTCATTCTGGATAACATCAGCTAAAGGTGAAAAATAAAGATATTCATAAGACTACCTTATGTATAATTTATGGGCACTTTGATTTTTTTGTGATTCCATATAGACTTACTAAATACCCAACAATATTCAAGGATTTGATAACTAATGTCTTTAGACATCTCCTCAAAAAAAAATTCGTAGTGTTTATCGATGACATTCTGATCTATTCCAAGTGGAAAGAAAAACATTAATAACATATAAGGATTTTTTTGGTGATATTAAAGAAGAAGAAATATTACTCCAATGTTAGAAAGTGTTACTTTAGGATGCAACAAGTAACATTCTCAGAACATGTGATCATAAGTGATGGAATTTCTAGGTACACTTCAAAATAATGAAATTGAGGAATGGATCAGACCCTCAAGTGTCATAGAAATCTGTAGGTTTCTTAGATCAGCTGTGTACAACCGACCTTCTGTGAGAAATATTTCAGGATTTCCTAACCCTCTAACTAAGATAAAACGGAAAGGGGTATAGTTTGTCTGGAAGGAAGAATGTGAGGAAATATTCATGGAGCTAATGAAGAGGTTGATCACTGTACATATGCTCAAATTACCAAAAAATGGAGAGTGTTTTATGATATATCGTGATCCTTCAATGAAATTCTTGGGTTATTTACTCATTAAAAATAATAATGTGATAGCCAATTCCAAATGATAGTTGAAGAACTATGAGCAGAACTACCCGATGGATGATCTGGAGTTAGCAGTTTCGGTTTTTTCATTAAAAATATGGTAGACATCCACTATGGTGAGAAGTGTAAAATATATACCAATCAAAAGAGATTAAATTATATGTTCACATAAAAGGATCATAACATGCATCAATGTAGATGGTTAGATCAAATCAAGGGATATGATTTTTCTATTCAATATCATCCTAGCAAGTCAAAAAGGATAGTTATTTATCTTAGAAGAAAAGGACATTATACTCTCTCTATGTGGAATATTGATAAAGAACCTCTCTTCATGGATACATGGAAGATATATTTGGAAATCATAATAGCATAGAATATATCCTACTTTTACAAAATTATTAACCAACCATCGATCCAAGATAATATTAAGGTGGTAGAAAAGGATGATTTGGAATTAAAAATGTAAGGGAATGCATAAAATAAAGGTAAACTCCAAGGGTTCTATAGCGATAATGATGGTTTGATTCAATTAGGAATTTGGATATCACATAGAATATATAAGGGGATATTGGACAATGCACATAACTCAAGTTTCTTTATCCATCACAGGGGTACCCCAAAGTTCTATGATCACAAAGAACACTTCTAGTGGGACAACATAATTAATGAGATTTAAAAATATATCTCATGCTGTTTGATAAGTCCACAAGTTAAAGAAAAGCTAAAAAAGTAAAAAGTCATGATATAAACATTACCTATACCCATGTGTAAATGGGATTATGTCACTATGAACTTTTTCACTGGTTTCCCAAAGACATCCATAAGAAAAAATATGTTATGGGTTATAGTGTACCAACTCAACAAGACGGCCCACATTCTTGCTATTCAGCAAGATCTATCACTTGAATAACTTTGTAAAATATATAAGAAGTAGGGGGTGATAATGCATTGACTTGCACTATAAATTTTCTCAGATCATGATTTAATGTTCACATCTAAATTCGATTGGAGTTTTTAACATGCTTTGACTATTGAATTCAATAATTACACAACTAATCACCCCCAAACGGATGGACAACATAAGAGGACTATTCATATTCTCAAAGATATGTTAATAGACATATATTTTTAGTTTAAATGTGGATGTTATGGATATTTTCCATTGGATGAGTTTTCATACAACAAAAGTTTTCACTCGAGTATTCAGACTGCTCTATATGAAGCTCTATTTGGAAAGTGATGTAGAACTCCTACCTATTGGGATTAATTTTGGAAAAGATGGCTAATTCAATGTAATCTTATGTAGGATATGATAGGGATGGTTCTGGTAATCCAAATATATATCACAGCTATTCAGATTCGGAAAATGAGATATAATGATAATAAACAAAGGGACTTGCAGTTCAATGTTGTAGATAAATTATTCCTTCAAATATCACCATGGAAGAGAGTCATGTTGTGTTCAAAGAAACATAATCTATTCCCAAGGTAAATGTTTCCCTTGGAGAAACATAATTTTATAGGAGTCATCGAATTTCTTCTTTAAATTCTATATAGTATAGATCATCTTCCTGATCTGTTCCACGTGTCACTCCTAAGGATGTACAAACAAAATCCCTCACATGTACTAAAGTCAGAGGTGATACAAAGAGAAGATGATCTCTCTTATGAAATGAAACCAATAATTATTTCCGACTGCATACATCAGGTTCTATGGAACAAGACAACCCATATTTTCAAACATTTGAAGAGGAACCATAAGTATAAAGAAGAAACTTGGGAACTCGAGAGGTTATGAAGAAAAAGTACCATCACCTGTTTATCTAAAAATTGAAATTTCAAAGTAGAAATTTCAAAAGCGGGGGGAGAATGTAATGACCAAAGAATTATATCTATGAAATTATCTACATAAAATTATTTCATATAGTATAATAAAATAAATACACATTAATAACAAAATAAAACTTTATAAATGATGAAAGAATGAAATAAAAGTTATTTCTATAAGTCAAGGAACCTATAGTGATGAAATAGAAACATGAGCATTGCAATAGTAAAGTGACCCTTATGTATAATAAACCAGAAGACTGAATCGTAACCTCACCAATAAAAGTATAAATAATAGTTATCCATCTTTTAAGTGACAATATGATATAATTATATCATAGTATAAGTAAACAAATATTTTAATATTTATTAATTAAGTGTTGGTATTTCATTATGTTATAAATATTCAATTAAAATTTTATTAGTAATTTAATAATATAAAATAAAATTTATTTTTATAAAATGTATACATAAATTATTATTTTTATGTATTATGATTTTACGAGAATTTTTTGATTTTTTATGTAATTTTTCAAAGTGTCATCAAATGAGTTATAATTTTAAAATCTATATTTTTGAGTAAATGGTGATTTTAATTAAAAATTAAATTATATATATTTAAAATTTATTTTCATAAAATTTATTTCATTTTTAAATTTTTTTTCATCGAAAAATGGTTATTTTATTATTTATTTTTGAAATACATGAATTTGTGGTGAATAGTAAAATATGATAATTTATAGAATAAATACATTATAAATTAAATACTCCATTCATTGAGTCATGGGTGATATAAAAACAAACATTTTGACCTCTTATGATCCAATTATTGTATTTAGTCTTAAGAATCAATACTATTTCTTTTCTTGGGGAAAATAATAAACTAATGAATAATGTAATGAGAAAAACCCCTCTCCTCCACTAAAAAGACCACCCCTCACCGCCTCTTCTCCTCAATCCTCTCAATATATGATCCTTTCCCAAATTCTACCCAAACCTCCCCCCAATCCCCTATACCACGTCCAAAATACCTTTCTCTCATAAAAATAAAAAAACATTTTCCCTAAGGAGGTTCTCAAAGAAGAAAAATTGAAGAGGTAAAATCTTCTTCCTTTTTCATTCAATTTCTTTTCAATTTTATTTCATTTATTATCTTCTCATAACCTTATATTATCCAAATAAAATTAAAACTCCAGTAAGTTTGATATACCATTATTCAATAATTTTAATGGATTATCCATCATTAAGTTCTTCCCTCTCTCTAATTTATTTTAAAAAAGAAATCATCGCCCGTGATATGTCAATTCAATGACATTGTGGATATTTCAATTTCATTTTCCTTTAGCGCCTTCACGTATGTTAATAAAGATATTAAATGTTTGATAACATATTGTAAATATTATTTTTTAAATATTTTTTTCTTTCAAAGTTTCATTTATACATAAAATAAATGATGAAACAAAATGAATTAGTTGTGATCGAAAATACAGAAAAATTAACCTAAAATGGTGATCATTAACATTTTTCATATGATTATTCCTCATTCTATATAAAAAAATTTTATAATATAAATAAATATTATAAAATAATATTAATAAAATATAATAACAAATATTTATATTTATCCAAATTTTACACGAACATCCATTCATGTATTCAAGCAAAATAGTATTGAAAAATCAGGCAAACAAATTCTATTTAATGATGGAATTATACTATATAACTCATCATAAAAAATTTAAATGAACCTTTTAAAACCATAATGAAGAAAATTCATGTGTATAAGGGTTTGGATTTTTTTATTAATGAATGTAATGTGATTATATAGGATATTATAATGAAGAAATAATATTGATATAAGTTAAGGGGAATTCTGGAACCCAAGTATATTTCTTTGGGTTTTACCTCTTTATCAACATTTTTAGTGTGAATGTTGATTAAATATAATTTCATTATCATTAACTAAAATTTTATAGTATGTACATTTTTTCTTCTTTATTTTATGATAAACACAATTTTTTCCCAAATAACTCTTCTTTTAAAAAAACACCGATTTTACTTCTCAAGATTGATTCCTCTTCAGTAAAGGTCATTGATTACTATTACGTATTTCATTTGGGAACTCTAGGTTTATGAATATATTATTTATTAAATGAAAAACATTTCTTTCAATTAGGGATTTTATGTCTAATATTTATATACATTCTATGTGACAAGATTGATAATGTAAATGTTTAGATGTAACTGGTGTGCCCAGAATTATATAGCGCAATGTAAATGATATTATGTGACATGTGTGCCCAGAATTATATAGATCTAAAATCAATTGGGTAATTTTATGTATCTCGTTAGAATAGTGAAATATTAATGAACACCATGATATATTTTTTCACAACTATTCGTGGTAGTTGACCACTAAGACATGATGTTTTATTTTTAAGCATTTACACATTAAATGCCTTTATCTAATGCTTCCTCTCATGATTATGATATTATAACTATGTTATAATGATTATATTTATGATCACCCGATGTTACATTATTTCATGTTCTTATTTACCCACTTACTGTGATTTTAACTCACCCATTTTTATTTATATCCTTATGGGATTACTTGTACTAAAGAGAATATGAAGATATCTAAGAAGCTAGAGAGGAAGGAATTAAATAAATTTTTATGTTATATTTTGTAAATGTTTTGTATTATCCAAATTTTCCCCATAAACTTAATCTTTTGACACTAGACATGTAATGCATTTATTTTATTTATCATTAAAATTAATTAATGGTTATGTACGAAAAATTAGGTTCTCTATAATACACATCAATTCAACAATAGTTTTATAATGGTCATATTTAATATTTTTTTGGTAGGGATCATAGTAACATTTCATATATGCTATCAAACATAATTTCATTTTTTAAAATATTGGGGAGTTACATTATCCCCCCAATTAATAAATTATATCCTCATAATTTTAAATTATATTTAGTAATCAATGGTTTGAAATTTAAAAATTATTTTCCGTAAAAACCACATTATAAAAGGGTTAATAATACACACTTAATAAAAATGGAATGTCAAAAATAAATTTCATCTAAAATATCTCAAAACATGGGTTCCAAATCAAACAAAAAAGATGAGAAATAATAATATAGACATGGAATAGATAATTAATTCCCAAGTAAAGATAGAGTGGTAGAAATCATAGCAATGATAAAGATAATTACCAAGAAACAATAAATATGTAATGGGTGAAAATACCATAAATTCATTAGAAATGAATGTTAGAGGAAATTTTTTTTGTTTCATGATCCTTTTCATATATTTTTTGAATTACTTAACTAAATAAAATATAACAATAAGAAATTTTACTAACTTAAAATGAGTAACTTCCTCTTTTGGTCTCTTTTATTAACAAAATAATCTTTTTCATCAAATGATTTGTATTACGGATGGTTTTTCATGTCTGAATCACAAAAATAAACATCATAACCCACAAAATAATATTAATATATTACTCATATCATTAAATAATAAAAAACATAATGGTTTGTAAAGGGAAAGATCATATCCAATGTTTATAAACCTTCCTAGTTCACTCCAAAATTTCAACAATAATGAAAAAGTATATACATAGATCATATTCTAAATAATACTGAATCACATATAACCTTAATAACCTCAACATTAATGAATGTTTTTATGTAAAAATTAATCTCATACCTTTCTTCTTATATCCCTGAAATATTTAATTCCATTCTCCTTAAATAACCATTGATGTAAAATATCATGATAAAATTAAGGGATTAATATACCAAAACATAATGATACATCTCCCAAAATAGCATTATTCACAATGAACATTTTTATAATATTGTGAACATCATAAAAAATATCATAAATAAAATTTATCTATTAAACTAGAAATAAATCCATAGCTTTACAATAAATATCATAAAATATTTCCGTAAAAATGAATCACCTTTAATCCATTATAATTTTCATTATCCCACTATAGAATTGATCATAATTATCTGAATATCAAATCACATAATAATCCACTTGGTTATTTGAACCACTATAGAGTATTCATTCTGAAATATAATAAATGTTTAAAATCACCTCAAAATACAATAAATTAAAAACTTTAATATGGGATTTAATTCCCTTAAACCAATAAACCTATAACAGTATGTATAATTCTTAAGTTAAAATCACATGACGACACATATGATTCAACAGTAATTTTTCATTAAATAGAATCATACTATAAAACTTAATCACATTATCTCATATCATGAAAAAAATTCATGGTCCTAGGTATTATAACATTTACATAATTAATTACAATAATAACTTTTCCATAATTAATTAGTTTCACCATACCATTAAATCACTTTAATTTTTTATTGGAAAAATTCAACTTATGTTATCAAATCCTTAAAGAAAAAAATTATATTAATAAATCCTTAAATGTTTCAGGAATATTATATCCAAATCATCATTGATATAATTTATATATTCTAATAAATAAAATAATAATAATTTCACTTCAAGGAGTGGCATAACATATCTCATTCCATGGTCTAGGATTTAACCCTTAGATTTGGGAATTGGCATAGATATTTACCATATTCACCACACATAAGACAATAAAAAATAAATGGTAACTTATGATAGAATTAATATACCACCATTGAAATCTAAATTATCCATGGAAATTACAAGCTAATATCCATCATTTCCACATAGAAAACATCTTCTTGTTCGTATGAGATTTTAACATTAGTTATTCCTTCCACATTATAGACATGCATGATGATGAAAATTAATTCCACCATGGTCGTCATGAAACTCCATTTTTCACTTATTATTTATGTTAGGATGATCTCCCATGTAGGTATTTATAATCATAAAACCATATATCTAATTATGTATAATCATATGGTTTCCCATTCCATATTCTATTGCACTTTGTTTCTCATAAGTATAATCACTCAATTGTTGGTATTATTGCATGCTAACATATTTCATTCTAGATTCAATCAATGACTAATAAAAATACATTGTGTATGTATAAAGTTACCATTATTATTTTGAAAAAGTACATATTCATCTAAATTATTCCTGAGAAGCCCAAAATTAAGACCCCTAGTTCATTTATATTCCTAAACTTTTCAAATTAATCATAATGATTAATTAAGAAAATTTGAACTAACCCAATAATACCCCTCATGTGTGTCAAATTAGGTTTGAAAAAAGTTCACACTCACTACGCTCTAAAATGATGGATGAGATAAAATCAACCAACAATTTTTGGGGTTATTACCTCTAGATGAATCTGTGCAAAAATTACATCAACATGTGTCATCTTGACGAGGATGTATTACTAGTAAATTCAAATAATGTATTCATAACCAAAATAGTTGGATTTTATCATATACTTAGACACATCCTTTGGGTTTTCAGCAATGTTCTTGAATTTTAATACCCAATGATATTCTAAACATTTCCTATGACACCCACTACAGAAACCTTAAATTTTCATACATAAATATGTATCTTTTTTATGAATATTCCATACATTTCACAAATACTCGCTTGAGAACCATAAAATTTTAGAGTCAATGGAGACTAGATATAAAATATTCTTATGAAACATATTGAACATTTACAAAAAGGTCTTACTATTTAATACTAATCTATGAAAACCATAAATAATACATTTATTTATAACCAAGGGAAATTAAACATAATAATGGGTGATCTCATATGATCATTAAGGAAAAAAAATAGGGATATAAGTCAATGATCATGTGAAATAATAAAATAATAATGAGTGCATGAGATCATGAACCTAACATATAATGTACATACCCATATTATCTTGGATCATGAAAATTATTCATGGAATAAAACATATTCATTTAAAAATATATGAAACTTAATTGTAAAAAATCATCATTAATCATTAATTATAATATCATTCAATAATAGTTTGGCACCATAATAAGTTTATAAACCATTTAATATGTATAGGTTACCAAAAAATGAACTAAATAAAAATAGATCATGACTCGACTCATTAATCCCATAGTGGGTCTAGCACATTGACTTCTTTCCTAAAATGGATCAAGCACATTAACATGTTTCTCGTAAGTGATCTTTCACATGGACTTGTTCCCCATATTGGATCAATAACACTAAATAGTTTCATTTAATCAATCAGGAAAATCAACCTATATCTAAATAATATCATTAGATATAAAAAAATATAAAATTAATTTGAGGGATATCTTAATTTGGACAGCCAATCATATAATGAAAACTATACATATGTGTGCCACATGATCATGAATCATTCATAATTTCATCATATCATTACCCATTCATATAAAATGGGTTTCATAAAGGTTTAAAAATTTCAACATAGAATAAATCATAGAAAATGAATGGGTTTATTGAACATTTCACCATCAAAATCATTTTCCTTCTAGAGACAGAATAATTATATTATCATTGTATCACATACATATTAAAACATAATTAACATTAAAATATGTCATCATAAGTACAATTTAATTTAATATAATCAATAGAATATTTCATGAGGAAAATTCTGTTCACATTCCAAAACAACAAATTTAAAATATAAAAATATAAAAAATATTAATGAATTTTTTGAATAGGACCATGGAAACATTAAATGGAATCACCAATTCATTAAAGGTTCATAATTGCAGGGATTTCTATTCATGTTGTATTCATTAAAAGAATGCATTCCCTTTCACACTTTTGTAGAAAATTATAATGTGAGGAAATTAACGGATAAAAAATTTTCTAAACAAATAAACATAGGATAATAAAAATGAAAGGTTTTTATCAGAATAGGATCTTATACTTTCCTTTAGAAAATTAAATCATAATGAATACCGATTAAAATTAGAAGGAAATAAAAATCTCATAACTCAATTATCAACATTCTCTGTATTCATTTGAATCCACTTTAAAATAATTATAAATTTATTTTAAATGTATTATATAACCATAATTCGATATATTTTACAATTTCTAATTCAAATATGACATCTTATTACCATTTTATTAAAAATTCGATATTAAAAATTTTCATTTGGGAGATAATTACTTCATTTATCATGCATGTTTTAGGTCAACAGTGTTGGTCCTTGTACTTTTATCATGGTTAAATAATTTTTATAATGTTAAGCATGATATAGATTTCATATATATTCATTATATAAACTTATTTATTTACACTCATCCATAAAAGTTATACAATGAAAAATTAATTACACCAAGCATGGAGATGTTTGGTCGTACATACTCATGAACACTATATTCACTTTTCAATGGATGGAATGATATAAAGTTAAATAATTACTAACCATTAAGTAATAATTATTATTTCATATCTATAATATATATTAATCAAATCCATTATTATTTTCATCCATTTAATGAATTGATAAAAATCAATCACGTCGCTTTATGGATGTGAAGTCCACAAATACACGTGACTGACATTATAGTTTTCCAACTGTTTAGAGGGTAGGAATTTTAATGTGGTATTATCATTATAGAAGAATAATTATTTCTTAAATATCATATATAATGTTTATGCACATTATAAAAACCAACCATGAAATATGGGGGAAAAAAATAAATTGTATCACTACATGGAGATGACAAGTCATATCTACATAAAATCAATATGTTCTCATTCTATTTTATGTGAAAGATTGTGGGAAATGGGGGTTTCATAAAACAAATAATATTTTTGTATACTAATGAAAAAAAAATTATTATTATATAATAAACACCATATATATGAAGGTGTTAGAATGAGAATTCAAAAGGAAGTAATCGGTTGTGTCGATTAACTCTTCAATGAAACAACCCTTATAGATCTACTCATAATAACCATAGGGTGTGAGTTTTGGGAATAAAATCCCCAATATAATGAGAATAATGGGGTGTATAATAGAAATTATATGGTTTTGTTGATCTATATGGCTACAATTTTTCGAAAGAAGATAAAGGAGGGTACACCATTTATAATAGAGTGGATGGGTACTCGTGGGACTTCTTAAAAGATTAAAATATAAAAAATTCATTGTCTATATATATATTTTGAAATGAAAATTTAATCAAATATTAGAGAGTATTTGGGTTAAATCCCATCAACTAATAAAATTTTAATAGGTTTAAGTGGGGTTATAAACCTATCTTTTGGTTTAACCCCTTATTAAATCATATTTGACACTAACCACAGTAATGTATTTGTCACTCTCAAAAAGATAGAGTTTTCTATATAATGTGAAAATCATCAGATAAATGGTTAATGGATGAATTTTTTTCCTAATATTATCCTGATTTTCCTTTTTTTTATTTTTATTGATTTTAAATAATTTAATAAAATACTATTTTGATAAAATACCATTAATGTCAATTTTGAAACTATTAATTTTATTTGACTTAAAAGTTATAATAAAAATGTTTTTATTCAAATGTAATCTTTTTAACAGAAACTAGTATTTATTATTTACATATATTATTTTGGAAACATCATAAAAAATTCATATTATATTACTTTTCTAATTTCTAAAAACATTTATTTTATTTTTATATTAATTGAAGAAATAATGTGTCAGCCTTACATTATCATTTGATGAAATTAATTAATTACTAAAATTTAGAAATTAATTTTCATCCTAAAAAAATTCACTATTTTCAAAATTGATATTTATATTCATTCTTAAAACTCTGTTTTCTCTCTGTGGACACATACATATATTTTAAATAGTGAGACATTTTTTATTTTCCTTTCGCTTAAATATTATGTAGGTTAATTTTAATTAAAATTACCCCTAAAAATTATATTTCATTCCAAAGGTGATAATTTTTGAATTAACTACATTCCATAATAATTCAAATAAGAAATGGAGACCTTTCCATTTATTTTCAATCCAGTTTAACCCGATTTACTCTTTACCGTGGTGATGAATATTATCATGATTGTTGTTTATAAAGCATAAAAATAAAAGGGGAAAATTTTAAAAAATGAATATCGAGATTCCAAATATGGAATAAATTTTTTCAAATTCAAATTCAATATTTTTATGTAAATAATTTTACTATAAGTTCACAAAAATTGAAGAAACCAATTTTTTTTTAGAAAAATTATTCATAAAACTGGATTTATTATTCTCTATGTCTAGAAATAATATTTGATAAATGATATAAAAACTATTGAACATATAATCTATAAATTTAATAAAAATAATTCACCAATATTTCTTAATTTATTATATTATGCAAAAAAACATTGTGCACATAAAAATAGTTTTTTTAGACAATTCCTGTTTTAATTCTAAAGATGTTGTTATACCAAATTAATATATAAAATTGATTCTAATGAACATAATTGGATTAAATAAATTAAAATAGAACTGATTTTATTTTTAAACCATTTAAAGCAATATTTATCTTTATACATTCTTGAAACCAAAATACAGTTTCTAAAAAAATCAATACTTCTTTACTATTCAATGGAAAATGAAAATTTTCAAAACAAAATAAACCAAATATAATTTTGATATAATTATTCAAAAATTTATTAAATTTTATAAGATAATAATTTAAAATGTTTTAGGAATTAAATTAATTCTTCTCTCCAAAATAATAATAAACTTTTTTTTGAATGAAATGTATTTATGAAGCATGAAATTACTTTACATTAAAATTTAATTATACTTCCCAACAAATTAATTATTGATTTTTTACTAAGAACAACTTATATATATATATATATTCCAAATGTAGTTATCTATATTAATAATTACAAATTAAAGGGTTACTCTATAATGGTTATATATAATATTTTTGTTTCTTTGAAGCTCGATGTTGTGTGCCTTATATGCTATCGAACATAATGTTCCTATTTTAAAATATCTAGATATTAGAAATTACCTTATGGATTTTGAATCAAGAGAGACCCCAATATTTAGGACATTGTGGAAATTGATAACTAACTACTCCCCATCCCTAACTCCCCTTTTTGGAGGTTTGATGTTGTTTCAGTTCTGGTTATTATTTGACTCCTAATGTATTAATCATGTTTTAATGATCACAAATCTTATTACTGTTAATTAATCTCATTATTATTTACAAATATGATGCATGATCACAAATATTGATTATCTTATCAAACCTTTGTATTTATGTTTCAAGTTCTCTTACCTTATCATGGTTAAGCTTATTTCATATTATGCATATGACTGTTTATGTTTGAATACAGTTATTTTTCTAAGTATGAAAACACTTTGAAGATTGACATAGTAAGACAGACTGTGTGCAAGACACAAACACCATGAGGTATAAGATAGGCACAGTAATCCTGACACCGTGACCAGTGAGACATCGTGACCTCAACACACCATGATAGAATTCCTGACACTGTGAAGCAAAATATAATGAGCAAGTAACTGTAATCCAGAAACTATAAGTCTGACACCGTGACCCAGACACCGTGAAGGACACACCACGAGTCAGGAACCATGACTCAGACACACCGTGACTCAGACACTGTAACATTGACATACTGTGAAGGACACAGCATGAGCCACACACTGTGAAGCACATACCGTGAAGGAGACACCGGTTCAAGGAGACACCATTTGAATAACCACTATGACACCATTTCTTAACATTTTGTTAAATATTATTAAAATAAATCTAATAGTAATATTTGATTTTTTTAAAGCAATTAATGTTATTTAATGATAGTTTTTTAATGTCAGGAAATAGTACCTTGTACATATGGAAATTAAATCATTCCTATTGCCAGAGCTCGAGTAATATAAGGTGGATTGAGATGAAATAGAGGGAGACACAAAGATACACATAATTTAACGTATGCGAAGCTACAGAAAATACATGTGAGCTCTGTACTGAATAAAAAACAATCATGAGCATGAAGAATAGATTTCAATATCTTTTAGGAACTCACATGCATGAAATTCGACACTACTGGAGGAACTGAAATCAAGAGAACATTATCACTCGTTAATAACACAAGCTAAACCACAACACTCTGTTTTTACACACAATACCAGAGAAGGACTCGGAAGCATTTATGGTGAATCCAACGAGTCCAGAGATGCACTACAAATAAATAGATCTTTCTAAACTTTTATATACTCTCTCTAAGTGATATATTATTTACATTTTCGAGACGTTTGTGTACTATTTATATCTTATACACACACTGTCTCCTACGCTGAACTAGAGGATATCAAAACCCTCATACCAAATTGTTTACTCTTGTTTACCCCCGAAAATTGTGTAAGATGTCCTTGTGTTCCCTGGCCATTATTTTTGTTTCCCACGAAGAACTGTGGTAGAGTATCCTATGTGGCCTAGACAGTCTTGTATTATTTTTAACCCCAATCCAGTGTGTGGATCACTTTTATATATAAATTTGAGAGGACTATGTCTCAGCTTGAGACATAACCACTTGGTTATATCTATTATAAATTAGTATATTAGTTTAAAAATCCAATTTAAAATTTTGATTAAATTGACTGAGACCTAATCAATCTTTGAGAACCTAATTGAACCTTTACTGTTTTACAAATTCACTATAGTTTAACTTATTTTATAAATTGGGGGATTTTAATAGATATTATTTTTAACAGAAATTTTAATTGGAACTCAATTCACCCCCCTCTTGAGTATCCACTCTGACCAACATTTGGTATCAAAGCGTTGTTTTTGCTAAATTTTTTCAACATACTCTGTTTTTAAACTATGATTGTAGTTGCATCTTTAAAGATCTTAAATTTATGTTAGTTCTAAATTTTATATCTTTTAATATTTATCTTCAAAAATCTAGCTATGGACAATAGACTAGAAGGTGCTGCTACCAACCGGCCACCTTTATTCAATGGTACCAACTATGCTCAATGGAAATTGAAAATGAAAATACATTTAGAATGTATGGGTTTTGATATATGGACTGTTGTAGAATCTCAATATAAAATTCTGAAAACTGAAAGAACAACTTGGGATGAACCTACTAAAACAGCTTACGATAATAATTGTAACGTTATGAATGCCTGGTATTGTTCATTAGGAGATGAGGTATTAAATATAATACATGCATGTAAAACATATTATTAAATATGGGACACATTGGGTGTTTCTCATGAAGGAACAACCAATGTTAAGGAAATCAGATTAAACACTTATACTATTAAATATGATAATTTCAAAAGGAAGACTGATGAACCTATTTCTAATATGTATCTCAGGTTCAATGAGATTTTCAATACTATGAACTCCCTCGGAAAAGATTTTCCAGCAAAGGAACAAATAATGTGTCTACTAAGATGTTTTTCAAATAGATGGAGAGGCAATTTTGTTTCAATTATAGAATCATGTGAAATTGGAGCTCTGCATGTTAAAGAACTAATTGGTAAGCTTATGATGAATGAGGAAGAACTCAAGGTGAATAAATCGGATGATTATGAACCTAAAAGGAATTCAGTAGCCTTTAAAACATATACTTCAATGAGAATGAAAAAAAGGATCAAATACAAACTGAATGTTCAACAAGTGAATATTGAGACTCTAACAGTGATGCTGAAATGACACAGATGGCCTGGAGATTTATGAAATTCTATAAGAAGAATAAATTATTCAGAAAGTCAAACTAAAAAGGAAAGTATAAAAACAAAGTTAATTTAATAAAGGACTAGAAGAAAGCTGATAAAAGTGATGAAGTTGTTTTCTGTGAATGTAAAAGAAAAGGTCACATTAAATAAGACTATCCAAAATTGATGTTCAAGAAGAAACATGACTACAAGTACATAAAGTATAAGAATGAAATTAAAGAAACATGGAGTGCTTTAGAAGACACTTCAAGTGATTCTCAATCTTATAATGATTAATATTCTCACAAGGATAAAATGTGTTTGATGACAAACACATTTGAGGTAACACTTGACACTCCTGCTTAAAATTCATACTATTCTATAGTTGATTCAGAATCTGAATCTGAAAATATGTCTAGTGAAGAATTATTTGAATACTGTAATATGCTAGGAGAAACCTTTAATGAACTTAAGGACAAGTACAATGCCTTAAAGAAACATTATGCTTTATCTATCACGGTTAAATGTACCCGTGATATAGAAAAATAAAAGAATTATCAATTGTTAAAGGAAAATACTGAACTGAAAATGATTAATGAGAAACTAAGAAAATACTTAGAAAAATTTAAAATTGGAAAAGACACTCTAACTCAAAATCTATGAAAGAAATTAGCACCAAAGTACACTATTGGAGTAGGATACCAAAATGGAAAAAGGCAGTCCAGTAACACTAGATTTATTCCTAAATCTGGACAAAATACTGCTAGTTCAAGTTCTGGAAATTCATATGATTCAACTGGTTATTCACATAGTTATATATCAAATAGAGTTTATCTTTCAATATCTTTTGATTCTTTAAAATATATGATACCCTTAATACATATTTGGGTAGCAAAATCATTGATTTCTATCCTGTCTGGACCCAAGAGAATCTGGGTACCAAAATCATTCTCTATTTAAAACTTTTTCGTAGGAATCATGCTTGACGAGTTCCCATAAGAAGATATGGTACTTGCACAGTGGATGTTCAAGGAATTTTTCTGGGTATTATTCATGCTTCAAGAGCATCATCAAGAATAATGGATTCCATGTCACCTTTGGTGATAATTCTAAAGGAAAGATCATCGGCCTAAGCCAAATTTGTAACACTAACTCAGTTTTAAATTCGAAAGTTTTGTTTATTAATGGACTTAAATATAATCTATTAAGTATATTTCAGTTAATTGATGATGGATTTAATGTTATGTTTGAAAATTATTCTTGTAATGTTTATAATTCTATGAATATTTAAAAAATTTCTTCTTTGATAAATGAAAATGTTTATGCAGTTGATTTGAATTCTTTAGTTAAACAAAACATTACTTGTTTAAATGATTTTCATAAAGAATCTTGTTTTTGGCATACAAGATTAGGACACTATTATATACATTCACTTAGAAAACTGACTAAGAAGAACTTATTTAGAGACTTACCCAAACTTGAGTTTCCAAATGAAAAAGTTTGTAATTAATTTCAAATGGGAAAACAACACAAAATGTCTTTCAAAACAATGAATGAAGTGTCAACTTCTCAACCCCTCAATTTGGTTCAGATGGACTTGTTTGGACCTTCTAGAGTTTTTATATTAAATGGGAAGAACTATGTCTATGTCTTAGTATATTACTTTTCTAGATATAATTCGGTATACATCCTAGCTCAGAAATGTGATGTTTTTTATCACATTGTTAAATAATCCAACTCTATAAGAAACCTTAGTGGACATAAGATTATGACCCTAAAAAGTGATCATGGTCATCAGTTTGAAAATCACGAGTTTGACTCCTTTTGAAAACACATAGTTTGAGTGATGTTTTTTTACATATATATATATATATATATATTTACTACCTATTTATTTATATACAAAGCCCACCCTTATTTATAACTACATTTTTTTAAAAATAATTTGTATAGGTGAGGGTGTAATTTTCCAACATCAAGGTGGGAGGATGGATGGATGTTTATTTTCTCTTCGCTACTCCATAATCTGGGCATCGGTATCCCTATACTCTTTAGGAAGGTTGTGGTACGATTGTAAGGACCAGGTGATTGCGGGCGATGTGTGCTTCCTAGGTGTCATCGGGATGAGATACGTTGTACATTCTCAGGTGTCTTCGGGATGAGGTTGGGGTTATATGGCCCACATGTCTGAAGGCGGGTTTTGATGTGGTTTTTCCATGGTTTTGCGGGAGGGATGTGGTATGTGGCCCATGTGTGTGCAAGTAGGTTGTGACAATGGGGCTTATGGAAGAGTGTGGTAGAATTAGGGAATTCTCTATTATGGGTGAGTGTTTAACCAGTTGTAAGTGGTTAAGGGTACCCAAAAATTGATGAGAATAATACCTTATTTTACTTGACTTTAATTATTTGGTGAACATTCCATGGTGAGGTTGAGGTGGATACTATACATTGTTAGGTGCTTTTGAGTTTTTGTTGTTTCTATCAATGGTGATTTAGTATGATTCTCTCACATGTAAAAGATATACTTTTACTTTTCCTACTAAGTATACTTTTATTCTCACCCTACCGATATAAAATGGTTTTCAGGTTTCCAGGGATATTACACTGACTATTTGGACCTTACTAGCTCAGGCATCGAGATGGTTGTTGTGTCTCTACATATCTTTGTTCTTTTGGTATTTACATTGGAGTTTTTCATTATATATAATGAATTTTTACTTATGGATTTCATGTGAGATAGATTTTGGATAATAAATATATATATGTCTTGGAGTTTTTTTAAGGTTGATACATCTTACATCCCAATCGTGGTTACTATAAAAAGGGTAATTCCTCCCATGTTGTGATATTTCTTTGTCCTAGGTGCTGGTTTCGACCCTAGGGACTACTCGAGGCAGGGCTCGAGGGTCATTATCTCTCTATCTTCATTTCCAACTCAAGAGGGGCATCTTTGGGGGGATGGGTCATGATAATGACTGATTTTGGATGTTCAATAAAGTGAGTCTTGACTCTTTTCGTTTATTATATTGATATTTAATTTTCCTAATTTAACACAGATATACAATGATGTTATGTTAGAGGATGTGATAAGTTGTATGTTCCTTATTATCTCTTTCTTTGAAAATCCATCAACATTATTTTCTTATATTTTATTTTTTAGATATTAGAAATTTCTTTTAAAACATTTCATTGACCATGAATTATGCTGAGGGTGAACATGGTTACTTTTATAAAGATATTTTTTTATAAATGCACCATAAATTCTACAAAACATACCTATCGTATTATCAAGTAATATAAATTTTTAAACTTTTGTGTTCCTAATTCAATGTAAAATGTTTTTTATTCATGTAAATGGAATTACGCCTTCCAAAAATCATTTCTCTATATCGAGTAAATGATATTGGTGATTTTATCTAGAGTAATTTATAGAGTATTTTTATGGAATATTTATAATTTATCATGAACCATTAATAAAAGAATTATCATGAAAAATTATGATAATATATTATTATCAAATGTAATTGAATACGTGATTCCAAATATTAATTTAGTTTCTTTTAATTTCATGGATGGAGATACTTATTAATATAAAATGTAGAAGAAATTTAAGTGGTGGAATTAATAATGAATTGTGGAAGATTAATAATGTTATTTTACCATGGTATATCATTTACCTAGAAAAATAAAATAGATAAGATAATATATAAACAATTAATGTATATCATAATGAATAATTTTTTATGTGATAAATTATTATGATTCATGTGTTTAAAATAAATTAATTCAGTGATTTAAAATGAGGAGTTACCTCAACTTTCATCGAAAGGAAAGAATAGGATATTAAATATTAAAGAGATGTATTCAAACCATTAATGAAAAATATAATAACACATTAGATGAACATTTAACATTAATGAAAAAAATTATAGAGGAGAGATATATAACTCAATAAAATCTTGAGATATCCAACGGGTAATTTTGTGTAAAATATTATTGAAAAATATTTTGAGAGTGTTTTTATCAAAACAATTAAAAGCCCTTAATTTTTTCTATTTTTCTTTAATACTTTTCAACATAGTCAATATATCATAGGGAAGAGTTATTATTTTTTAATTACACATGAGATGAAGGTGATGATAAATTCATGGTGAGTTAATTATTATATAATGATTCAAAGTATGTTCATTAAAATCTTAAATAAGAATATGTTGTATATTTATTACAATTTTAATTGAATCTTATCTCTCTTCTAATATGTTGATATTATTTTTTATCAATTATTTTAATTTTTTTGTATTTTTTCCATATTATTTTACCTAATTTTGAAATATCACCATAATATAGTGGTTCTAAAATTTATGATTAACCAAAGACCATATATTATGATATTTCAACAATATCATATCAATGACTAGCTCACACATTATGATTAAACCTTTTAATAATATGTGTTCCATTTTTCATGTATTATATTTTATATACAAGAGGTTTTTTAGGGAAGTAATAAATACGTAAAATTTCACTCAATAGGTTGAAAGGATAAGTCTAGATAACACATAAAAAGGTGAAAATGTTCAAAAGAATAGTAAAAACTGATTCACACCCCACTAACTTAATATTCATAAAATTTTCTTGGGCACATCATCTGGTTTTAGTGTGAAATGTAACCTCTATTGAATTTATCTCATTTATATTTATTCTCTTTATATATATCATAATAGGAGGATCCATTTGATTTTTAGGAAAAAAATTTAATCATTTGTTTTTCTTTACCAACTCATTGCTTCAATTTGGTATAATCAATTATGGTGATATCACCAATTTTTTCTCTACTAAAATTTATTTGATAGTGAAAAATGAATATTTTAGGAAATCATATTTTTAATAATTAATTAGTTTATAAATATTATTATAAGGCCCCAACCGTAAACCTTACTTAATCTTGAGTTAATTCAAGATTACACATTGAGGATCTTTTCAGGTTTAGAGTTTTAGAGAGTTAGATCATAAAACTTGCATTACATTCCACATTTAAACTAAGTGGTTACATAAAAGACAGGATTCATTCTTCCCATCAATGGAAACATATTTAAAATAAAACTTGGATTCTTTCTTGACACATCCTTGACACTATCATCACATCACGTACCTTTCCCTAGACCTGTGAAAAACATTTTAAAAACATGGGATGACCATAAAAAATCTCCGTAAGGGATATAAAAAATATGGAAAGGAAACATGAGTTCATATATACATAAGAATGAAATCATACTTTACACATAAAACTTAGGAACATTAACATACCTCATCAAACCATGAATAAATCATAGAAATTATAAGACATAAAGGTAACTTGAGGGGTTCATAACATTCTTACATAGGGAGTAACCCTCTTGGTTATGTTTGGAATACCCATCACAGTATATTCCCTAAATCTCTTCGGAGAAACCTTAACGTTTCACTCCTTCACGTTACCCAATGCATTGGAGAGCTATATCGGTCTCACCCGCCCTTAGTTTATCACAGAACCACCCGTCTTCATAACAATGCCCAAGAACCATAACATAATCTTATCACATAAAACATGCATAAAGGAAACATAACATTTCCACCTTTCAATAACAAGATATCAATACAACACATTGATACAAAAACATTATGAAAACCATTTTCAATACCAAAATAAAAGAAAAGTAAAACATGGTATTTATTTTTCTTTTAAAAAGATGGTATGGCTTGTAGAAGAAGCCGAAACTCAAATAATGGTCACGGAGGTGGAGAAGTCGTTGTCTCCACATACGTACGACAAAAACATTCCCTTTTTTAGTTTTGTAAAACGCTTCGTATAAAAAAGATTCCTTTTTGGATAAATGTAAAAGTCAAAGAGGTTTATACACCGTATAAAAGAAGGTTGTGTATAAAACAAAATATGCCTCAATGAATGGAGATTGAGACGAAGTCCCTTACAAAGATGATATCCTTGGTTTAAGGATAAATCAATTACATAATTATGTGTGAAAAACGAGTACACCAAATATAAGTGGATATTAAGTGTAAAATAATCAAAGGTAATTCACACATATTCAAAGGATGTCATGTTCAATAACTACATGTTGAACCCAAAGAAATCGAAATTGGGTTAAGAAGTTCCCATGATAGCCTAACGACGTCACATCAAAATGAGTTGATGAGAGATAAAAAAAGGGTATCTCATCACTTGGACATACAATTTACATCAATAAGGATATATGAGAACATATCCCAACATAACAAAATTTAAATTAAAAGACCCAACAAAAGAAGTCTTCTAAAAAGAGGAGGGTGAAAGGTTCCCTTACCGACATGGGTATCTTTCGAAACATACACCTTGTGAAAGAAAGACAATAAAACATTGATGTAAATTCTCATAAAAGAAATTATATTACACAATGAGTAAAATAATGGGCAGTACATACACCACTCAAAGGAAATTGTGGAAAATGTAGCATAAATCTCACGGGAATAAAAGTGAGATGAAAAATCCTTTACGAAAACTCGGCAGCCTAACAGCGCCACATAAAACATCCAAAAAATGGATTGATGAGATAAAATAGGGTATCTCATCACATTAAAATAAAATGTACAGAAATAGTAATATAAAATAACATCCTAATAACAAGAAATATGAGCTTAGAAGTAATGACCTAAAAGAGTGTACTTAAAAAGAAAGAGAGGAGTAGGATCCCTTACCTCGGGTCCGACTTGACTCGATCGTTCTTTAACGTCCTGAATAATAAACTAGAGTTAATTTACACTTTATTAAGAACCTTTTTCTATTTCATTATTCCTTTTATATCAATTATTTCAATGTTATAAAAATTATTTAATCATTTAAGTTAATAATGTTTGTTTTGTCGATATTTGGTTCTTAAGTCGAAAGTGGACTTCTTACAATTACATGTTGTTCGTGTGGTGAAATGTTCATTATATCCAGAATTATATTCATGATTTGGATATCATATATATCATATATATCCATTATATACATTTATTTATAATATTATATAATCATTTAGAGGTAAGAAATGAAATGCACCGTTCATGGAGATGGTAAGCCGTACGTACGCAAGAACGCTACTTTCATTTATATTTCATATTTGTATGGAATGGAATAATAATGATATAGAGGTATATTATAATTATATTATAACATCATATATAATAACTTTAAATCCATCCTTTATACGTCCCACATATGGCATTAACGAATCACATCACTTTGAGGGGGCGGTAGTCTGCACTTCCTTAAATGAAGATATCGCGTTTACCCATAATGGAAACCATAAAGGTATGCCCAAAAAGAAAAATACAGAAGCTTAAGTAAAACATAAACATATTATATATCATATATAAATATAGTTACATATTAATGGCCACCTTTGAAGGTGTTAAAAGAATTTTGAACAATCATCGTTTCGGGAGGCATAAATTCTCCATCCACGGAAACAGTATGTTCTTTAACCGTTAGATGTAGGTGTGTGTAAGTGTAGCTCTAATACTTAGTATAAAAACATCCTAGTATATTTAAGATACTGTAGTTGTTACAAAATAAATGAATAAAAAGAGTTTAGGGGGTTGGAGAGGAAAAATAAAACAAAAGGACTCAAGTGAAGACATTACCTTAAAATCGGGTAACTCCCTTTGATTTGTGCTAAAAGGCTTCCTTGGGAAGACTTATTCCCAAAGTGAGGCCTCAAGGAGTTATAGAGGGAAGTTGAGAGACAAAATGGGCAGGTGTTGGCCGAGACAAAGGCTTTGGGAGTGTGGGTAAGGAGGTAGAGGTGGGGGCCTTTTATAAGAGGAGAGGAGGGGCACTCTTGGAATGTAAGAAAATGATACTTTATTTGAAAATGGTATTCGGATGTAAGAGGTCCCAAATTGAAGTGTTTCGTAGGTAAGGTGATAAGGGTTCTAAATACACTCATCCAATATGTTTTTGACATGTTTATGTCTTAGATCTTAAATTATCCTACCATTTTATTTAAATCGTTAAATAATGAGGTCATCACTACATCATCATGATGTCATAAATAATTTAATTTATTTAATGTATAAAAATTATAAAAAAATACTATGATGTAGGAAATCTTTTTATCTTTACAAATAATATTTATAGTCAAAAATCTGATTTGTATAACCCCATGTAAAAAATGGTTTTAGTAAAACATTTCATGTTTGTCTCATTTTTACTTTTACTTTAAATAAAAAGATATTAATGTCATTTTCCAACCAAAGTGGCTTCATGGGGTCCCCAAGTTGACCCATGGGTTTTATTGGTCGGCCATGACACATCCAATGAGGTTAGAACATGTGTCAAGTTCATTTCATATTATTAAAACATTATTTTTACCTTAAACTACACTAATTACCTCTAATCGCGATTAAAAACTTTATAAGTTACTATTCACCAAAAAATTATTTTTATCCCATTTAACCACATTTTACTTCTTAATGACAACCATGTATGTCGGATTTTTGAAATTCAAAACACAAAGATGGCAAAAATTTCATTTAAATGTAAAAATCCGTTTTTATAAGTACCACTTAGTGGTTTCACTATTCATCAAAAATTGATGTTTTTCCAAAAAATCCCAAAAATTCACCCTAAGCTATATTTTATATTCCGAATTCAAAAATGAAGTCTATTTTAAAAAATTCAAATCATATAAGCCACATTAATTTATTTAATAATTAATTCCCGCTGTCAGAGCAAATAACGTGTTTTTATGGAACAATAAGTATCTAAGGATTGACACTAGTTTAAGTCTGATTTCAAAGTGAAATTAATTCCAACGACCACTATTGGATTTCATGGTGAAAATGTATTCTAATTTCACTTTAAAACCAATTCTAAAGATAATCTAATCATATAAATAAATTAGATTAAAAAGGGGTTTCGAATTAAAATACAACATTTTACACTATTCATTAAAAAAATGAACTTTATCAGAAAGAAACCAAAAATTTACACAAAGCAAATTCTTATGTCCCAATTCTTAAGAAGAGTTTTTTTTGGTCCAAAAGGATGTATAAGAGTGAACAAAACTATATTTAATGACGGTTCCCCATCAAAAGGCGATAAGTGAACCTTTAGTGAAAACTAGGGCATATACGCCTAAAAATGAATTATTTCCGTATTTTATGCCTTTATCCTTTATTGGATAAATGTAAAAACATTTAAAACATATATAATCATATTTTAGTTATTTCTATCCATTCCCGCCAATACAATGGCTACATGTTAACTACGACTTAAAATAATATTATTTTATTATTAGAGTGCAACGTAAGATTCCCAAGAAACTCGTTGTTGCGTGTTCGGTACGCCATCGAGCATAGCATCCCCTTTAAAGTCATATTTATATTTTATTCACAAATATGAATAAATATGAAAATGTCATATTCTTCATTTACCTGGGGTGTTACATCCTTCCCCCCTTTTAGGAATTGCGTCCTCGCAATTTTTAAAATTGAGCTTGGAAACATCCTTGAAAGTCCCACATCAGAACAAGAGTCGGTAAAACAATCACTTTAAAAGAATGGGAGAGAAGTACAAATGTCACCCAAGTTAACCCATACTATGATTCCAAGTACGAAAATATGGATATGGAGGAGAAAACAAAGGTTCATGTTCTGATGGAGAGTGATGGTAAACTTTCCTAGGAGAAAGTTAACCATATGAAAATCACAAACTTGTGATGGGTTAAACGGTATTTGATTCCCCAGTAGGAAAATTTAATAGGCAACATTTTTGTTTTATGTTACGGTTTATTTAGGAATTTATTCATAAGGAAACATAATCACTTATAATGTTGACATTAAACTTTTACTAGATTCATTAATCAAACTCATATTGTTTTCCAAAAGACGAGTATTTAGGGAGACTTGTTCGCATTAAGAGTACTATAATAAACTTCTAGAGAATCACCTAATCCACAATAGAGAACTATATACTTCACATGTCTTTAGACTCTAACAAAAACCAAAACCAAAAAGGTTAGTACATGATCAGATAATCCAGAAAAGGATAACCCTTTATAAAAAGAAAATATATTCTTAATCTTCAAAATTTGTTCAACAAAACCCAAAGTTCAACGAAGACCATTAGATAAACAATTTGTCCATAAAATTCTTCAAAGTAAGCCAAACTAAGATTGAAACCCAAATATTTTGAAGGATTTGGTCACATAGTCTACCAAGTTAAATCGTATCATTTATCTCCAAACCACATCAGTTGCTCTTAATGTCTCGTATTGAAAAGTAATTAATCCTAATCACTTATCCTCCATGATAGGTTAATAAATTTCCATAGATAACCCAAAATCAACTTACTCTTAATTAATAAAATCATATAACTAAAAAAGGAAAAGTCAAACTAACCAGGGACTTCACGTAGTCCAGTGGTAGGCGATAAATATCAGTCGCACTTTGGTTGTGGGTTCGATTCCCGCAGCTTTGTCCGACACGACGGGTTGTCACACGGTCTGCGTGTTGTCTTTTTTCCAAAACTATATAATTCTCAAATCATTCCCCAAAAAGGGATAAAATCATCAAAAATAACCATAACATAATTTAACCTCAATTTTATATCATGCCTTTCACTTCAGTCATAACATATAGTAACCCATAATTACCTCAAATGTAAGGATCATATAAACCCAAATGGTTGTTTATAACTATGTCCACAAAATAAAAGATAGCTATTCCTTGAATAAAATTTGCCTATATTAAACATCAAGGTTACACATAATATAAAAAGTCTTCTAATGTAACCCCATTATCAAAAGAGACTTAATACTCTTAAGAATTTCACCATAACTCTTGAAGCCCTTATATGTTGACATCATACTCATTCAACATTCTTCATGATCCATTAACCATTCCTTTCCAACTTATTCCGAAATACCTCTTTCCTACAAACATAATCATGAATCATATCCTAAGATTCCAAAATAGGAAAACAATAGTCATGAAATAATACATACCTTTGATCGGTCATTGTCAGTTTCTTCATCCTCAATCGGAATGGAATTAGGTATTGGTAAACAAACATTTGTATGCTCTTGGTGACCCCATTCACGAAACTTCTTCATAGGACATGTGTTTTCATAATGACCATGCACACCACATATAAAACATTCAATTGGTCGCTCAGAAAGAACTTCTTTCCCTTTCCTCGAGTCAACTGGATGCTTCCTTTTTCCATGGTAGGTTCTTTCATTATGACCTTCATTTCCACATCTATAGAATATTTCTATCCCTTTGAAACATTTTCCTAGGTGTTTCTTTCCACATCTTTGACACATAGGTTTTTGAACACACTTACCTTTATGATTATTAACTGTACTTCCATAGGGATTTGTTTCTCGCATATATGATGCCTTAGAGAAATCACCAAGGTTTAGGTGGTCAATAATGACTCTAGATAGTTGGCTGAGGATAATCACAAGAGTTCTCATTTCAGCTCCCATATCATTCAGTTTCTTTCTCAAAGAACTGTCAGAGTTTCCTTCACATCCACAGTTACTTTGGAGCCTGCTAGATGCAGCCATTTACTAAAACCAAAAAGGTCAGTGTGAGTATATCAAAAAAACATCATGTACTAATGAGGAAGATAAACACTAAGATATACTTACTCATTCCTTTATCTAAAACAAGGACTCTTTATGAAATCATAAGCATTATGGTAATGCCACTTATGCTTAAAGAATACCCTAACCTCTAAAGTTATCTAAACAGACCTCTGATACCAACTATAAGGCCCTAACCTTAAACCTTACTTAATATTGAGTTAATGCAAGATTACACATTGAGAATCTTTTCCGCTTTAGAGTTTTAGAGAATTAGATCATAAAACTTGCATTAAATTCCACATTTAAACAAAGTGGTTACATAATAGACAGGATTCATTCTTCCCATCAACGGAAACATATTTAAAATAAAACTTGGATTCTTTCTTGACACATCCTTGACACTATCATCACATCAGGTACCTTTCCCTTGACCTGTGAAAAACATTTTAAAAACATGGGATGAGCATAAAAAAAGCTCAGTAAGGGATATAAAAAATATGGAAAGGAAACATGAGTTCATATATACATAAGAATGAAATCATATTTTTCCCATAAAACATAGGCACTTTAACATACCTCATAAAACCATGAATAAATCATAGAAATCATAAGACATAAAGGTAACTTGAGGCATTCATAACATTCTTACATAGGGAGTAACCCTCTTGGTTACGTTTGGAATACCCATCACTGTATATTCCCTAAATCTCTTCGGAGAAACCTTAACGTTTCACTCCTTCGCGTTACCCATTGCATTGGAGAGCTATATCGGGCTCACCCTCCCTTAGATTATCACGGAACCACCCGTCTTCATAACAATGCCCAAGAACCATAACATAATCTTATCACATAAAACATGCATAAAGGAAACATAACATTTCCACCTTTCAATAACAAGATGTCAATACAAAACCTTGATACAAAAACATTATGAAAACCATTTTCAATACCAAAATAAAAGAAAAGTAAAACATGGTATTTATTTTTCTTTTAAAAAGAAGGTATGGCTTGTAGAAGGAGCTGAAACTCAAATAATGGTCACGGAGGTGGAGAAGTCGTTGTCGCCGCATACGTATGACAAAAACATTCCCTTTGGTCGTTTAGTAAAACGCTTCGTATATAAAATATTCCTTTTTGGATAAATGTAAAAGTCAAAGGGGTTTATACACCGTATAAAAGAAGGTTGTGTATAAAACAAAATATGCCTCAATGAATGGAGATTGAGACGAAGTCCCTTACATAGACGGAATCTTTGGTTTAAGGAAAAATAAATTACATAATTATGTGTGACAAATGAGTACAAAAAATAGAAGTGGATATTAAGTGTAAAATAATCAAAGGTCATTCACACATATTCAAAGGATGACATATTCAATAACTACATGTTGAACCCAAAGAAATCGAAATTGGGTTAAGAAGTTCCCTTGACAACCTAACGGCGTCACATAAAAATGAGTTGATGAGAGATAAAAAAAGGTTATCTAATCACTTAGACATAAAATTTAAATCAATAAGGATATATTAGAACATATCCCAACATAACAAAATGTAAATTAAAAGACCCAACAAAACAAGTCTTCTAAAAAGAGGAGGGTGAAAGGTTCCCTTACCGACATGGTTATCTTTCGAAACATACACATCGTGAAAGAAGGACAATACAAAATTGATGTAAATAATCATAAAAGAAATTATATTACACAATTAGTAAAATAATGGGCAGTACACACACCACTCAAAGGAAATTGTGGAAAATGTAGCATAAATCTCACGGGAATAAAAGTGAGATGAAAAATCCTTTACGAAAACTCGGTAGCCTAACGACGCCACATAAAACTTCCAAAAATGGATTGATGAGATCAAATAGGGTATCTCATCACATTACAATAAAATTTACTGCGAGAGGAATATAAAAGAACATCCCAATAACAAGAAATATGAGCTTATAAAGAATGACATAAAAGAGTGTACTTAAAAAGAAAGAGAAGAGTATGATCCCTTACCTCGGGTCCGACTTCACTCGATGGTTCTTTAACGTCCTGAATAATAAACTAGAGTTAATTTACACTTTATAAAGAACCTTTTTCTAGTTCATTTTTCCTTTTATATCAATTATTTCAATGTTATAAACATTATTTAATCATTTAAGTTAATAATGATTGTTTTGTTGATATTTGGTTCTTAAGTCGAAAGTGGACTTCTTACAATTACATGTTGTTCGTGTGGTGAAATTTTCATTATATCCAGAATTATATTCATGATTTGGATATCATATATATCATATATATCCATAATATACATTTATTTATAATATTATATAATCATTTAGAGTTAATAAATTAAATGCACCGTTCATGGAGACGGTAAGCCGTACGTACGCATGAACGCTACTTTTATTTCTATTTCATATTTTTATGGAGTGGAATAATAATGATATAGAGGTATATTATAATTATAGTATAACATCATATATAATAACTTTAAATCCATCCTTTATACGTCCCACATATGGCATTAACGAATCACATCACTTTGAGGGGGCGGTAGTCCGCACTTCCTTAAATGAAGATATCGCGTTTACCCATAATGGAAACCATAAAGGTATGCCCAAAAAAAATACAGAAGCTTAAGTAAAACATAAACATATTATATATCATATATAAATATAAATACATCTTAATGGCCACCTTTGAAGGTGTTAAATGAATGTTGAACAATCATCGTTTCGGGAGGCATAAATTCGTCATCCACGGAAACAGTATGTTTTTTAACCATTAGATGTAGGTGTGTGTAAGTGTATCTCTAATACTTAATATAACAACATCATAGTATATTTAAGATACTGGAGTTGTTACAAAAGAAATTAATAAAATGATTTTAGGGGGTTGTAGAGGCAAAATAAAACAAAAGGACTCAAGTGAAGACATTACCTTAAAATCGGGTAACTCCCTTTGGTTTGAGCTTAAAGGATTCCTTGGGAAGACTTATGCCCAATGTGAGGCCTCAAAGAGTTAGAGATGGAAGTGTAGAGTCAAAATTGGCAGGGTTTGGCCGAGCCAAAGGCTTTGGGAGTGTGGGTAAGGAGGTAGAGTTGGGGGCCTTTTATAAGAGGAGAGGAGGGGCACTCTTGGAAAGTAAGAAAATGTTACTTTATTTCAAAATGGTATTCGGATTTAAGAGGTCCCACATTGATGTGTTTTAAGGATAAGGTGATAAGGGTTCGAAATCCACTCATCAAATAGGTTTTGGACATGTGTAGGTCTTATAAATTACATTATATTTCCATTATATTTAAATCGTTAAATAATGAGTTCTTCGCTGCATCATCATGATGTCATAAATAATTTAATTTATTTAATGTCTAAAAATTATAAAACAAATACTATGATGTAGGAAATCTATTTATCTTTACAATTAATATTTATAGTCAAAAATCGGATTTTAATAACACCATGTAAAAAATTGTTTTAATAAAACATTTCATGTTTGTCTCATTTTTACTTTAACTTTAAATAAAAAGATATTAATGTCATTTTCCAACCAATGTGGCATCATGGGCTCCCCAAGTTGACCCATGGGTTTTCTTGGTCGGCCATGACACATACAATGAGGTTAGGACATGTTTCAAGTTCATTTCATATTATTAAAACATCATTTTTACCTTAAACTACACTAATTACCTCTAATCGCGATTAAAAACTTAATAAGTTACTATTCACCAAAAAATTATTTTTATCCCATTGAACCACATTTTACTTCTTAATGACAACCATGTATGTTGGATTTTTGAAATTCAAAACACAAATATGGAGAAATTTTATTTAAATGGAAAAATCAGGTTTTATAAGTACCACTTAGTGGTTTCACTATTCATCAAAATTGAAGTTTTTCAGAAAAATCCCAAAAATTCACCCTAAGATATATTTGATATTCTGAATTCAAAAATGAAGAAAATTTTAAAAAATTCAAATCATATAGGTCACATTAATTTATTTAATAATTAATTCCCGCTTTCAGAGAAAATAGCGTGTTTCTATGAAACAATAAGTTTCAAAAGATTGACAGTAGTTTAAGTCTGATTTCAAAGTGAAATTAATTCCAACGACCACTATTGGATTTAATGGTAAAAATATATTCTAATTTCACTTTAAAACCAATTCAAAAGATAATCTAATCATATAAATAAATTAGATTAAAAAGTGGTTTCGAATTAAAATACAATATTTTACACTATTCATTAAAAAAATGAACTTTATCAGAAAGATACCAAAAATTTACACAAAGTAAATTTTGATGTCCCAATTCTTAAGAAAATTTTTAGTTGGTCCAAAATTATGTATTAGAGTGAACAAAACAATATTTAATGACGGTTCTCCATCAAAAGGCGATAAGTGAACCTTTAGTGAAAACTAGGGAATATACGCCTAAAATTGAATTATTTCCGTATTTTATGCCTTTATCCTTTATTGGTTAAATGTAAAAACATTTAAAAACTTATATAATAATATTTTAGTTATTTATATCCATTCCCGCCAATACAACGGCTACAAGTTAACTACGATTTAAAATAATATTATTTTATTATTAGAGTGCAACGTAAGATTCCCAAGAAACTCGTTGTTGCGTGTTGGGTATGCCATCGAGCATAACATCCCCTTTAAAGTCATATTTATATTTTATTCACAAATATGGATAAATATGAAAATTTCATATTCTTTATTTACCTAGGGTGTTACAATTATATACATTTTTATATTTTAAGATTTATATTATTTGAATATTACTTAATGTAATTACAGATAACATAGGAATAATAATACTAGATTGATTCTGAGTTAATGATAGATTTATTTATAATCAATATATAATTGAAAAAAAGTATTTAATAAGGTAAATATAATAATCAAATATGTTTTAGAATATTTTACATCTATTTGAAAACACTTTTTCATTGTTTTCGTAAATATAATAATGATTTTAAATAATCCTCAACTACTGAATCAATAAGAATAAATAAATTTCGCATAAAATGATGGCTAAAAAGGTAATGAATATAAACAAAAACTAGAATGACGATGATATAATCATCATTATATTATTTTAAATAGAGGATTCCTATATTGATATTTTTGAACCAATTTTGTAGAATAATAAAAAAACGAGTCCAAAAAAATGGAATACAACTCCATTAATATCCATAGTGATATTAGATACAATAAAACATAATATATAAATTCATTTATAACACCCAAATATGATGTGGAATATTTTTGATCTAAAAACGTTTGATGAAAATATGGAATATCATAATTTAATAGTTACAAATGTATAGATGTTTTATTTAAATACATTATGAAATGGGGTTTCTATAATATTAAATTCACTATAAGAATTATTCTTTTTAAAATTTTAAATTCAGAGATAAATTAAGTTTCTTGGATTATATTTTCTAGGTTTATATTAAAAATTTATTAAACTAGAACAACACAGTATGAGTCATAAAAATTATTATAGATTCATTTAAATGTTTTAAATTTTATTTTCAATATGTAATATATAATGAGAATGATAAAATATATAATTTTGTTGATATATATGTATATTTTTTTGGATGATATGATATTAATTATTCAAATTATCAAAAGAGATTTACATTCTGAAGAACATCATATAATGGTTCTAAAAAATTTCCATGTTTTAATTGAATTTTTGTTGAAGTATTAAATTAAATAATGATCTAATAGTTTTGTATGTAAAGACAATGAATTTTGAATAAGAAAAAATATTAAAACTGCTGAACAATAAAATATGGTCAAAAACATAAGTGGAAAACATGAATCATCTTATGCCAAAAAAATATCCTTAAATTTTTTATCAAGGATGTTAAAATTAATATATTAAAAACTTATCGAGATATGGAAAAAATCATGGAATCTTTAAGGAAATTGGATAAGTGCAAATGATTTCAAATAAATTACTCTATTATAAGGATAAAATTTTAATTCACTAAAATTCCAATAATGTATCTACATTATAAAAGGAAGAAAATATTCTTTCTGAGATTGAGTAGCTCTAAGGATTTGAATTCTACAAAATATCTAAAAACCCAAAATCATATAGGTTGAAAAGTAAACACATATGGAACAAAATAAATATGGAAAATGAGTGTTTTGGACTAGAAAACCCGCTAAAAATTATTGACTCTAAAATTATTTATGATAAGATCTCCTAAATAAAAATTTAAACTAAAAAGAGTATAAATGTATAATAATTATTTACAAAATATATTTACCCAAAATCCTTAATGAATCAAATATTAAAAGGATATTGTTTAGAGAATGGAAAATCTGTAAAAAATGGATATTGAGTTATATTTCAAAATATTAGTTGACAGGAAGAATAAAGATAATGGGTAATTAAAGAGAAACACCATTGATAAATAGAGGCTTATAAATACTTAAAAAATATAGAATAATTTATTCCTACTAGAGGTATGAAAAAATAATGTCATACATGCAGAAAAATATATATTATATAAATAAATATGAAATATAAATAAATAGAATAACAAATGGTAAATTTTAATAGATGTAATGATAAGGATAATTATGTTCTTAGTATTATACAATTTGAAACAATGTATAAATTTAATGTAATCGAATTTATTTCAATAATTTATAATATAATTTGAACTCATTCTGTATCAAACAATGAGTTATAAATGGGGATATTCTAAAGGAAAAAAGTAGAAACTATTATAATATTTCTACATTATTAACCAACCAAAATGGGAATTAATAAACATTATACAATTAATTATCATATTCGAAGTTCTAGAGATATAACATAAACCAACTCTCTATACATAAATATGAAACAAAAATACTTTTTGATATCAATTGGATTTCAGAAATAGAATTTTTTAAATTCCAACACATCGTGAGGAAACCATTTTTATCATAAAAGGTCTACATAATTAAAAAAGGGTACTAAAAAGAAAATACGATATATTATAATAGAAATTTGGAAAATATAATAAATTTAAAATTACATTGCTATAAGAATATTGTAGAAAAGGAAAATAATATATAAGGAACTGATGTATGAATTTAATGTGGAACCCTTCCCTCCACTATTTTCTTTTGTTATGTTTTCAGAATTAACATTCATATTCTATCATAACATTTTATTTAGTACAAATTTTTTTTAACATTTATCCTTTTCCAATGGTAGAGTACATGAATACATATTTCAGGGGGTGCACTAAAAATGACTCTATTTTCATTTCATATTGGTATAATTTTTTTCATTCATTTTTTATTGATATAAAATTTTAAATTCAATTCATAACATTTGATTAAAAAATATGAACAGGAAAATCTTTTAGAAATAATTAAAATACTCAAGGGTAGTCTATAAAATTCTAAAAAAATCCATAATTCCAATGGTGAAAAAATTATAAAATATGACACTTTAATACAAAACCATTAATAAAAAATCATCTTCTAAATAATATATGGGAATCTAAAAGACACATAAATCTTATACACAAATAAATGGCTTCTACTCATCATCCAATGTCAATTTTCCCAACCACACATTTTTTATTTAATAGATGGTTATGGAGAGAATAAATTTGTGGTATAATGAAAATAGATTGGAGAAAATCTCTATTGGTATAACTTTTAGACCAATATATTATAAATCCTCTATCTGTAGAAAAAACATTTTATGCCAAATTATTTATATCTTTCATTAAATTTAGTAGTGGCTCAATAAGTAACATTAATTATTTTTATCCCACATTAGAATCCAAAATTATTTCTCAACAATCCACCCTTGATGAAATATTTTCTCTTTATCCACACAAAAAAATAAAATATTTTCAAGGAAATTATAACAACACTATATTAAAAAACTAACTCTTTATAGAAAATAAATTCAAAAAATAGATCAATGTTATTTTATAAAATTTTAATTATAAAAATTTAATATTAAAATTAATAAAAAAATATGGGTGTTATAATTCACATCGTTGTTGGATATTTTTTCCTTGAAAATCGCGAGAATTATTCTATTACAGAAAGTCAATATCATGGTCAAGATTGAACAACAACCAAAATATTATAATATTATTTCATTTTAATAATTTATTTTAATGCTTAATGAAATTAATAAAAAAATTACTAAAATATTTAATGAATCATAAATTCAAATAACATTACATCTATAACATATAAAACAATAATTTCTTACTTTTTCAACATAGAAATTTCATGAATCATTTTATACCAAACATGCATATAAACTTAGATATATCACCCAAAAATATAATTTACAAAGCTACATCTATGTTTTTTATAACAAATATACTTGATTCATGGTGCATAGTATATACCATTAATAAAACATTACATATTCAATTTTATTTACTAAAGATTTTCATATCCTTATAATTGAATTCATTTCATTGGGAATTTTCACAATTTTAAAAAATAGAGAGTTATACCACAAGGATTTTGTTTGATAATATCTCAATGACATTAAATAAAAATCCATTTCTTATTCTCATTTTCATGTTATGGAAAAAAATTATACTTTCCATGTCAATATTTTTATTTCATATTCATTTTAAAAAAATTATTTAAAATTATGTAATCATTTTTATGTAAAAATAAAATTAAAAAAAATCAAGATATTCTTGATTATAAAAAATATCCATCCACTAAATAATATTTATAAAAACGTAGTAATAAATAAATACAATCATTTAAAATTAAATAATAAATTTAAAATAAATTGTGAAAATTCATAATTGAAAATTTAAAATGATATATGAATTTTAAATGAATTCAATTTATAATGTTTAATTTGAAAAAAAATCCATTAATTATTAATATTCATCTCTATTAAAACCATGTTTCATGCGAATTTTTTTAAAACTACTTTTATAAACTAAATAATTTTGTTGGTAAATCCTATATTATTTCAATAACTCCATAGTTATCAGAGTTTTTTAAAAAATAAATACTGATAAATTAATTTAAAATTATTTAATAATATAGTATTCACATAATTTCTTTTCAATATTTCATATAGAAATGACATATATCAAATAGAAATATATTATATAAAAATATATTTCATTATAACATAAAATTATATTATTAAAAATTTATATGTTTTATAACTCAATACAAACATTCTAATTAATTTTAAAAAATAAAAATTTATTAAATAAAATGGGATCACGAAAATTACACATTAGAATAATAATGATATTTCTATTTTAAAACACAAATTTGGAGTTTTTTGTACATCAGTAATAAAAAACACTAAACATAAAATATTAAAAATTATAATTTATTTTATCAATCATTAAATTGTTCAAAAATGTAGAATAATAATATTTTTAATCTATTAACAAGACTCTTTCATTTAAAAAAGATTCCAAAAAATTTACTCAATTAACTATAAACATGTAAACTCATTGTAAGAACCCAGATCTTATTTTCAGGTATGTTTTTACTTTTCTTATTTTTTTTTGGGAAAATAGGGTTTTCTGTAAATTTACTAAGTACATGTCATGTACTTTAAGTATACACACGGTGTACTTCATTGCCACAAGAGGTCGTGTGCTGGATGTGTAGTAGCCAAACACATGGTCGTGTGGGAGTGACTTGGAGGCCGCCTAAAGTGAAGTATGAAAAAGCAAGTACACACCATGTACATCAAAAGTACACATCATGTACTTTCTTTTATTTCATTGAACACACCAGGGTCACGTATAATCGCCAGAGTGCTCTTCTTTTAGGACTTGTTCGACTAAGAGCTCTGTATGACCACAGATCTTCGACGAGCCACCTAGCCACTGTACGTCCTCTGAATAAAACACCGTAAGTTGCGTTGGAATCACATCAGTGAGTTATTTCTTCTCCTAGAGCATTGTTTCCCAATTCCACATCTTTTCCAAGTTATCATGAGTTGAATGTTTTCGACATTTTTGAAGATCTTCGACGTTCTAAAGAGATTATCCATTCGAGGATCACATATAGAGATCTACTATCCCCGAGGCAGGTGTTTTGTGCCTTTCTACTCTATGTCTTTGAGTAATATGTGGAAATTCCATTAATACCCTTGAACGGGGTATTGCGTGTTTACCATTTTACCCCTACTGTTTTCCTGCCATGCTTGTATTCTTCTATAGTGGTTAATTGGATATGAATAGGTTGGTTGCTATAATTTAGATGTTTTTCCCTTTCATGTTTAGTTTACAACCATTGGGTCCTATTTAGCCAGTTTGGTTGCCTTACCTATTTTCTAGTCCTATTGTTGTAGGATGGAGAGATTGCATTTTTGACATGCTTGTTATGTTGTAGACTGTTAAGACATGTATTTCTGTAGGTTTACTTGTGCCATATTGGACTGTTATTGTAGAGACCCAGAGCTTAACGTACATGAACATTACATTACTTTTACGGAATACTTAGTACATAACAACAAATACACACACAAGGATCGTAATAGTTTAGTGTCTTTGGAAACTCGGAAGGTAATCTTCTAATCATGGTGAAAGATCTCCAATATTTCCCATAAAGATATTCCCTTTGTTTTACCTAAAACCTTTCTTTATAACCTGGGGAAAAGAAAACATAAAAGTGTGAGCTCAAATTCTCAGTAAGGGTAAACAAAATAAATATAAATCACATCGTATACACAAGCACATATCCTTTGGAAATCTTAACCTGCAAAAGATATCATAATTTCATAACATGGGATAAATCATGGCAGTGAAATGTAATCACAATAATCATAACATAAAACATGAAACTTTGTGGCATACAAAAATAATCATAAAGAATCATTTCTTGTTAGTCAAGACTCATTTCCAAGACTATCTTAGTGGACAAAGTCCCTTTCTGAACCGAGTCACCCTCGTTTCAGTCCTGTTTCACTGATCCGGTATAACCTACCGTTCCAGCCATGTCTATCTCATGAGATATAAAATATTTACCCAATGCATTGGAGGGAGATATAGGTCCCAACCGTCTCATAATGATACCATTCTTATGTGTGCCACAAAATCATAAATCATACATCATTGCATAACCCATGTAATAAAAATGGGAATCTCAAACATCATGCCATCATAAAACAATTCATATAGGAATAAAGAATTCATAAAAATATTTCCATTACAACATAATCAAATCCATGTAATAATAGGGATAGAAACAGAACCCTTTGTTATCTTAGATGGAAAATAATTTTGATAAAACACTTGAACTCCATTCTTGAGGAAAATATCCTTTCTACTTCAAAAATACTTTTCCTTTCTTAACATGTCATAAAATTCTAAACTAAAAGAAGTTGATTAAAAATAAACTTGAAAACTTGTAAAGGAAGCTTCTTGGAAATAATGTTTTAAAAATCCATTCATTCCGTATAAGTTAAAAAACACATTCTTCTCGTACTTTTTTCGGAAAAGTCAAAAAGTATCTCGTACGAAAAAAATGACAAAAGATTCCTTTCATATCCTTTACTAAAAACTCACCGAAGGGTAAAATTGGATTTAAACAATTGTAGTTGGATGGAAATAAAATTACATATTGAAGAAACATGGATGTGGATGATAAAATAAACCCCAGTAAATACCAAAGTATAAACAATCTCGGATAATAATGAGATTGTGATATTTCCCTTACCTTAGGTCCGACTTGCTTTGTAAGTGTCTGAACCTCCTCTTCTTTGAAACGCCTCTTTGAATCCTCCACTTAGGGAACTAAGATTGGTATTTGAAAAAGACCAAGACCTCTAGGATTATTCTAGGGAAGTGGAAAAGCGATTTTGTCAGGGGTTGCCCGAGCTAGAAGGCTCAATGTTGTGTGAGGAAGAGAGGGAGGAGGTGCCCTTTTATAAGGGAGGAGAGGGGAACCTTTGGAATAACTAAAAATATTAAATTATTATAAAGTCAAGTTTGGTTTTAAATATCTCCAAATTGATTTATTTCGAGGCTAAGGTGGGGATGGTTCTAAATTATCTCATCCAATAGGATTTAGACATGTTTAGGTTATTATTTTAACCTTATCAATTAGATTTAACTCTAAGTTAAATAATTTAACTTTTAAAGTGTCTTTTTGTTTTCTTACACTATATGGTTAATACACATACTATAAAATTCCAAACGAACCCCAAATTTTTTATTATTAATATATATATCCATATCTAAGTCATTTGGCCGAACCTTAGATTTTTAGGAATAGAATAACAATTAATAATATAATATTTGATTTAAAAACTATTTTGTGTCAATTTTGACAGTATTTGATATATGATTTTTTTGAAAGTCATAACAGAATTATATGTTCTAAAAACGTATATTAAATAAATACTAATATATCATAGTAACCTAGAAAATTAATGGAATTCATAAAAAGTCTCAAATTATATTTATTTTGGTGTTTATAACATCAATTATGTGAATATTTCATTAATATGATAATTACTGCATCATCATTGTGTCATAAATAAATTAAATTATTTAATGTCTAAAAATTACAAATAAAATACCATTATATAGGAAATCTTTTTAGATTTCTAATGAATATTTATAGTCGAATTTATCTTATGTATAACCCCATATTAAAAATTACTTACTTATTAAACTTTGATTTTAACTATTTTAACCATTCATTAAATAAAATAATATTAAATGTCATAATCTAATCCAAGTGGACCTAAATGGTCATATTATATTCATAAGGTTGTTTTTGGTCGAATTACACTTATCCAATAGAATTAGGACATGTTTTATGGTAATAGTAATATCATATTTACCCTTAGTTACCCTATTTACTATTAACCGCGGTAAAAAAAGAAAAAAGTTACTATTCACCAAAAAATTATTTTTATCTCATTGAACCAAATTTTACTTACTGATATCAACCGTGTCTGTCAGATTTTCGAAATTCCATTCCCAGAAGCGGTAAAAATATGTTTTATGCAAAATTCAGTTTTTAACCTACCACTTAGTGGTTTCACTATTCATCAAAAATTGAAGTTTTTTAGAAAAATGCCAAAATTTCACCCTAAGCTATAATTGATATTCTGAATTCAAAAATGATTTCTATTTTACAAAATTCCCAACATATAAGTTACATTAATTAATTTTATAATTAATTTCGACTGTCACAACAAATAGCGTGTTTTTAAGAGATAATAACTATCAAAAGATTGACACTTGTTTATAACTGGTTTAAATGTGAAATTACATCCAATGACCAATATTGTATTAAATTTTAAAAATATATTCTAAATATACTTTAAAACCACTCAAAATAATAATTTATCACTATTAATTATTTCGATTAAAAAAGTTGTTTTTAATTAAAATTTAGTAATTTTCACTATTCATCAGAATATGAAAGTTATCCGAAAAGTACCAAAATATCACCTTAGGTTAATTCGATACTCCGAATCCATAAATGAAGTCCATTTTGAAAAATAAAATTTACAAAATTTCAAAAAGTGGTTATTACTATTAATAACGGCTAGTTTTAATAATATCTTAATAGCATATCGTTGTTTAGAGAAAGTTGGTGTTGCGTACAACACACACTATCGTGGAAGGTCGCGATTGCGTGTAATTCAAGCCAGGCCAGAGATTTGTGTTGTGAAAGCTCATTTTGGTGTAGCGTATAACACAAGACATTAATGAAATTAAAAAGAATATTTTTCATAAAATCTCGGGGTGTTACATTCTACCCCCCTTAAAATGAATTTCGACCTTGAAATTCATCGGGGTTATAAATGGTTTACTACTCCAAAGTTTCTTTAATAGAAACCCACATCGTAAAAATTAATACCGAAACCTATCTTTAAAAACAAAAGTATGAAACGTAACGGTTACCCAAATAAACTAATCACTGGGTTTCCACATAGGTGAAAATATGGATATGGAAGAAAAATCTAACCATCATGTTCTGATGGAGAGTGGTAGAGAACATGTCTATGGAAAAGCCAACAATCACAAATCCATAAATTTATCACGATCTAAGGTACCATCTGATTAATCAGATATAAGAGCACTAGGACAACATTTTTGGTTTTCAAGATCATTTTCCTAAAGTTGAAGAATATGAATGAGAATAAATACTTACTTTATTTTGGTACAATCTCACTGTAGTTCGTGCCTTGAACAAATTCCACTTCATCTCTTAAATAAATGAAGTTGAATTTGTTATTCGTGAAGTGTTAGCAGATCATGTGATAGAATGTCGGTTCATTCCATCTGTCTCAAACAAAAGGTTAGGAAAAGTTATTAAATATACATAAGTCATTCTATAGTGAGATTAATCATATGTGGTTCCTAAAATGGACTTATAATTCATATATCATACTGCTTAATAAAATAAAACTAGTTTCTACTAAACAGGGACTTCCTGTAGGCCAGTGGTAGGCGATAAAGGCTAGTCGCACTTCGGTTGTGGGTTCGATTCCCACAGCCTTGTCCGACGCGATGGGTTGTCGCCCGTCCTGCAGGTTGTCCTTTTCCTAAAACTATATTACTATAACATCCCATCAATAATATCGAAATAAATTATGTCCAACATAATCCATTCCAATCTTTAGGCTTATCCATAATACTGCAGTCCATTCTCATAATATAGAGAAAACGATTACCAGAGATTTAATACCATCGTTGATCCCCATATATCATAAGATATGCCTTGTTGGTCACATTCCAAACATTAAAATTCCTTAATCATGTATTCTCTTGAATACCCATTGAACCTAAGTGAAAACATGAATGCAGTTAAAAGTTAACACTTTCCACATACCAAAATCCAAAAATTCTATATACTCAAACCATGATATAACCTTCTCCTTATATCAGTCATGAGCTCATGAATACTGTTGAACATTTCATTTTCTCGTTTTCCCTTCATTATGCACATATCATCTTATTTCCAAAAATATCTCAATCACATTCCATGGTTACCGGTACCATTGAAAACCACAATATACCAATACATAAAAATTCCAAAATTCCACGATACTATATACAACATTATTTTGGAATACCATTATATAAACACTTAATCATTCCACCACATTGTTGTCATATTCAACGTCTCCAATAGTGATCGCATGTGACTTCCCTTTGTCCTTTTCCTTAAGTGGTTGCTCATGTCGCTCATCACTAACCCTTGGATTAGTGCATTTATTAGGATAATGCCTCATTTCCTTTCCCTTGAAGCATTGAAGTGTTGGTGGTGCGTTCTCTGCAGTCTTTTCTTTATTCCCATCATTAGAAACCCTTTTTCCATTACTTCGACACTCAGCTGCTCGATGACCTTCTTTTCCACACTGAAAACATTTTCTAGTCCCTTTAAGACAATCTCCACCATGCTTCTTTCTACACATTGAGAATAAGGAAACATTCATATTCTTTTCACCATTATTCTGAGATTTCTCCTTGAAATCCATCTTTCGTTTCTTGTCAAAACCATGAGATGGATATGTAACACCAACTTCCATTTCTACCTTGATAGCACAACGCACAATTTAGTCATAGATACTGGAGTCTCTTATAGATAATGCCCTTCGAAGACTTGTTTTTAAGCCACTGAAAAATCGATCAACTTTACTTTCAGGTTGGATGATAATGGCATATGCATACTTTGCAAGTCTTGTAAAATTCAATTCATATATACCAACAGATTCATCATCCTTCTGCTTTAGCTCAAGAAACTCCTTTTCCATCTTTATTCGAAAAATACGAGGGAAGTACTTACTGAAAAATAAATTCTTGAACTCATCCCATTCCATGGACTCAATTTCATCTCTTGGCCTCGTATTCTTGATAAGATTCGACCATTGATCAGCTTCACCTTCCAAACGATATACTGCTAAGATAACTTTATCATGTTCAGAACATTGAAGAACTGAAAATATATTTTCAGTGGTACTGATCCATTGTTCCGCAACATGTGGATCGGAAGACCCACTGAAAGAAGGTGGATGTTTCCTCATGAAGGACTCAATAGAATATTGTTCCCTTCTCTGCTCATTTGGAAGTCCATAATGATTCATAGCTTGTGTAAGTATAGAAATAAGATTTTTCACTCCATCTCCCATAACATTTGTTTGTTCAGGAGGACAATCATTGCATTGTCCATTTCATTGATCAACACGGTTCCTTCGGGTTCCAGCCATCGTCTAAAACTCAAAAAGAATAGTGTGAGATGCAAAAATCATGCTAGGGAAAACAACATAATAAAGTGGGAGTACCTTCAATATCTAACATCTTAGGTTTAATTCTATGATCGTTAGTGAAATTCTAGGACTATAACCTATACGTATACTTAACCTTAGAGACATCCCTAGACATACCTTAGAAATATCTATAGGGATCTCACTAATGTTCTCGCATCCTAGTTTCCAAAGGTTGACTAAACCTTTCCTCTGATACCAACTGTAGAGACCCGGAGCATAACATACATGAACATTACATTACTTTTGTGTAATAATTAGTATATAACAAATAATACACACACAGGGATCGTAATAGTTTAGTGTCTTTGGAAACTCGGAATGTAATCTTATAATCGTGGTGAAAGATCTCTAATATTTCCCATAAAGATCTTCCCTTTTTTTACCTAAAACCTTTCTTTATATCCTGGGGAAAAGAAAACATAAAAGGGTGAGCTCAAATGCTCAGTAAGGGTAAACAATAGAAATATAAATCTCATCGTATACACAAGCACATATCTTTTGGAAATCTTAACCTGCAAAAGAGATCATAATTTCATAACATGGGATAAATCATGGCAGTGAAATGTAATCACAATAATCATAACTTAAAACATGAAACATTGTGTAATACACACATAATCATAGAGAATCATTTCTTGTTAGTCAAGACTCATTGCCAAGACTATCTTAGTGGACAAAGTCCCTTTCTGAACTGAGTCACCCTCGTTTCAGTCATGTTTCACTGGACCGGTATAACCTACCGTTCCAGCCTTGTCTATCTCATGAGATATAAAATCTTTACCCAATGCATTGGAGGGAGATATAGGTCCCAACCATCTCATAATGATACCATTCTTATGTGTGCCACAAAATCATAAATCATACATCATTGCATAACCCATGTAATAAAAATGGGAATCTCAAACATCATGACATCATAAAACAATTCATATAGGATAAAGGAATTCATAAAAATATTTCCATCACAACATAATCAAATCCATGTAATAATAGGGATAGAAACAGAACCCTTTATTATCTTAGATGGAAAATAATTTTGATAAAACACTTGAACTCCATTCTTGAGGAAAATATCCTTTCTACTTCAAAAATACTTTTCCTTTCATAACATGTCATAAAATTCTAAACTAAAAGAAGTTGATTAAAAATAAACTTAAAAACTTGTAAAGGAAGCTTCTTGAAAATAATGTTTTAAAAATCCATTCATGCCGTATAAGTTAAAAAACATTCTTCTCGTACTTTTTTCAGAAAAGTCAAAAAGTACCTCGTACGAAAAAAAAGGAAAAAGATTCCTTTCATATCCTTTACTAAAAACTCACCGAAGGGTAAAATTGGATTTAAACAATTGTAGTTGGATGGAAATAAAATTACATATTGAAGAAACATGGATGTGGATGATAAAATACACCCCATTAAATACCAAAGTATAAACAATCTCGGATAAAAATGAGATTGTGATATTTCCCTTACCTTAGGTCCGACTTGCTTTGTAAGTGTCTAAACCTCCTCTTCTTTGAAACGCCTCTTTGAATCCTCCACTTAGGGAACTAAGATTGGTCTTTGAAGAATAAAAGGACCTCTAGGATTATTCTAGGGAAGTGGAGAAGAGATTTTGGTAGGGGTTGGCCGAGCATGAAGGCTCAATGTTGTGTGAGGAAGAGAGGGAGGAGGTGCCCTTTTATAAGGGAGGAGAGGGGCACCTTTGGAATAACTAAAAATATTATTTTATTATAAAGTCAAGTTCGGTTTTAAATATCTCAAAATTGATTTATTTCAAGGCTAAGGTGAGGATGGTTCGAAATCCTCTCATCCAATAGTATTTAGACAAGTTTAGGTTATTATTTTAACCTTATCAATTAGATTTAACTCAAAGTTAAATAATTTAACTTTTACCGTGTCTTTTTGTTTTCTTACACTATATGGTTAATAAACATAGTATAACATGCCAAAATAACCCCAAATTGTTTATTATTAATATATATATCCTTATCTAAGTCATTTGGCCGAACCTTATATTTTTAGGAATAAAATAACAATTAATAATATAATATTTGATTTAAAAACTATTTTGTGTCAATTTTGACACTATTTGATATATGATTTTTGAGAAAGTCATAACAGAATTATATGTTCGAACCAAGTTGATTAAATCAATACTAATATATCATAGTAACCTAGAAAATTACTGTAATTCATAAAAAGTCTCAAATTACATTTATTTTGGTGTTTGTAACATCAATTATGTCAATATTTCATTAATAAGATAATTACTGCATCATCATTGTGTCATAAATAAATTAAATTATATAATGTCTAAAAATTACAAATAAAAAACCATTATATAGGAAATCCTTTTATCTTTCTAATGAATATTTATAGTCGAATTTATCTTATGTATAACCCCATATTAAAAATGATTTACTTATTAAACTTTGATATTAACTATTTTAATCATTCATTAAATAAAATAATATTAAATGTCATAATCTAATCCAAGTGGACCTAAATGGTCATATTATATTCATAAGGTTGTTTTTGGTAGAATTACACTTATCCAATAGAATTAGGACATGAGTTAGGGTAATATTAATATCATATTTACCCTCAGTTACCCTATTTACTATTAACCGCAGTAAAAAAAGTAAAAAGTTACTATTCACCAAAAAATTATTTTTATCCCATTGAACCACATTTTACTTATTGATATCAACCGTGTCTGTCAGATTTTCGAAATTCCATTCACAGAAGCGGTAAAATTATGTTTTATGCAAAATTCAGTTTTTAACCTACCACTTAGTGGTTTCACTATTCATCAAAAATTGAAGTTTTTTAGAAAAATGCCAAAATTTCACCATAAGCTATAATTGATATTCCGAATTCAAAAATGATTTCTATTTTACAAAATTCCCAAAATATAAGTTTCATTAATTAATTTTGTAATTAATTTCCGCTGTCACAACAAATAGCGTGTTTTTAAGAGATAATAACTATCAAAAGATTGACACTTGTTTATAACTGGTTTAAATGTGAAATTATATCCAATGACCAACATTGTATTAAATTGTAAAAATATATTCTAAATATACTTGAAAACCAATAAAATTAATAATTTATCACTATTAATTATTTCGATTAAAAATGTTGTTTTTAATTAAAATTTAGTAATTTTCACTATTCATTAGAATATGAAAGTTATCCGAAAAGTACTAAATTTCACCATAGGCTAAATTCGATACTCCGAATCCATAAATGAAGTCAATTTTGAAAAATAAAATTTACAAAATTTCAAAAAGTGGTTATTACTATTCATAACGACTAGTTTTAATAATATCTTAATAGCATATCATTGTTTAGCGAAACTTGGTGTTGCGTACAACACACACGATCGTGGAAGGTCGCGATTGCGTGTAATTCAAGCTAGGCCAGAGATGTGTGTTATGAAATCTCCTTTTGGTGTAGCATATAACACAAAACATTAATGAAATTAAAATGAATATTTTTCATAAAATCTCGGGGTGTTACATTCTACCCCCCTTAAAATGAATTTCGCCCTTGATATTCGTCGGGGTTATAAATGGTTTACTACTCGAAAGTTTCTTTAATAGAACCCCACATCGTAAAAAGGAATACCAAAACCAATGTTTAAAAACAAAATTATGAAACGTAACAGTTACCCAAATAAACTAATCACTGGGTTTCCACATAGGTGAAAATATGGATATGGAAGAAAAATCTAACCATCATATTCTGATGGAGAGTGGTAGAGAACATGGTTATGGAAAAGCCCACAATCACAAATCCATAAATTTGTCACGATCTAAGGTACCATCTGATTAATCAGATATAAGAGCACTAGGACAACATTTGTGGTTTTCTAGATCGTTTCCCTAAAGTTGAAGAATATGAATTAGAATAAATACATAATTTATTTTGGTACAATCTCACTGTTGTTCGTGCCTTGAACAATTTACACTTCATATCATAAATAAATGAAGTTGAATTTGTTATTTGTGAAGTGTTAGCATATCATGTGATAGAATGACGGGTCATTCCATGTGTCTCAAACAAAATGTTAGCAAAAGTTATTAAATATACACAAGTCATTATATAGTGAGATTAATCATATATGGTTCCTAAAATGGACTTATACGTCATATATCATACCGCTTAATAAAATAAAACTAGTTTCTACTAAAAAGGGACTTCCTGTAGGCCAGTGGTAGGCGATAAAGGCCAGTCGCACTTCGGTTGTGGGTTCGATTCCCACAGCCTTGTCCGACGCGATGGGCCGTCGCCCGTCCTGCAGGTTGTCCTTTTTATAAAACTATTTTACTATAACATCCCATCAATAATATCGAAATAACTTATTTCCAACATAATCCATTCCAATATTTAGGCTTATCCATAATACTGTAGTCCATTCTCATAATATAGTGAAAACGATTACCAGAGATTTAATACCATCGTTGATCCCCATATATCATAAGATATGCCTTGTTGGTCAAATAACAAACATTCAAAGTCCTTAATAATCTATTCTCTTGAATACCCATTGAACCTAAGTGAAAACATGAATGCAGTTAAAAGTTAACACTTTCCACATACCAAAATCCCAAAATTCTATATACTCAAACCATGATATAACCTTCTGCTTATATCAGTCATGAGCTCATGAATACTGTTAAACATTTCATTTTCTCATTTTCCCTTCATTATGCGCATATCATCTTATTTCCAAAAATATCTCAATCACATTCCATGGTTACCGGTACCATTGAAAACCACAATATACCAATACATAAAAATTCCAATATTCCACGATACTATATACAACATTATTTTGGAATCCCATTACATAAACACTTAATCATTCCACCACATTGTTGTCATATTCAACATCACCAATAATGATCACATGTGACTTCCCATTGTCCTTTTCCTTAAGTGTTTTCTCATGTCGATCATCACTAACCCTTGGATTAGCGCATTTATTAGCATAATGCCCCATTTCCTTACACTTGAAGCATTGAATTGTTGGTGGTGCGTTCTCTGCAGTCTTTTCTTTATTCCCATCATTAGAAACCATTTTTCCATTACTTTGACACTCAGCTGCTCGATGACCTTCTTTTCCACACTTAAAACATTTTCTAGTCCCTTTAAGACAATCTCCACCATGCTTCTTTCCACACTTTGAGCATAAGGAAACATTCATTCTCTTTTCACCATTATTCTAAGATTTCTCCTTGAACTCCATCTTTCGTTTCTTGTCAAAACCATGAGATGGATATGTAACACCAACTTCCATTTCTACCTTGATAGCACAACACACAATTTCTTCATAGCTACTGAAGTATCCTATAGATAATTCCCTTCAAAGACTTGGTTTTAAGCCACTGAAAAATAGATCAACTTTACTTTTAGGTTGGATGATAATGCCAGATGCATACCTTGCATGTCTCGTAAAATTTGCTTCATATATACCAACAGATTCATCATCCTTATGCTTCAGCTCAAGAAACTCCTTTTACATCTTTGTTCGAAGAATACGAGGGAAGTAATTACTGAAAAATAAGTTCGTGAACTCGTCCCATTCCATGGACTCAATTTCATCTCTTGGCATCGTATTCTTGATAAGATTCGACCATTGATCAGCTTCACCTTACAAACGATATACTGCTAAGATGACTTTATCATGTTCAGAACATTGAAGAACTGAAAATATCTTTTCAGTGGTACTGATCCATTGTTCAGCAACAAGTGGATCAGAAGACCCCCTGAAAGAAGGTGGACGTTGCCTCATGAAGGACTCAATAGAATATTGTTCCCTTCTCTGCTCATTTGGAAGTCCAGAATGATTCATAGCTTGTGTAAGTATAGAAATAATATTTTTCACTCCATCTCCCATAACATTTGTTTGTTCAGGAGGACAATCATTGCATTGTCCATTGCATTGATCAACACGGTTCCTTCGGGTTCCATCCATCGTCTAAAACCCAAAAAGAATAGTGTGAGAGGAAAAAATAATGCTAGGGAAAACAACATAATAAAGGGGGAGTACCTTCAATATCTAACATCTTAGGTTTAATTCTATGATTGTTAGCGCAATTCTAGGACTATTACCTATACGTATACTTAACCTTAGAGACATCCCTAGACATACCATAGAAATATCTCTAGGGATCTCACTAAAGTTCTCGCATCCTAGTTTCCAAAGGATGACTAATCCTTTCCTCTCATACCAACTGTAGAGACCCGGAGCTTAACGTACATGAACATAACATTACTTTTGCGGAATAAATAGTACGTAACAAAAAATACACACACAAGGATCGTAATAGTTTAGTGTCTTTGGAAACTCGGAACGTAATCTTCTAATCATGGTGAAAGATCTCCAATATTTCCCATAAAGATCTTCCCTTTTTTTACCTAAAACCTTTCTTTATATCCTGGGGAAAAGAAAACATAAAAGGGTGAGATCAAATGCTCAGTAAGGGTAAACAAAATAAATATAAATCACATCGTATACACAAGCACATAACTTTTGGAAATCTTAACCTGCAAAAGAGATCATAATTTCATAACATGGTATAAATCATGGAAGTGAAATGTAATAACAATAATCATAACATAAAACATGAAACTTTGTGGCATACACACATAATCATAGAGAATCATTTCCTGTTAGTCAAGAATAATTTCCAATACGGTCTTAGTGGACAAAGTCCCTTTCTGAACCGAGTCACCCTCGTTTCAGTCCTGTTTCACGGAACCGGTATAACTACCGTTTCAGCCATGTCTATCTCATGAGATATAAAATCATTAACCAATGAATTAGAGGGAGATATAGGTCCCAACCATCTCATAATGATACCATTATTATGTGTTCCACAAAATCATAAATCATACATCATTGCATAACCCATGTAATAAAAATGGGAATCTCAAACATCATGACATCATAAAACAATTCATATAGGATAAAGGAATTCATAAAAATATTTCCATCACAACATAATCTAATCCATGTAATAATAGGGATAGAAAAAGAACCCTTTATTATATTAGATGGAAAATAATTTTTATAAAACACTTGAACTCCATTCTTGAGGAAAATATCCTTTATACTTCAAAAATACCTTTCCTTTCATAACATGTCATAAAATTCTAAACTAAAAGAAGTTTATTAAAAATAAACATAAAAACTTGTAAAGGAAGCTTCTTGGAAATAATATTTTAAAAATCCATTCATGCCGTATATGTTAAAAAAACATTCTTCTTGTACTTTTGTCGGAAAGGTCAAAAAGTACCTCGTACGAAAAAAACAACATAAGATTCCTTTCATATCCTTTACTAAAAACTCACCGAAGGGTAAAATTGGATTTAAACAATTGTAGTTGGATGGAAATAAAATTACATATTGAAGAAACATGGATGTGGATGATAAAATACACCCCAGTAAATACCAAAGTATAATCAATCTCGGATAAAAATGAAATTGTGATATTTCCCTTACCTTAGGTCCGACTTGCTTTGTAAGTGTCCGAACCTCCTCTTCTTTGAAACGCCTCTTTGAATCCTCCACTTAGGAAACTATGATTGGTCTTTTAAGAAGACCAGGACCTCTAGGATTATTCTAGGGAAGTGTAGAAGAGATTTTGGCAGGGGTTGGCTGAGCTTGAAGGCTCAAAGTGGTGTGAGGAAGAGAGGGAGGAGGTGCCCTTTTATAAGGGAGGAGAGGGGCACCTTTGGAATAACTAAAAATATTATTTTATTATAATGTCAAGTTCGGTTTTAAATAGCTCCAAATAGATTTATTTCTAGGATAAGGTGGGGATGGTTCGAAATCCTCTCATCCAATAGGATTTAGACAAGTTTAGGTTATTATTTTAACCTTATCAATTAGATTTAACTCTAAGTTAAATAATTTAACTTTTACCGTGTCTTTTTGTTTTCTTAAACTATATGGTTAATACACTTACTATAACATGCCAAACGAACCCCAAATTGTTTATTAGTAATATATATATCTTTTTCTAAGTCATTTGGCCGAACCTTATATTTTTAGGAATAAAATAACAATTAATAATACAATATATGTTTTAAAAACTATTTTGTGTCAATTTTGACACTATTTGATATATGATTTTTGTGAAAGTCATAACAGAATTATATGTTCGAACCAAGTTTATTAAATCAATAATAATATATCATAGTAACATAGAAAATTAGTGTAATTCATAAAAAGTCTCAAATTACATTTATTTTGGTGTTTATAACATCAATTATGTCAATATTTCATTAATAAGATAATTACTGCATCATCATTGTGTCATAAGTAAATTAAATTATTTAATGTCAAAAAATTACAAATAAAATTAAATTATATAGGAAATATTTTTATCTTTCTATGTAATATTTATAGTCGAATTTATCTTATGTATAACCCCATATTAAAAATGATTTACTTATTAAACATTGATTTTAACTATTTTAACCATTCATTAAATAAAATAATATTAAATGTCATAATCTAATCCAAGTGGACCTAAATGGTCATATTATATTCATAAGGTTGTTTTTGGTCGAATTAAACTTATCCAATAGAATTAGGACATGTGTTAGGATAATAGTAATATCATATTTATCCTTAGTTACCCTATTTACTATTAACCGCGATAAAAAAAGTAAAAAGTTACTACTCACCAAAAAATTATTTTTATCTCATTGAACCACATTTTAATTACTGATATCAACCGTGTCTGTCGGATTTTCAAAATTCCATTCACAGAAGCGGTAAAGTTATGTTTTATGCAAAATTCAGTTTTTAACCTACCACTTAGTGGTTTCACTATTCATCAAAAATTGAAGTTTTTCAGAAAAATGCCAAAATTTCACCCTAAGCTATAATTGATATTCCGAATTCAAAAATGATTTCTATTTTAAAAAATTCCAAACATATAAGTTGCATTAATTAATTTTATAATTAATTTCCACTGTCACAACAAATAGCGTGTTTTTAAGAGATAATAACTATCAAAAGATTGACACTTGTTTATAACTGGTTTAAATGTGAAATTACATCCAATGACCAATATTGTATTAAATTGTAAAAATATATTCTAAATATACTTTAAACCCACTCAAATTAATAATTTATCACTATTAATTATTTCGATTAAAAAAATTGTTTTTAATTAAAATTTAGTAATTTTCACTATTCATCAAAATATGAAAGTTATCCGAAAAGTACCAAAATTTCACCTTAGGCTAAATTCGATACTCCGAATCCATATATGAAGTCCATTTTGAAAAATAAAATTCACAAAATTTCAAAAAGTGGTTATTACTATTCATAACGGCTAGTTTTAATAATATCTTAATAGCATATCGTTGTTTAGCGAAACTTGGTGTTGCATACAACACACACTATCGTGGACGGTCGCGACAGCGTGTAATTCAAGACAGGTCAGAGATGTGTGTTGTCAAAGCTCCTTCTGGTGTAGCGTATAACACAAGACATTAATGAAATTAAAAAGAATATTTTTCATAAAATCTCGGGGTGTTACAGTTATGCTCATTGACCAACACATAGTCTTGATAACCTAGTGTAGTAGGCTACAAGGGGGATTGACCGAGTGAGAATCCTTAGAGAGATTATAACCACTCAGGCTATAAGGGGAATTGACCGAGTGAGTATCCTTAGAGAGTCCTTGATTGCTTTAGACTATAAGGTGATTGTCCGACTGAGCTTCCTCAGAGACTCTTTGATTTTTATTCTTCAACTATTTAGACTATAAGGAGAATTGACAATGAGTTATTCCTCAAAGAGTCTATGAATGACTTTGGATATAAGGTTAATTGACTGAGTGAGCTTCTTCAAAGTGTCCTTGACCTTGGGACTATAAGAGAAATTGATAGTGTGGGCTTACTTAGAGAGTTCCTGACTATATTAGACTATAAGGGGAATTAACTGTGAATTAATCCTAATAGATTCTTTATATACTGAACCAGAGAGGATCGGTTGTGTGCACTTCCTAGAGGTTTACTCTTCTTTATTGATTGTTTAACTTGTAGAATTGTTTACTGGTGAGCACCTTCTTGTTTACTATTTCCTATACTTTTAACTGCCATATATTCACTAAATATTAGGCACAGATCTTTGGGTGGTTTCCTACTGAGATTTAGTCTCACACCTTATTTGGTCCATGATTGTGGGCCCAAACAGATTATATTGGTGAGGGTATAGATAAGGTCAAGCACCCTTCCACTTCAGGTACTTGACTTGATGAGAAGCTGGAGAGCATGTGACCAAGCCATGGCTTGAGATACTGAGGAGTTTATCTGTTTTATTTTTCACTTTTGTTTGGCACTGATTTATTTCTAGCATTGTGACTTTTTTAGATACATTCCTAGACATATGTATAATGCATCATTATATATGTTCTCTAGTTGTTTTATTTTTAGTCTTCCGATGTTTACTCTTGTATGGATGTTTACTACTTCCACTATTTCTTTTGTTATTATTCTATTCTGTACTCTGCCAATGAGGGTGTAGATTCCCCACTATCACAACCAAGTCCCTCACTACTAGTCAGAAGCCTCTGGCATTTGGGTAAATGCGCTTCAAGCCATGTGATCAACCAGGTATGGGGAACCTCTAGGTGGCTTCCAGAACCTGGACATTACAAAGTGTTATCAGAGGAATTCTTTTCTCTGGATTTAGTGTTTGGAGCCTTTGTCTAGGGATATGAAGGAATGGGTACTTGGTAATAACTTGCGCCCAGGAGTAGCTAACCCGTGTACAGGGAAAAGCCAATCTACCTAGTTTAATTTCAATTTTTTTTGGGTTTTTCAATTATTAAAGTTGATTTGATTTCATCTTGAGTAATTCACATGAATTGTGCTGTTATTTTTTATGTTATTAGGGTTCTATTTTTGTTGTAACCCGATTTGATGAGGGTATGCCATCTCATTCATCATAAAGAAACTTTCTAGAAATCACAAGTCAAGCATTCTTTCCCGGACATCAAGGTTGCAATAGAAATTTCATGTTGTTGTGATAGTTGTTTTGTTGAAATGCATGTTGTTGTGATATATGCCTTTATAGAATACTTGTTGTTTGATAGGGTACTATTTTGTGTAATTTTCTTCTTGAATGGATTCCAAACATTGTTTCTTGAGGTGTTATGGGCCATCATGGACCAAAATTTGGTGGATCATTGCACTGTTATCCTTGTTTACATCCTCTTTAAGATGCCATTCTTTGATTCATGGAGAGTATGTTCCCTCACAGATCATAATTTGGGACACTCTTTGTTCATTTCAGTGTTTTCTGGGTTTCAGAGTAGTTTATGAGGCTTACTGTCCAAAAAAACCCAGAATACACACCGTGTAGTGTTAAGTACATACCATGTCTTCTTCTGTTCGGAAAGAAACTGTTTTCCTTATGTACATTCCATGTAATTTATGTAGACGATGTGCAGTCTCTAATTGTGTCACATGCTATGTTAACAGTGACACGGGATGGGGTAAATCTGGTATGAACATGTCATGTATAGTTCATACACATCATGTATTGTTGACCTTGTGTCTGCCCATGTAACCAACAACATGGACAGATAAGACCATAAGTTATACACGCCGTTTCCATGTTGAACATGTCGTGTAGTATGACCCAGGTACCCGGCCGTGTCACGAACAACACTGGTCGGTTTTATCCTTTCTCGTACACACTATGTCCATCTAGAACACGCCATGTAGTGTTAGCCATGTAGCCGGCTGTGTATCTAACCAAACGGTCGGTTGAGACTTCTTAGTACAAGACATGTCCATCTGGAACACGTCTTGAGGTGTAAACTGGGTACATAGGCCATGTCACTCACAACATGGGCCCAGTGAAGCTTGTTGAGTACACGCCATGTCCATCTGGAACACGCCGTGTAGTTTTTCCTAGGAGGTTGGTGTGGCGTAACTGTGTAGAATGACTCGGGCAGGGAAATAGGATTGAGGTACATGTCGTGTGTTAGGAGAACATGATGGTTGTTTGGGGTGTTACACGACTAGTATAGGCAGCGGTACACAACCATTTAAATGACTTGAGGGAACATGTTTTGTATGAATTGTACACGCCGTGAAGTCATGTTTTATAAAACTGGAAGGCTTTCTTTCTTCTCTTCCCTTATTACACTCCTTCTTTTCAGTGTTTGATAATCTTGATCTGATGGTGGATTGACCTTGTTGAGTCAGGCCACTGAGACGTCCTCAGGTTGTGCGCCAGTTGCTAAATGGTGATCAGACTCCAGACATAGCTGATCAGGGACAACCTACAGATCCTCCCATTGTGCCAGCCTTGGCAGCAGTTGTTGTACCTGACATAGGTGTTGATGCATATTTCAGGGAGTGATTTCTGAGGATGATTCAGTCCTTTCAGGGAGTGCGGCCTCCTACCCCGTCAATGGATAATTTGACGCGGGTCCTCTAGTAGTAGCATCCTCCTACTTTCTCAGGTGATGGAGGAACTCAGGCTCCAGATTCATGGCTAGATGTCATGCTAACTATTTTCAAGCATATGAAGATACATCCAGAGAATAGGGTGAATATCTCTACCTACATTATTCGAGACTCCTCCAAGAGTTGGTGGGATGTGATCTCACAGGCAGGACGTCATTAGAATATGTATTGGGATGAGTTTCGGTACATATTCTACGATTAATTCTATCTAGAGACCTTGAGGTCTGATCGATCCCAAGAGTTCATGATTTTGGAGCAGGGTACTCTTTCCGTTATGGTGTATTCCTCTCACTTCACAGAGCTTCAATGTTTCACACCAATTACAGAATGTGATGAGTTGTTCCTTGCACAATAGTCTGAGGATGGTCTAAGGCAATACATTCATTCTTAGGTGAACATCATTAGGTTGAATTAGATATCTTCTATCGTCAACCAGGAACTGATCACAAAGCATAATATGAGGGATTCGGGAGCTGTGAGCAATGTCGGTTTAGCATCCATAGTTAGTAATTTGCCAGATGATAGCAGGAGACACCATAGGGAGGCTATGCAAGGAGATCAGAGTGTGCAGGATGCATCTTACAGAAGGCAGGTAGTATGCTACCATTGTGGGAGAAGTGGGAATATGAGGTCATGTTGCCCGAGAGACCCAGTGGAGTTCCAATCTTATGGCAAGATGGGTCATCTTTAGTTCTTTTGTCAATTCTTCTCACCAACAGTTGGTGACACGGGTTCTTCTATGACTATGCGTTCAGGAGTAGCGCCACCAGTTTCCCACCATTTTGGGAACTGTAGTTCTTCTTTCCCTTCATGCTGAAGTGGAGGTTATAGTAGTGGTAGTCAGTCGCTGGTTCTTCATCGACATCAGGGTGGATCGGCTCAAAGTGGACAGGCAGGGTCACAGGGCCACAGTACGTGCCATACATTTGCAGTGGAGCAGACCCAGCAGGAGCAGGATATTGGAAAATCTACCATTTGTGGTACAATATTAGTACCCTATGTTATAACTTCTGCTATTTTCGATACAGTGGCATCCCATAGCTTTATATCTGTTGATTTTGTGGCATGCCTTGGTCTCTCCATCTTTTCTTCTGCCGATTTTTTGACACTAGACGCTCCAATGGGGACTAGAACTGCTAGTGTACATCAGTGCAAGGCGTTCCCTCTAGAGGTTGGTGGGTGTCACTTCTTATGGGATCTCTATGTCCTAGAGATGACGGGCTATGATGACATTCTCCGAATGTACTGGCTAGTTATCGTCTAGGTAGTTGTCAATTTTTATCATCGTAGGGTGAGTTTTGTATCGCCAGAGGGTGGATACTTTCTTCATAGGGGAGAATGGGATGTCCAAGCGAGCAGAGAGGGTCCAGAGCATCATGGTTTTGGAGGAATTATAGCCCAAATTTCTAATCTACATCTGGATGACTAGGGGACTTCACAGTTAGGATTTACTCCTATGGTGGATCATTTCATAGATTTCATTCTAGAGGACTTTTCAGGTTTGTCTCTGGAGTGCGTGATAGACATCTCAACTGATCTTATGCCAGGAGTGGCACCGGTGTTAATTTCTCCTTATAAGATGGAATCACCAAAGTTACAAGAGCTCATGAAGCAGTTGGAGGAGTTGTTGGAAAAGGGTTAGAACCAACCCAATACTTCTCCTTGGGGTACTCCTGTCCTGTTTGAGAAAAAGAATGACGACACTCTTAGGCTTTGTGTGTATTTTCAGAAGCTGAACCAGTTGACGGTCAAGAACCGATATCCCTAAAAAAGGATTGATGATCTATTTGATCATCTTAGAGGATACTGTGTGTTCTTGAAGATTGAATTGAGGTCCGGTTATAATCAGTTTCACATTAGACCATCTAATATACCTCTCACAACCATCTGTAGAAGGTATGGTCTATACGAGTATATGGTTACGCCATTCGGTCTGACGAACGTACCTGTAGTTTTCATGGCACTGATGAACCGAGGTTCCATCATAACTTGGATTCCTTTGTGGTGGTTTTGGTGGATGATATCTTGGTGTACTATCACACTTGACACGACCGTGCTACCCATCAACAGATCATTTGAAGTACACATAGTGAGAATCAGTTATATGCTAAGATCACAAAGTGCCACTTTTGGTTGGATCTGATTCACTTCCTGGGTCATATTATCTCAGAGGTAGGAGTATAAATAGACCTAAAGAAAGTGGGGGCTGTAGTTTCTAGGGAGCATCCAAATAATGTCTTTAAGGTGCAGATTTTTCTAGGGTTGGCTGGATACTACAGACATTTCGTACATTACTTTTCATGCTTGGCAGCACAACTAACAGGTCTGACTAAGAAGGGTGTGGAGTTCTTATGGTAAAATTCATGTGAGTCATCCTTTCAGGAGCTAAAAGGGAGGCTGAATTCAACATCGATACTATTCTTTACATAGAATCGAATGATCTATACTTTTTATTGTGATGCATCAGGTATCGGGCTGGGAGCTGTGCTTATGCAGGGGGATGTAGTCATTTCATACGTGCCCCAGTGGTTATTCCCACATGAGAGGAATTATCATACACATGATTAGGAGTTCGCAGATTTTGTTCATGCATTATGTTGTTGGATACATTATCTTCATGGAGATCACTTTTTGGTTTTCACTGACCGCAAGAGCCTCAGGTACATGTTCACTCAATGTGATCCGAATTTTACACAGCATAGGTGGGTTGAGTATCTACAATCTTTTTAATTTGAGCTTTCCTATATTCCTGGGAAGGGAAACGTGGTGGCTGATGTGTTGAGTAGGAGGAATCAAATAAAGTCACTTCAAGAGGTTAACCGTGAGTGGAAGCTTATGGATCTATTCTCTGAGATACATTTTGAGGTGCATGATAGATAGGGGTAGACCTTACTATCTTTGGTAGTTTTTACCTCTTCTCTTCTTGGTTGAGTTTGATTGAGGCAGCTATCAGATTCTGAATTCATAGTCCTAAGGGATAGTGTGTTAAGAGAGGAAACTATTCTTAGATGTATCGTAGGCAAGGATAAAATCTTGCGTTTCTAGGGGCACATATTGGTGCCTAAAGACATACGTGAGGAGCTGATGCGGGATTTTCATTCCACAGTTTGAGGAGTTCATCCTGGCATCACCAAGATGTATCGTGATCTACACTGTCAGTATTGGTGGCCATGTATGAATGGAGATGTTGCTGTTTTTTTCATGAGGTGTTCAACTTATCAGCAGGTGAGGGCAAGGAATCAGTGACCAGAATGCCTTTTACAGCAGTTCCCCATTCCCCAGGGGAAGTGGAATGACATACCGATGAACATCATAACCGGTATTCCGAGGTCACCTCATGGGAATGATGCTGTTTGGGTTGTCATTGATAGACTCAAAAAGTTCACTCACTTATTTCCCATCAAGGAGACCATATTTGTTGATGAGTTGGGACAGGTGTACATCTGAGATATTATACGTATTCATGGTGTTCCACACTCCATTGTTTCATACAGGGATGCACGTTTTACTTCTCGGGTCTGGAAGGGGCTTTAGAAGGATTTGGTTACACAAGTACTTTTGAGTATAGCTTTCCAACCCCAGATAGATGGCATGTACAAGCGTATGATTCAGGTGCTTGAGGGCATGCTCAGAGCATGAATCATGGATTTTAGAGCTTCTTGGGAGAAGCATATAACTCTTTTAGAGTTTTCCTACAAGAAAAATTTTCAAGAGACTATTCAGATTTCACCATATGATGCTTTGTACTGTAGGCCATGCTGATCCCCCTTATGTTGGCTGGGGGAAAGAGAGGCATCTTTTCTGGGACCTCGTCTCTTTCAGGAGACCACAAAGCAGATAGAATTTATTCAGAAGAGGATGGCTATAGCACAGTCTCAACATAAGTCCTATGCTGATCAGCGGAGATGACCTCTGGAGTTTGAGGTCGGGGTTCAGGTTTTCCTGCTTGTCACACCAAGTTGGGAAACAAGATGATTAGGAGACACGGTAAGCATGCAACGAGGTACGTTAGGCCATTTGAGGTGTTGGAGAAAGTTGGAGTGGTTGCCTATCGGTTTTAGTTACCTCATATGTATCAGGCAATGCATGATGTCTTACATGTTTATGAGCATATATGTTACTTCTTAAACACATATCATGTTTTCCTACCCGAGGAGGTTAAGTAGGATGTGGATGCATCCTCTGAGGAGAGTCCTATTCGGATAGTTGATCATATAACAAAGGTTCTCAGTGGTCAGTCTGTTCTTCTGGGACAAGTGCTATGGAAGCACGGGCGGGTACATGACGAGACTTGGGAGAGGGAGGATGATGTACGAGCATAGTGGCCAGAGTTTTTTAGGGTTTCTTCTTCTACAATTCACTAAGGAAATTCAGGGATGAATTTATTTAATGGGAAAAGTGTGTAAGAACCTAGATCTTCTATTCAGTTATCTTTTTCTTTTTCTTGTCATGTTTTGGAAAAGGAGGGTTTTCTGGAAATTTTATAAGTACATTCCGTGTACATTATGAGTACACACTGTTTTCTAAATTGTCGTAAGAGGTCGTGTGCTGGCCGTGTAGTAGCCAGACACACAGCCGTTTGGGAGTAACCTGGAGGCCACTTAATTTGGAGTACGGAAAAGTCAATACATGTCGTGTTTTCAAAAGTACACTTTGCGAACTTTAGTTTTTTCATTAAACCCATTGGAGTCGCGTCTAATCGTGAGAATGCTCTTATTTTAGGTCTCGTTCGACAGAGAGCTATTTATGGTCATGGATCTTCGATGAGACCCTGATCCTCCATCCGTACTCCTAATCAAACACCGTCTATTGTGTTGGAATCGCATCAGTGAGTTCTACCTTCTCCTAGAGCATTTCTTTCCAATTCCTCCTCTTTTCAATGTTATCGTGGGTTGAATGTTCTAGAAGTTTTTATAGATCTTTGGAAATTTAAGGATATTCAATATTTGAAGTTCAAATATAGAAATATCCTAACCCCGAGGTAGGTGGTTTGTGCCTTTCCATTCAATATCATCGATTATTATGTTAAAATTCCACCAATACCCATGAGCGGGGTATCACATGTTTACCGTTTTACCCCTGCTGTTTTTCGAACATGCATTTATGATTGTGTAGAGGTTAGTTGGATATGAATAGGGTTGATTATATTATTTTAATACTTTTTCCTTCCATGTTCGGTTTATAACCCTTTGGTCCTGTTTAGCCAGTTTGGCAGCCTTACTTGTTTTCCATTCCTGTTTCTATAGGATGGAGAATTTTCATTTTTGACATTATTTTTATGTTGTAGACTATTTAGCCAAGTAGTTTTGTAGGTTTATTTGGACCATATTTTACTGCTATTCTCCTTTACCAACACTGGGATGTGAGAACCTTGTGTAGTAGGCTATAAGGGGGATTGAATGTGTGAGCATCCTCAGAGAGCCTAAAACCACGCAGGCAATAAGGGGAATTGATCAAGTGAGCCTCTTCAGAGAGTGATTGATTGCTTTAGACTATAAGGGGATTGACCAAGTGATCATCCTCAGAGAGTCTTTGATTTTTATTCCAGAACTCTTTATACTATAAGGGGAATTGACGGTGAGTGCTTCCTCAGTGAGTCTATGAATGACCTGGGATATAAGGGGAATTGACTGAGTGATCCTCCTCAGAGAGTCCTTGACCATGATTCTACAAGAGTAATTGACTACGTGTGCTTTCTCATAGGGTTCCGGACTACCTTAGACTATAATTGGAATTGACTTTGAGTGCTTTCTCAGAGATTGTTCATATACTGAACCCGAGAGGATAGGCTGTGTGCACTTCCTAGAGGGTGACTATGCTTGATTGATTGTTTGACATGTGGAACTGTTTACTGCTGACCACCTTCCTGTTTACTATTTCCTGTACTTTTACCGGCCATATAATCAATGACTCTTAGGAAAAGATCTTTGTGTGGTTTCTTATAGGGATTTAGTCTCACACCATGTTTGGGCCATGCTTTTGGGCCCAAACAGATTATATTTCTGTAGGTATAGATAAGGGCAGGCACCCTTCTACTTCAGGTACATGAATTTCTGAGGAGTTGGAGAGCATGGGACGAAGCCATGGCATGCGATGCTGAGGAGGCTATTAGTTTTATTTTTCACTTTGGTTTGGCACTATTGTATTTCCATCATTGTGACTTATTTGGCTTCTTTCCTAGACATATGTATCATGTATCATTATATATATGCTCTTGTGGTTTTATTTTCAGTCTTACACTATTTACTCTTGTATGAATGTTTATTTCTTCCGCTATTGCTTTTGTTTTTCTTCTGTTGTGTACTCTCCCGATGAGGGCATAGTTTCCCCCACTATCACACCCAAGGCCCTAGATACTAGTCGGTAGCCTCTAGCATTTGGGGAAATGCACTTGTGGCCATATGAACAACTGGGTATGGGGCACCTCTAGGTGGTTTCTGGTACTTGGACGTTATGGAAATCCCACATCTAAGGAGGAGGAGCACAAAGCACCCCATTATAAAGTGGTGTGGGTACCTCTCCCATCATGAGACCTTTTCCTGGAGGGTGCCATCCGGTCAAGCCCAGGGAAAACAAAACCATGCAGGCTTTTCACAAAGCGGACAATATCACGATTGTGGGGTGGAATGGGACGTTACAAATGGTATTAGAGCCGGTGTCCATTTGTGTTGTTAGTGAGGATGTTGGGCCCTTCTAGCAGGGGTGGGTTATGGAAATCCCACATCGAAGGAGTATAAGAACGATGCACCCCATTATATGGTGGTGTGGATACCTCTCCCATCATGATGCCTTTTCATGGAGGGTGTATGTGGGTCAAGCCCAAGGAAAACAAAACCGTGTGAGCTAGGACCAAAGTGGATAATATCAAGATCATGGGTTGGACCAGGACGTTACACTCATCGTAGTCAATCATTAACTAAAATAATAACCCATGACATCATTATGGTATCAGAATATATAAATACTTGCTTAAAAGGTGATATTTTTTAAAAATAAATTTATAATTCATTATGTCTTATGAATAATTATTAATTCGTTGTTTTTAACATGAGATCCTTTGATGTCATTTTTTATACTTCATAATAGGACATAATTATTTAATGAATTTTTTTTGATTTCATCACTATTCTACAACAATATTATTAATAACAAAAAATGTTAATATCCTCAAAAAATATTTTTCACTAATCATTCTAATAAATAATAAAAAAAATTATAATATTAATGGAATAATTAAAACTATTAAACATTACCCACAATAAACTAATACCAAAATGATTCCATAACATTGTAAAAATAATTTATAATTATTTTCCAATCAAAAAATTTACAAATATTAATATGTATGTTATTGATTTAACTTTCTTATAAACTGATAGGTTCATGTAATATTTATATTTCCTATAAATATATCAATTTTTATTTAATTCATCATTTAATATTTAATATTATAAACTACAAAATTATACATATAATGTATTTATTATTATTTAATTAAAAATTTAATAAATTAATGATCTTCATAAACATATGGGTGTCAGGAATATAAATTCAAATTCTCATTGACTTCATTGACCATTCCATTTTATTTTTTAGAAATATTCGTAAAAATATATTATTCACTTACTAAAAATATTTTAATTTTCTTTTCATACCAACCATCATTAATATTCTATATAAAACACTTTTCAATTAGTAAAATAAACATGAAATTGTGTAATCAATAAACATAATAAAAAACTAATCAAATTATTTCATCAAAATAATTAATTCAACTTAATATTTTGTCACTGAATTTTTGATAATTAATCACTAATAATCCATAGATTATATTTCTTTTCCTTTTTTAGGTAATTATTTAAACGTATAAATTGAAATATATATTCATAATTGAGAAGTAATATTAAATTACTCATTAATGTCAATATTATTATAATATGTTTAATATAATACATATCATATTATTATATGATTTATCAACAAAAACTTATAAACCACACAAAAAATCAAAACCTTTGATAAAATAATATTTATAATGTTTTCATAATAAATATATTAATTTTAATTAATCCCTTTTTTATTTACTCAACGAAAAATTACCTGTCCACCCACTAATATTAATCAAGATACTGTATAGTTATATTAAAAATATATACAATTCTCATAATTTTTAAATTTTTATTCATAAAATGTTTATCTAAATTAATGGGAAATAAAAAATGAACATGATGAATGTGAATATATATATTTTATTTTTTTATTTGAAAATTATTTCAATTTGAAATTTAATTAGTTAAATATAGAAGAGTGATATTAAGATTATACAAACTCCTATCAAGAAAAGGTAAAAGAATTCAACCCAGTGAAAAAATTAAGTATTTAAATTTAGAAAAAAACTAAATCCAATCAAGCCCCAAAAAAATAACATTCCTTAGATATCTCAACTAAATAATTATCCACAAATTGTTATCCATATTCATTTTTTGTTAGGGTTTTCTTTCTATGATATGTGGTAAAAACCCCAACATTATTCAAATTTTTCTTAGTAATTTGATTTCATGAAATTCCACCAATATCATATGAATAAAATTTGGAATTTTTATTCAGATATCCAATCTTCCCACACCCATAAAATAGTCAAGGTGTAATAGTGTAAGGATCCCTCATGTGACCAACATCGTCATACTGGTATCACATAATAAATCTGTTTTTTTGGAAAAAGTTATTATATATTCCCATATATTTATTTTCGAATCCATTTTAATACCTCTTATATCAAAAATTAAATTTATGTTTCTAATTATTTGAATAATTTACTCAATTATGTGAATAAGTTCAAAATCTATAGAAGCATTTTGTATAGATACCCTACTAAATCCAACGAAAATCAATCTCAAAAACATGTTCATTAAGAATCCTCAATAAACTATTATCATGGAAATTTTTGTTGAGAAAAAAATAATGATAATCAAACATACTTTAAACTAAATTGGGGTAGATCTATAATATTATTTTGTAATACATTATCAATCAAATTTTTGAAAAATAAAAAAAAAATTTATAAAAAAATTTTTAGAACACATTGATGATATTGTAAATCAGTGCGATCATTTGAAATCGATAAATATATATATATAAAAAAATAAATTTTTAGTTCCTTATTATATGATAATATTTTTATTATGTATAAAATTCTTCGTAAAACATTTTTTTACTGAACCCATCATGGTTTATAAAACCTTTTTGGAAAATATAAAGGCCTTCATTCTATATAATAGTCACATTATATAATAGATGAATTATGGTATAGGTTTTATGTTAACCATGGTATTTTTATGTTCGGATTATGATTTATTTTCCCCGTTATATCACGGTGTAGGGGATTTCAATCTGTTTTGAAATCATAATATACAAAAGAGTATATGTGTACTTATATAGAACCATGAGAAGTGAAACTACATAATAGTTTTTTATAATAAGGAAACATTTGTTGAAATGTTCATGGGTTTATGTGGAAGTATGAAAATATATTATTATGAAATAATTGATAAAAATAGAGTTCATTTTATCAGGGTTTTTCATCACATGACATGAATGATGATTGGTTTAATTATAGACCATTGTAACATTATATCCTGGTTTCAATATATTTATTATACAACATCATGGTAGAAAAAAACATATCATGGTTAATCTTATACATGTCAAATATAAAATGAAATGATTTATAAATTTTTATGAAGATAATAAATTTGGAATAAACGTTTTTATATCATTGTTAACCGACCCAAATCGTGTGTTTTCTTATGGTTTAATATAATAGTTTGGTAAATAAAATTTATATTTAGAAATTTATATTTTTCTATATATTTTAATTTAGTTTTATTTTTCCCTCATGGCCCTAGATAAAAAGTAGTGTCGCATTTGTGACATTGAGTTAAATTTATAGGGTTTTGAATTACTACCATAATTACATTGAATCCATGTGAATCAAGGTAAGGCCATTATTTTTTCTTCTTATTTTTTCTGATCCCCTACCTTCTCCTAACTAGATGGAAATATATTTAAAAATGTATTTATAAAAAATTGATATTGGAGATTTAATGATTCGTTATAAAACATTTGTATGAACATGAGGAATAAAGTGTTAGATTATTTTCATCGATGGTGTAATGATTCAATCACTATATTAATATAGTTGATTCATAACTCTAACAGTTTTATTTATATATAGGTTGAATTATAATGATTTATATTATTTGATAAAATAATTAGAATTTATTTGATCATGTCAATTAAATTTAAAGTTGCAAGGGATATAAGGATAGTGTGATATGTGTGTTTCATTTGTTCTCAAATTGTTCAATTTATGAACAATAATAGTTACTTGTTAATGATGAATTTATGGAAAGGTTATATTAATGAATATATGCAGTTAGTTTGATGTGGTTAAATTGGTTGGGTTAAATACGCCATGGCTATGGAATACCAAAATAAATTCATATTGATGAACAAAATGTTTTATATGATTTGAAATGTAATGAAAAACAATGTAATTAATAATTTAATATTATGGTCATATTATTTTGAAAATAGTAAATGATTTTAAAGTAAGAAAATAATTATATGAAACATATTAAAATAGAATGGTATGACCATTTTTGAAATTTATACATTGTGATTTTATAAAAATTGAAGATAGTGTGATATAGTCAATTTCTGGGATGGGATTAGTATAGATAAAATTTTTATTGTGTGTAACATAGGTTAGGAAATTTGAGTATATATATATACCCTTTATCATATATTTTTATTTAAATAGTGGATGATGTGGAATTGTACAATCCTATGTTTTATCACATGAGTAGGATAACTGATCCAATAATATAGGGACATAGAGTTTTTATATAAAAAAAGTACAAATATTTTAGATAAATATTCAATACATTTCATGAATACATGATTAAAGACTATAATGATTAGTGTCATTAGAAATAAGATGCACAATATTCTTATAAAAGATCTTAAACATCTCTCTTCGAGATATTACCTTTTATTACTCTCCATATAAGTAATATATTTATAAAATTTATTCATAATCAGGGAGAAAGAAACATAATATTTTGTGATATAAGATGCTCTATAAGGGTAAACATGGGGGTAACAATCAATAATCATAGGAAAGAATTAGATTATAATAAGGGTATGAAATCATCAACAAAAAATACAAAGTATACACCCAATATATCAGAGATCATAAAAATTGGTCATGAAATAAATATTCACCATTTCATAATCCATGAATCATAAGTATGATAAATAATCAAAAAATATTATCCATAAGTTCATGATAGAAATGTGTGGTTCCACCATAGTAACAGAAACCATTTTATATATAAAGGATAAACTTTTAGGTCAAAAAATCATAATCGATTAGGCCTCAACAACTACTTAAAATAGCAGAACAATAATATATACTTTGTTCCCATAATAAGTCGTGTACATTTAGTTGTATCTTATAATTGACCAAGAATATAATACTTTTTCTAGTAATGGATCAATCTAGTCCACTAATATACCATAATAGATCAATCTCATAAAATTGTTTCCATAATTTTCTCAAGTGATATAAAATAATATACAATGCATTGGAGGGAGATATAATTCTGGTCCCACCATGCACATAATTAAAACCATACCTATTTTTCAATGATATAATAAAACACTAAACATATCATCATATCACAGCCAATGTAATCAATGAAATTTCATAATCATTTCGTAACCTCATCATAGAATAACTTGTTGAAAATAAACGATTTCTTAATAATCTCATCCTCATAATCATAAACCATCCATGAAAATAAAAAACTAGGTTTCCTTATATCATATCCCCAATAAAAGATAATTTAAATCAATGGATTCAATAATAAAAAAAATTATTAAAACACTTAAAGGAAAACCTACTAAAGAAATAAACCATTTCATTTGAAAATAATAATTGAAAATATAAATATTTCTAGAATATAATGGAAATATTTTTCATTTAAAAGGAACATTGGAAACTTATAAATGAATATTGAAATCATTTATTGTTCAAGATTTATATAAATTCCTCTATCAATTTTATGTTATAAGAAAACATCCCTTTCACACTTTTGTAAAAAAAATACCAAAGTACCTCATTCAAAAAATGATATGGTGATTACTATTAAAAATGAAAAATCAAGTCATGGGTAAAGTTTGATTTAAAAATAATAAGTACATATTAAATTATTTATTGTATTTACAATTAGAAAACATGGATATGGAAGAAATTCTTTTGGACAGAAGAGATACATAATATTAGTTTTCCATTAAAATTTTTTATTCAATATTTTGAGTAATAAATTTGATTTAAATTAAAGGAAAAATTTTATTCCCAAGAAATACCTAATGGATGTGGAATAATTAAAGGGTTTTACCATATAAAAATTATATATTTTCATTAAAATAAATTAAATCATAAATAATCGTTATTAAAATTGGATGAAAACATATATCAAATACTTTATGTCTCACCTTTCTTCATATTAAGTCAAAGTAAATGTATAATTAAACTACATAATATAATGGTATTCATAAACTATACTCCAATTTATTTTACAATGTATGATTTACTAAGGGTATATTCTCACATATTTATAAAATCATTTTTTTCTTAAAAATTCTATTTTAGGTGATTATTACATCATTTTTTAAGAATGTTTCGGTTCAGTGGTCTTGTTCCATGTTCATTGATAATGGATACATAGTTTAATGAATTATAAAAATGATAAATAACATATATATTCATAATATGTATATATTTTTAGATTCATCCATAAATTATATATATATATACATATATATTTGAATTACACCATTCATTGAGACAATAGACCTTCGGTATGCATGAATGATGTTTTCACTTTTTAACGGATGAGAACAAAGATGTTTTAATTACAACTATCCTTTATAGAATAATTACAATGTTATATACATAATATATATTGATCTAATAAATCCTTATCAATGTCAATGTATAGTGGAGATGAAAAATGAATCACATCACTTAGTCGAGGTGGTAGTCCACACATACACACGAGATGTGTAAACGTTTTCTAATAGTTTATAAGGTGTGAATTTTATATATGAATATATATTTATAATAAAATAATAATTTAATAAATTTCATATAAAAACATTAAACCCATAATAATAACTATTAATGAATGATTGTGAGGAAAATGAATTATATTTCTATGTGGAGACTATTGGTCATACACACACATGAACGATACTTTCACTTACCATGTGATGAGAAAGCGAGTGTGTAATTATTGATTCACATTCATGATAATTTTTTTATATTTATTATATGTTTTTAATTAATTTATCATAAATACTATATATTTAGAAAAGGTAAAAGAATAATATTGAAAGAAGTGATTGGTTAAGTCGATTACATCTTTATTCAAAAAACTACATTCCATATCCTCGTATAGGACCTGTGGTTAGTTTTTTAGAATTAAATCACCAATAGAACATGTATTAGGGATTTCAGAAGATAATTTTAATGGATTTGGTCATTCAGCAAGGATAAATGTTGTGTCAAGACGATAAAGGAGGGGTTCACTTTTTTAATTAGTAGAGGGGTAACATTAGGGTTTTGTAAAATATAAAAAATATAATAATGTAAATATATATAAAAATGAGTCAAAATGGATAGGGATTCAAATATAAGTAAGGATCATTTTATAATCCAATCAAAAAATTAACATTGGATAGGTTTAACTTTTGTTTTAAACTTTATCATTGGGTTTAACTCCTTAGTTATCATATTTTAACTTTAACTGTTGTAATGCCTTTTCACTACTAAATATTGTTTATATATATAAGGTGTCTTTTGGATAAAAATTAGAAAAATGATGAAATTAATGAATAAAAATTATCATCCTTGTCATTTTTCATCAATTATTTAAAATTATTCAATAAAATATAATTTTGATAAAATGTCATTACTGTCAATTTTGACATTATTCAATTAATTATTCTTAAAAGACATAAATAAAATGATTAAATTCAGATAAAATCCTTTACCAGAAAAATAATATGTCGTATTCATATATAAAATTTTTAGAACACCATTACTCGTTAAAATTATACTAATTATAATAATTTTAAACTAATATATTTTATTTTTCAATTTTTTGAATAAATACTGCATCAGCAATGCATAACTATTTAAAGTAATTATATAATTCCAACTAATTATAAATAAATCCTCATCAATAAGAAAATAATTATGCTAAAAATAAATATTTATATTCGTTCTAAATATTTCAATGTCCCTATGTGAACACAAACTATTTATTTAAATGTAAGAGTGTGACATTTTTTATTTTTTATTCCATTAAATATTTGAAAAAAAAATTCGTAGAAAATTGACTGAAAAAAATTAACTTCATAGAATAAGTTTATAAGGGTTGAATTATCTTCATTATATAATAATTAATATGAAAAATGGTGACCTCAATATTTTGTTTTTACCGATTTTAACCCTGTTTACCCTTTAACCCAGTGATAAATTTTACAATGGTTACAATTTATAAATCTTAAAAATAAAAGGGGCCTACTTAACATATTTGAGTCTAATAATATAAAGTATCAAAATTGTTTTATCAAAATCAATTTATACATGTAAAATTAGTTAGTTTTAAAATAATCACACAAAAGGTGATAAAAGGAGCATTTTATAAAAAAAATTCAAGAATAAAACTGTCTTTATTCTTATTCTTTGTCTATACATAAAATTATCTAAATCCAAAAACATTTTTTTAATTTAATATATATAAATGTATATGTATATATTTCATTAAAATAATTCCTTAACATTGAATCATTTAATATATTACGCTAAAAACAAATTGTGTGTATAAAAGAAATTTTTTCAAATAGAATTCCTTGTTAGGTACAAACTTGTTTCTAATAGAATATTAAAACATGAAAAAGATTCAAATGAACATAATTAGATTATTTAAAGTATTATAGAACTGATTTGAATTTTGATCCATTTTAAAACTAAATAAACTATTTACATTTTTGAAAAAGAAATATAGTTATCAATAAAAATTTGTATTTTCACTATTAAATGAAAAATTTATCCTTTCAGAAAAACCCCTAAAATTCACATTATGAAAAATTTTGATATGATGGTTTCAAAAAATTTAGGTAATTTTATAAATTTAATTTTTTACGAACTATAAAAAATTAACTATAATATCTTTTCCAAAAAGAATCATGAAATTGCTTCTTATGAATAATACTGCACTACAACAAAAATTAATTTTGATATATTAAGAATTAATTAATACTTTTGTATTGAGTATGGCCTTTATATAAATAATTTATAATTTGATTTTTTCAATTCATACATATAATGAACCAAAAACTTTATATATAAAATTCACTTCCTAAAATAATTTCACATAGTATAATTACATAAAATCACATTAATAACACAATACAAAATTTATTAATGGCAAATTAATGAAAATAGGTGCTTTTAAAAATTAAGGAAACTATACCTATGAAAATAGTAATTTTACATTTGGATTTGTAATGTAACCCTTATGAATAGTAAGTCATACAATTTAATATTAACCTCATCAATGAAATTATTAGAAAACTTAACTCTCTTTTAATTTACAAGATCATATAATTATATCATAGTATTAATAAATAAATATTTTAAAAATTATTAATTCAGGGTTGGGTTTTTCTAAAATTATAAATATTTAATTAAAATTTTATGATAAATTTTATAATTTAAATGAATATTTCTTTTCATAAAATTTATCGATAAATTATTATTTTGATGTATTATGATTTAAGATAATTTTATGATACCTTAATTGATTTTTCAAGGTGTTATAAAATAAATTATAACTATAAAATCAAAATGTTTTTTTGTAAATTTTGATTTTAAATAAAGATTAAATAACACATATTTAAGAAATTATTTTGATAAAATGGATTTCATTTTTGAATTATACATGTCAAAAAAATTTAAGGTGAATATTTTGATTTTTCTAAAATACGTGATTTTTTTGTATAGTAAAATACCATAACTTACATTATAAATGCATTATGAATTAAATACACTATTATTTGAGCCATGACTGATTTAATCACCATTTTTTAGAACTCACATGATCTGATTACTATATTTATACTCAATAATGAACAAAATATTTGTTGAGAAAAATAATCATATAATGTATTAAATAATGAGAAAACACCCCTATCCTCTACTATAAATAACACCCCTCACCCCCTCTTCTCAACACACTCCTCAAGCTTTGACCCTTGTCCAAATTATGACCATAACTCTCCCAATTCCCCTCTCACACGTCCAATATAATATGGTCACATCAAATAACCAAAACTTTTTCCCTATGTAGGTTCTCGCGGAGGATAAATCCAAGAGGTAAAATCCTATCCTTTTTTTCTTTTAATTTATTTTCAATTTAATTCATTTTCATTTGTTCTTATAACCATATCTTATTCAGGTTGAATAAAAACTATATTATTCTTTATATACTATAATGATATCATGTTAATAGATTACCTATTATTAAACTCCTCCCTCCCGCTCTATTATTTTTAAAATGAAATAATCACCTGTGATATATCAATTTACCGACATCTTGGATGACCAAATTTAATTTTACTTTAATGGATTCAAGGATTATAATAAAACCACTAAATTGTGAAAAAAATATTATAAATTTTATTTTATAACTTTTTTATGTTTTTAATGTATCATTTGTACAAATTATAAATCATAAAACAGAACGACTTCATTGTGATCAAAAAAACATGAAAAATAGCCTAAAGCGGTCATCATTAACATTTATCTAATGATTCACCCTCAAACCATATAATCAATTTTATTATAATCCAACTTAAATTTATGTAATATCATTAATAAAATATATTTACAGTTCTTGATATTTATCTACATTTTACATGAACATCAATTCATGTATACAAGAAAACTATTCATAAACAAATATTAAAATGAATGCTTCGAAATGAAGAAATTAAAATATATAAAGCATCAAAAATCCCATAAAGTAACTTAATAAATCTATAATGAACCATATTAATGTATAAATTGTTTTTTATTTGTTAATTTATTAATATAATTAGATTATATAGGATATTAAAGTGAATTTATCATTTGGACAAAAGGTAAGGGGAATTCTCGATACCAACTCTCTTTCATTGGGTTTCCCTCATTCACCCAATTTTAATTGTGGATACTTACTAAAAGTATTTTCTTCATAATTATCTTAACTTCTCTGGTATATAAATGTTTTCTACATGATTTTATGAAAAACACAATGTTTTCAAAATAACTTTTCTTTTAAAAAACACACCTCTTACTTCTCTAGATTGTATTTTTTTTCTTCACTCAATGATGAGGATTCTTATTCCATATCTCAATTTGGATCCCAATGATTATTAATGTATGATTTATTAAATTAAACATATTACATTCCATGGTTTATTTTTTTTTCCAATATTGATATATGTCCTATGTGTCATGCATGATAATTTAGATGTTATGATGTGACCGGTGCCCTCAGAATTATATAGTGATCCAATGCATTATGTAATGTGATCTATCTAATGATAAGAGTTAAATATGCTGGAAAATTATGTTATCTTTATTCACAAATATATTTTTTTAGTTGACCACTACAACATTATATTTCATTCTTATGAATTTCCACATTCCATCCCTTTATCTAATGCTTCCTCCCATTATTTTAATCTTATTCATATGTTATGATGATAATAATTATGCTCACCCTATGTTATATTATTTCATGTTCTTATATATCCTATTTTTTGGATTTTAATCACCCATCTTTTATGTATATCATCATGATATTACTTGTACTAAATAAAATACAATGACCATTAAGCTTCTAAAGAAGAATAAATTAAATACATTTTTATGTCATATTTTTTAAATGTTATTTATGATCATAATTCTCCCATGATGGTAAACCATTAGATCTTTGTAATGTAATAATTTTATTTTTTTATCATTAAAATGATCTAATAGTAATGTAATAAAACTGAAGTCTCTATAGTTGGTATCAGAGCACGTTTTAGTTAATTTTGCAATTGGGATTAGATGGCCTTAGTTAAAACACTTAATATGAGACTCCTCCAATAGCCTGAATTCCTTCATTTTTTATTGATTTTATAGAATCCACCATTAAAGGGGTGAGGTGAACACTTACAAGGCTAGAAAGAATAAGTATTATATGGCTCGTAGGCCTTAGATGAATTCATTTCCCAAAGGCTTCAAATATTACATACATCCCAGACTTATTAAATAGAACTAATCCTTCCCCAACATCTTTATCTTGATATCATATCTCCACCCTTTCATGGCAGTTCGGTTAGGCATTCCCCTACATACGCAGGCTTATCCTAATGGAAGGTGCCAAACCCTCTCATTCTTGTAATCTGTTTAAATTATCCCATGGTGAAAGCTCCTTGCTCATCCTTCTTATGGAGCTTTTTCCTTGTATTTTTTATGTTTTTCATATGCACTTATAGTGGCCCTAATGTCTGGAGGTGGCCCGAAGGCCTTACTGACCCGAATGTCTAGGCCGCCCGAAGGCCGTAAAGGACATAGGGACTACATCAGTGGCATGAATGCCCAAACTGGGGATTAGTCCCAACTACTACAGTGTTGAATCGTACCTTCTACAGTTACTGCTAAAATACCTACTATAGCACAGGTACAATAACCCAAAAATTATACCTTCGCCTAGATTATATCTCGGGTCATTCGATGAACTTAAGGATTCCTAAAGATATGATCACAGAATTAATTTAAAAAAGGAATAATCTATACATTTTCTACTTTTTGAATAAGGTTCTATTATATCCTTTTCAATTTTAGAATCTAGTGGTAATAAGAAGAAACTTGGATGACACCCCAAGCGAGGTACAATGCAGTGATTTCCTGAATAACATCCCCAATGCCTTGGGAGGTAGAGTTCAAAATTTATAGGTAATGATAGGCCTGTTGTCTAAGGTTATAAACAATAAACTGAATAATTTGGAATATTTACCTTCACCTAAGAGATTGAAACTAGCTATTGACTATTTTTTGAGCCAACGACCACAGATGTTTAGTGGATCTTCTAAACCACTAGTCACGGAATAGTGGGTCAACTCAATGGAGTTTATCTTTTTTGTTGTTCACTATTTTTAGAAATAGAATGTGACTCTATCTATTTACCATTTTTTGGAGAGGTTTATCAATGGAGGGATATGATTAATAACACCAAGATGAGGGATGAAATTGAAGAAATTGAGAGAAAAGACATTATGATAATGTTTCCTAACAAGTATTCACTTAAATCTATTCCTAAGATGATAGATAGAGAATTCATAAAGGTGAATAAAATTAAAGGATAATATATAGTGTTCTATGAAGAAAATTCTGTAATTCTTGAGATATAAGAATTGTGTTTTGTTATTAACAATGATAGAAAAAATGATAGATTCTATAGTGTACTGAAACTAAACCATAGAATGGCTCTGTAAATTAAAGACATTCAGAGTTATGAAAATATTTTTTGATGTTCTCGAAAATTGGAGTTGTATTTTGTTGAATGGAACCTTTTTATGCTGATAAGAAATGAATGTTGGATTTTTAATCTAGTGGAACTAATGAGAAAGGTAGAAAGAAAAATAAAGAACACATATGTCAATAATGTGTAAAATAAGCATCATGGGAACTGTAGCAACCCATGAATTAATGAGATGGATTCTTTTTAATTTCTTTTGTGTCTTGTGTTATATGCTACACCATTATTACCTTACACTATATGAAATATCGTATTAATTTTTAGTATACGCAACACTACTCATGCCTTCTGTTGTACAAAGATTCATGTTCTTTTTATATAATTCATTTCACACAACACTATGTATATATACTGCTCAATTAATAGATGACCTATTTTGGTATTATGTTATATTCTACTCCAAAATAATCTTTCACTATACCCAACACTGACTTTTCTAGTGTTACACGCAAGAGCGACCTTCTTTGATAGCTTGCGTTGTACACGATACTGAGTTTTACTAAACTACAATATATTATTAAAATATTATTATTTAATGGGATATAAAATAGCCATTATGTATAGTATTAACCAAAATTTTAATTTCATATAACATTACAATTCATCTTAAACATTTTATAGAAAATGATATAAGTACAAAATCATTTTTTTCCGATAAAAGAAGTATTTTTAGAAAAATGTAGTTTTACTACCTTTTGATAGAACATAAATTTTAAATCTATATTTTGATACATTTATAATTTCTATTCCAAAAAAATGGTTAATTTGGAAGTGGGACATAAAATTTTATTTATAAAATTAATATTTTAATTAATAGTGAAAATACTGCATTTTAACTCGAAACTGCCTTTTCATATAATTTATTTTTATAAATATATTATTTTTTAAATTGATTTTAAAATTTAATTGGATTATATGTTTATCATTTAATCCATTTTTTTCAGTGGAACTAATTTCATTTTTAAATTGAACATAATGACATGTTTATCATTTGATAGTTATTACTTCTTAAAAGCACACTTTTTGGTTTTGACAACGATAATTAATTTTAAATTAATTATTGAAACTTTTATGTTTTGAATTTGGAAAAATGGATTCAATATTTGGAATTAGAAGGGCCAAATTGTGTTAATTTTTAACTTTTATTGTTGAAAATTATGAATAGTAAATTCAGTAATTATTTTGTTTACCATGGTTACACTGCTGGAATACAAGGTTTTCTTAATGGTTTAAAATCATTGGGAAAGGCTTACAAACCATTATTATATATTATATCAAAGGATTGGAAATCTGTTGTTAGAAAACTAATGTAGATAACCTTATACCAATGGTTACCTTGAAATTGTTTTGTTTGACCTTTAAAAAATTTAGCTTCCGTACGGTTTTGGCCAACCATTCCAATACAGAAGTACCAACGATTACAAACTATTGGTAAATGTAAATCATTAACCAGTACTAATGGTTTAAAAACCATTGGTATATAGGTTTACCAACTATTTTCCTATATCTGTTAAAATATTTTATATGTATAACCTGTATACCAACGGTTCGAGAACCATTGGTATAGTGTTTTACCAATGGTTTTATGTGAATCGTTTTTATATAGCACTCCAATATTACAATAATGGCCTATCAACCTTCCATCTTGCCCATACAGAAGCCTTCCCTCTTTTCTCCCATGTACATCCTCTAATAAATTACACAGCAACCTACATCCCCTCTTGCCTCCCCTCTACAATATACAGAATTCAACACCTGAAGGTAAAACAAAGGGGATACAACAATTATCTATCACCAAAAAATACAAAATTCATAAAAACACTCATGCCCACGATACAATGTTTAGAATTCAAAAAAACAATCATGGAGGCTATTTAGGGGGTGGGGTGTCCATGGGTGGGGGATGTATAAGGTGGTGGGGGTGTTATGAAGGGGTGGGGATTGTCCAAGGGGGTGGGGGTTTCCAAGGGGTGGGGCCTATCTAGTGGAGGTAGGGGTGTCCTGGTTGTGGGGGTGTCCAAGGGGTGGGGGTGTCCAGGCGGTGGGGGTGTTCAGGGTGGTGGTGGTGTTCAGTGGGTGGGTCTATCCAGGGGGGGTGGTGAGGGGGGGGGGGTAGTCCAGTGGGTGGGGGTTTCCATGGGGGAGGGGTGTTTAGGGTGGTGGGGGTATCCAGGGGTGGGGTTTTGTCTAGGGGGTGGGGGTGTTCAAGGGGTGGCAGTGTTCAGTGGGTGGGTGTGTTCAGGGGGGTTGGTGAGGGGGGGGGGGTAATCCAGTGGGTGGGGGTGTCCATGGGGGTGGTGTGTTCAGTGTGGTGGGGGTAGCCAGGGGTGGGATTATGTCTAGGGGTGGGGGCCATCTAAGGGGGTGGGGTCCAGGGGTGGCAGGATTTCCACAGGGGTGGGGGGATTTCTTGGGGGTAGGTGTGAACAGGGGGTGGAGTTGTCTAGGGGGTTGTCAAGGGAGTTGGGGGATCTCCAAGGGGGTAGGGGTTCCCATGGGGTGGATGGTGTCCTGGGATGGGGGGAGGGGGGTCTATGGGGGTGTCCAGGGGGTGGGGTGGTCCAAGGGGGTGGGGGTGTCAAGTGGGTGGTGCTTGTCTTGGGGGGTGAGGGTCTCCAATAGGGTAGGGTTTGTCTAGCGGGTGGGGGTATCCAGGGGGTTTGGGTGTGTCCTTGGGTATGGGGGGATTTATAAGGGATGTTGGTGTCCAGGGTGTGTGGGGGATTTACAGGGTTTGGGGTCTGTCCAAGGGTGTAGGGGTGTCTATGGGGTGGGGGTGTCTAGAGGGATGGGTGGTGTCCGGGGGGCCGAGGAGTAGGGGGTTTCTAGGGAGTGGGGGTTTCCAGGGGATCGGGGTAGGTCCTGGGGTGGGGGAGGGTGGATTTCCATGGGGTGGGGGTTTTCCAGGGGTGGGGGTGTCTAGGGGATTGGGGGGCTATCCTTGGGGTGGGGGTTGTGTATGGGGTGTCCATGGGGGTGGGGTTTGGCCAGGGTGTTGGGGGGATTTCCCAGGATGTAGGTAGTAGACAGCCAAAAGCATCCCCTCTCCCATATATGAAGACACCACCAAAATCACAAAAATTTCTCCAATACCATATAAAGAATTTAGAAAACTAATACTGCACCGAAACATATAGTACATTACAATGTACATAATTTAAAAAATTACTATGCTAATGACTAATGGATGAACATTTCAGAATTAGGGTGTTCTTATGGTTGGTATATTAATATCGTATAGAATTATTTTTGGGTTAGGTGTATTGGTTACTCCAGTTGTATTTAAAAAAATAAACATCATGGAATATTAGAGGTGAGATTACAACCATCATATCAATGAGTGAAGGTGGGAGTTTGGATTGAGTGAGTTCCATTAACCCAACTAGATTGAATTTGGGACTATATTATTGGTGAATGATTGGAGAATAGATGAGTCATATTTATTTCCAAATTATCACTATATCTCAAGATTCCTAAGTGATTATTTGGAATAATACAAGTATAAGGTTATGTTATTAGTTTATAATTTAATGAAAAAACCTTTTTTGACTAGATTTTTTGATATTCTAGTACTAGTGGAGGGAGTATATCCCCTGTTTTACATAAATTATATGAGTATTAGAATGTTTCAAAAGGAGAGGATATTAAAATATGGTGTAGTCAACTGGGTGTTTATGCAATGTCATCGAAGATAATGTATCATGGTTTTGAAGAAATTGTGTCACTCTAGTTTAGGTGGTTGATTAACCCTGAAATTTTATTAATTTTGAGACAACATGATTGGGATAATTAATGTTTCACTATAGTGAGTAGGCCATGAATGATTTCTATGAGTCAATGAAGGCTTGACTAACACATTTTACGTGTGACTGAGAGTTGTGAGATTTAATTGGGTTTTCATTCGTGTTATGAAAAAAAATGATGGGTCTTAATGATTAGAGCACTATTTTTTAGTAAAAACCTAGTTGGTAGGACTGGTGTCTTGATGACATGATGATATCATGTTTGGAATTGGGAAAATGTCAGGTTATTGGATTCAGGTGGATGGAATACTTTTTAGTGAATATCAATAGGTAGTTATTATGAATGATATGATTTATAATAATGATTTTATGAGGATTTTCATCATCATAGAGTGAGGATTAAGAGTGTTTTCTTATATGAAGTAGAATGGATTCATCGATATTTTTGTCATCATAACATGAATTAAATTTATGATGCCATTTTAAGGTGAACTCTAGATAGAACCACTTTTTATTTAATACATAAAGTGGTGGGATTATGAATATGGGCCGTACATATGGTAGTAGGTATATGGTATCAGTGGATATATATAGGGTTTTTCCTCCACTGGTCTCTGTATGAAAGGATTCTAAAAGCCCCCCACCACCTTCCAAGGATTTATTATTTATATAAAATGTGTTGTGGAAGAATGAATTCATCCTATGGTTGATGTCACTTTTAGATAATGTGATACCTTTATCAACCAAAAGACAAGACAAGAACCTAGAATAAAGAGGCCTCAGACCTATCCAAATCTCTATAAGTGATGAATTCCTAGTGATTATTGGAAAACTATGAAAGATATACAATTTGATGACTGGAGTTGGGTGGTTATCATTAATATATAATGGTCTAATAATTTAGTATTTTACTAAGAGATGAACATAAATAGATATAGCTAGCCAGTAAGGGTCCCATATCTCATATTCTGTTAAAGGCCTTTAGAATGGATGTCTATCTAGTAAGTCAGAAATAAATTAGTTTAGTAGTTGTAGTGTTGGTGAATTATATTGATAACATTGAATTATTATATATGGAACTATTTATTATGAAGCACTATAAAATTACAGATAGAATAAGGCTAGATGATGGATCGTGTTGATGGGTATGAATTTATGAAATCCTTTAAGATTCATAGTACTTTGTTTGGAACATATGTTTAGAATATGAGTGTATTTAGGTAAATTTATCTAAATTATGGAGGGGTGAAGAGAAATAGATAGAAATAAAACCACTCTGTATATGCACCATACAAAATACCAAATAGAATTATACTAATAATGTGACTTATTGTGTCATAGGTAATGCTTCTTTTATATCACAACAGGGGGATTCCTTAAATCCTGAATTTATGAAGAAGTTACATATGATAGGTATATTACCAGATAGTTTGGAGGTAAATTTATTTGTGTCAAAAATAAGTTCCACACTACTCTTTACATTGTTTAAACTAAAAAAATCATTTTTCGTGATAAAAAATTTGTAGATGATTTTGTGTGTTGAAATGTGTAAACAAGTGAATCTTCCCTCAATTTTTCTCACCATTGGGGTCGTAATGTACTATGCCAATACCATGATCTGATCATCCCGATGAGAAATTTGGAACATTAGTGTCCTGATTTAATTACCCCTATATAAATAAAAGTGATGATGAACCATATAAACCATTAAAAGACAAAAATACTAGGAAATCAATTTGTTAGTAAACCAAAGAGGTATAAATGTATTTGAAGAGGGTCTTTTGAGGGGGGTCCTTTTTAGTCTATCTACTAAGGAAACATGTAATGTATATTGAAATTCATCCTTCTTATAGTGTATCTACCATTATCCTTTTCTATTTTTGATGAGGTAAGTGGTCCATTATATATAAAGCTAATAAGGGCATTGTTGGAGTGTGGGAATTTGATTTTTGTTTTGGTAGTGTTATTTTGTGGATAAGCATGTGGATGATATTGGAATAACATAGCTCATAGAGAAATTAAAACAATTAAATGAAACTGTGTGGTCGTTGATTATGAGATAGATCATGGCACACATAAAGTGAATGATATTTTAGAGGAGTTCCATGGCTGCTCTTGGATTCCATGATGACAGGTCATAGAGAATAGTCCATCTAATTTAGTGAATTATGACTTCAAGAGGATCAGTTGGATGATATATTGGGTGGAACATGATTATAGTCCTAATACAGAATATAATATCGTAATGAAAAGTTATTTTTTCACGTGGTACCCTTTTTAATAGTAAACCAGTGACAGTAGTGAGAGGTCCAATTATTGAGTTATTATTTAAGCATGTATGTATTGATACAGATTTCCAATCCTCTAAACTAAGTTAATTTAGGGCCCATCTCCACCTGCATATCCCCCCTCCTCACCTCCCCCTAGTAGACTGCCATGCACAACCCCCCCCCCCTTGCACACCCCCTCCCCCACTGGCACAATGCACATCCCCCACCTGCACACCCCCTCCCATCCAACCACTATACCCCCCCCCCACCTACACACCCCACATGCACAACCCCCTCCCCACCCCCACCTTCACATCCCAACCCATCCCCCACATGTACACCCCCTCCACCTCACCCATAACAGACTCCCCCTACATAGCCCCCTCCCCCCGACCTACACACTCCCACCTACACTACCACCCCCACTACACTGCCCCCTTCCCCAACTTCACACTGCACATCCCTCCCCCACCAGCACCCCCCAACTTACACAACCCCCTCCTCACACCCCACCTGTAGATCTCACCCCACCCCCACATTTTATCCCAACCCCCCCCCCCCCCCCTCACCCCCAGCAGACTCCCCCTGCACAAACTCCTCCCACTGAACTGCACACCCCCACATGCACAACCCACCCCCATTACGTACCCCCCTCCCCATTTGCATACTGCACATCCCCCCCACATGGACAACCCCCACATGTACACCCCTATACCACCCACTACACATCCCCCACCCCCACCTGGACACCCCTCCCCCTTCCCACCCACTACACCCCCACCTGTACCCCCACTGGCACAACCCCCATCACACACCCCCACCTCCACAGCCCACCCCCACCCCAACCTGTACAGACCCCCCCTCCTCACACACACACACACCTCACCCCCAGAAGACTCCCCTGCGTAGTCCCCCTCCCCCCGACATGCACACCACCCTACACAACCTACCCCCACTCCCACCTGCACACCCCCACCTCACCACCAACAAACTCCCCTTATATAGCCAATAACCCAACTTGCACAACCCACTGACCCCCCCATTCATAGTGCACCCCCAGCCCACCTCTACAACCCCCCCCCCCACTTAACCCCCATAAAAATACACATTAACAGCCCCCTCCCCCTACCTATACACACCCACCTGAATATCCCACCAAACCATTACATAAAATTTTCAAAAAGTAATTGTTGGAACTCCCTTTTCAAAAATAGAAATTAGTTTCCAAGGTAAAATTCATGAAAAAATGAATGTGAACATAACCTATGAGAAAAAATATAATACCCCAACAATAGTAATATTGTGTAACATTCCTAGAAAAATTATTGATGGTAGTGGTTAGAGATCGGAAATTAATTTTCTATGTATATGATAGAGTATTTAGAACATTCCAATTTCCCATTCAACAATAACAGAAAATCCTAAATGATGAGGGAATACAATGGATGAGGAAATAAATTAATAGTGTTATATAAAAATCCAAACTAAATGTAGGCATAATATTTAACTTCAACTCACAAATTTGAAGTGGAGGAAACTAGGATGGATCTTTAGAAGAGGAGGGGTCACCGGCTGGGAAGGGAGCACCACTCTGGTAGGAAAATAATCAATCGAATCTGGAATGGGGAGTGGGGGATCAGGCATATTTTGGTAAAAACCATCCCATGAATTTTAAAAAACCATTGTTAAGAATCAAAATACCCCAATAGTTTTCATTAATTGTTGAAAAATATCACTATACCCCCACTATATCCAAATGTTTTACATAAATTGTTTGTAAAAATCCATATACCCCAACGGTTATCACAAATCGTAGGGAAAAACTACACTAAAGCACTATATCCCAACTATTTTAAGAACCATTAGAAAAAAATCTCTATCCCAATGGTTTAGAAAACCCATTGAGAAATGGTTGTTGGTATAAATATGATTTCAGTAGTGTTAAAGGGTAAATATAGTATATAATCTTAAAAAATAAAATTATAATAACATAAAAATACCCTAACAGATGTACTAATCCAATTGTATGAGATATTTCTGACCATGGTCATCCTTAGGTCAATTTTTGGACAACATAGATTCACTTGAATGTGAAAATTACATTTTTTTGAAATTTATTTAAATTAAAGATAATTAGAACATAACCATATATCTTTTACTAAATAGATTTTAATATCGGGTTATGTAAATGATATCTATGTCTATAAATATTCATTAAAATTTAAAAAAAATTACTATATCATGGTATTTTATTTATAATATTTATACATTAGATAAATATATTAATTTATGACACAATTATGATGTAGTGATTACCTCATTAATTAACGATTCAAATAAATGAATTTATAAATATTAAAATAAATATTATTTGAACATTTTGATTCCATATAAGAGTTTTATGGATAACATTGACAAACTATGGATGTGTTAATGCCTTTGTTTATAAGTAATCAGGTTTTTATAATTTCTCTTAATAAATTCAAATATTAATAGTGTCCACAATTGAAATAATTCCTATTTTAAAACATAAAATAGCATGTTAAATGATATTAATGTTATAAAAATAAAATATTTGAAAAAAAAGGTTAATATATTCAAAATATTCCGTAAAAAAAATTTGTGGTTCTTTTTAAATTATATGGTAATTACATTAACCCACAATCGAAAAATAACATGATATCACTGTAAGATAAAAAGGGGTAGAAAAAGAGTTAAATAAAAAAATAAGGATAAAAAATATATAAAAAATGTCTAAAAAATTATTATATGAGGGGTATTCAAACGAAATTTTTCTTATATTCTAATTAAATATGTTATGGATCTTTTTTAATCGAAATTTAATTTATATAAAATTAATATTTTGAGAGTTTCCTAAAAGACCCCTCCTCTCTTATAAAAGGTAACCACCTCCCTCTAATTTTAACTCCATTTTGAGCCTTCACGATCAACCAACCTATACCCATTTATCTTATTAAACTTCCCTAGATACATTCTAGAGGTTCTTGTCTTATTAAGAGGCAAACTGTAGTGGCTTAAGAGAAACATTAATGGAGGCACGTTGATGAAGAGGTAATCTTTTCTACCGATTCTTTCAAATTTCATTCTTTCTACATAATCTAATTCAGTTTTTTCATTATAAAGTAATAACATAAGAATCACTCATATAATGATATGTAAATATAAATATGATATATCCATTTTTCACCTTATATCCATCCTACAATAAATGAAATCACTGCACGTGCGTATGTATGGCTTACCATCTCCACATTTTGGGGTAATCTATTTTTCACCACCACCTTACATGGATGGGTATAATGGTGGAAATAATTACTATATATTATTATTATAACATTTTTAAAATTCTGATATATTATACATTATAAAATTCAATACCATTCATCATTAACGGTAATTATATCATCTCTCATGCTTTCGTACGACTTATCGTCTCCACGACGCGATGATATTCATTCTCCAAGTTAACAATTCAAGAATGATTATAAAGTATATATAATAAAAAATAATTATATATATGAAATAATAAATCTAATTTACATATATATATATATATATGTCATTTACTTACTTCCAATCAATTTAATAAGGAAATGAAAATAGCGTTCATTCGTACATTTGTCATACCATCTCCATGAACGGTGTATTTATTTTTCATTAATATATGTATTATATATATTTATATACTGAATATATATAATATATAAACATGTCTTAAATTAGGGAAGTAATTAAATCATGATATTTTTTATAATATCAACAATATCTATTCAAAACATGTATGACAAATAAAAGGATTATTACCCAAAACATTACTTTGACATGAAATTAAACAATGAACGGGTAATATAAATTCCTAAGTAAATCATATATGATATCATAAATTTTATTATGGTTTATCTAAAATTTAATAATATTATTAAACCCACTATAATGGAGTTTCAGAAACATATATAAGAAATCAGATCTATGGTAAGGGATAATTTTGAAATCTCATTTTTATTCAGGATTGTATATACGTAAGTATTTTGTGGGGATATATTTATCATCCATGTCTATGTTTTCTTAAAAAATTAATTAAATGTTTAATATTCTTAACTATAAAATTAAATTCATTTTTAACCTTATTTTACATTACAACATAGTATGGAATGAATCATTCTTTTGTTTACCATACGGGATAGTTTTTTAATTTCCTAGGAAAAGTACAAAGATAGTTTTTTCTTAACTTATATTGAAATAAATGGATTTTTCAGGGTTCAAGACAGGTTATTTCTATGAATTTTCCTCAAAAATATATCATGTTTATTTTTATCAAAATTCCTCTCTTCTAAAATTGTAGGGAATTTGGAGAATAGAAATATTTTTTGATGATGAATGAATATTTTCTTCAAGAATTAGGTTCAATTGATTATAAAAATTATTTTCTATCTAAGATGACTCTCTTTATATATGGTTATGTTTATATCCTTATTTTTAATATGATATAATTTCATTAATGATGTAATCATATTTTATATGGATTATGTTAGGATCAGATGAAATTTAATAAACCCACTTTATTTCATTGGTTAAGTTGTGATGAATGATTTATGTTTTGTGGAACATGTATGAATTATTTCATTTTGGGATGTGTGGGATCTATATCTCTCTCCAATAAATTGGGTAAAGATTTATATATCATGAGATAAACATGGATGAACCGGAAAGTAAATCTGGTTCAGTAATATATTTATGGAATGATAAGTAATCTACTTTAGTAATACATGGAAGGAACGGTAATAAAACCCAATTTAGTAATTGAATTTTTCGATTCTGATGGTCATGGATGAAATTTTTTGGCTACTATGTAAATAATAATATGTTCTTATTAGTATTCCAAAATTCCATGTTTTATGTCAATGCTATTCTATAATAGTTAATGTTTCATTATGTTTTATGCCCTACATACTGCCGATATTTATTTTATGACTCACGATTTTGATGTTTAAAAATTATGTTTAGGTTTTTACGTTCAAATGTTTATAGTTTGTTTTTTCTTCTCCATGTTTACCCTTACTGAGTATTTGATTTTTCCCTTTTTATGTTCTCATTTCCCAGGGATATAAACAATGGTTTTAGGTAGGAAGACAAAAGGGGGATATCCTTATGGGCGTTGTTGAAGATCTTTCACCAAGTTAGAAGATTATTAATCTAGTTTCCAAACACACTAAACTAATATAGACTTTGGATGTCTGTTTGTGTCATGTATTAAGTGTTTTGAAAATGAAATGCTATTTCCATTTACGTTAAGCTTGGGTCTCTAAAGTTAGTATCAGATTGGAGGTTTAATCATCATTTGCAAACTAGGATGCGATAACATTAGTGGGAACCCTAGAGACATTTGTAAGGTATTTTTAGGGATGTCCATAAGGTTAAGTATAACTATATGTTATAGTGTTATAATTATGATAACGGTCATGAATAACCTAGGATTAATCCTAAGATTATAGAGGTTGAAGGAAATCTCCCTTGAATATGTTGTTTTCCAAGTATAATTCATTCCTATCACGCTATTCTTTTTGGGTTTAGACCGTGGTTGGAACCCAATGGAATCATGTTAATGACCAATAAACTGGGAACTATAATTATATTCCTCCGAAACAGCAAAATTTTATGGGAGATGGAGTGAAAAATATCCTTTTTATACTTAGAAAATATATTCATAATTCTGGATATCAAAATAAGCAAAGAAGGGAACAAAATTCTATTGAGACCTTCATGAGGCAACACCGACCTTATTTTAGTGGGTCTTATAATCCAAATGTTGATGAACAATGGATCAATACCATTGAAAATATATTTTACATCCTTCACTCTTTAGAAAATGAAAATGTAATTTTGGATGTCTATCACTTGGAAGGTGATGCAGAGCAGTGGGGGACTCTAATTACTAATACAAGGCAGCAAGATGAAATTGAATCCATAAAATTGGACAAGTTCAAGAATTTGTTTTTCAATAAGTACTTACATCATATTCTTCATACAAAAATGTAATTGAAGTTCCTTGAGTTTATTCAAAAGGATGATGAATCTGTTGGCACATACGAGGAAAATCTTGTAAGGCATACAATTTAGGCTTCTAGCTATATTATCCAACCTGAATGTAAAGTTGATAAATTCTTAAGTGACTTAAAACAATATCATATAAGGGAATTTTATATATGAGACTTCAGTAGCTATTAAGAGATTATGTGATGTGTTGTCAATGTGTAACTGGATGTTTTTTTTACATATAAATATCATGGGTTTGATAAGAAATAAAATATGGAGTTCAGGGGAAAATCTAAAAACCATAGTGTAAAGAAGATGAATGTTTCTTTATGATAAAACTGTGGAAAGTAGCATGGTGGGGATTGAATTAAAGGGACTAGAAAATGTTTCATGTTTTGAAAAGAAGGTCATCAAGTAGTTGAGTTCCGATGTAATGAAAAAAATGTGGCTAATAATGTTAATAGAGAAAAGTCTACAGAGAATGAACCCCCACACTTCAATGATACAAGTGCATGGAAATGGGCCATTATACTTACCAATGACCAAATATAAGGGTTAATTATGATGATTAATGTTAGGAACCTCTCAGTAAAAAGACAAAGGGATGTCACATGCGATCACTATTGGTGATGTTGAGTATATCAAAGAAGTTGTGGAATGATTATGTGGTTATGTAATGAGATTACAAACTTGTTTTATTGAATCTCAGTTATATTATTATTGAAAATTGGAATATTTATGAATTGGTTTATTATGGTTTTCAATAATTATATGGCATTGGTAACAATGAAAAGTGATTGAAATATTTTTGGATAGAAGATGATATGAACATAATAAAGGGATAAAAATACAATAAGATTTTTTGTAGTATTACTGATCTCATGAATGATATAAGTACAATGTTATATGGTGGTTTGAGTATATAGAGTTTTTATTATTTTTGGTGCATGTGAAAGAGTTAATTTTCATATAATTCATGTTTTCCCTATAGATATATGGAAAATTCATGTTATTATCATGTGTAAGGAGAATATATGATTAAGGTATTGACATGTTTGGACTGTGAAAACCAAGATCTACAAAATGAGATATGTGAGAAGAATGTTAAGAAGATTTAGTTCACATCTTTCTAATGTTTTATATTTTCATTTTATTTGATGTATTGTATTTGTTATCAATTTATGGATATTATTGGTTATATTCCAGTTGAATTAAGTATTATCTCACTATAGGTAGGTTTATGAATATTTTATTACCTTTGATAACATTTTTGTTGAGACAGATGGAATGACCTATCATTCTATCGAATGATCTGTTAACACTTCATTAATGAAAAATTAATATTAATTTATTTAAATTATAGATGAAGTGGAAAATTTTTAAGGCATAAAAAATTGTGAGATTTTATAAAAATAAAATATGTATTTATTGTCATTCAAAAATATTCAACTTTAGGAAAAGGATCGTAAAAACCAAAAATGTTAGATGAGAGCATTCTCACCCGATAAATCATATGATCAAAAAAATAATCACATATTTATGGATTTCATATAGTTATCTTTATACAAACATTATTCTTTATCAAAATCCATCAAAACCAGATAATTATATTTCTCTTCCATATCCATGTTTTCACTTACCACTTATTTTCTCCTATTAGGAAACCCTATGATGACTTACTTTGGGTAACCGTTATATATCTAACATTCCTTTTTAAAATGATATTTTGGTATTTTTTATGATTCTAGTTTCTATGAAATAATCTTTTATGTTGTAAACCTTTAATAACCCTGATAAATTTAGAGAGGAAAAATCAATTTTAAAGGGTTTAAAATGTAACACTCGAGAATTTATGAGATGGATTATTTTTAATTTCATTGATGTCTTGAGTATTATAAAAAACAAATATTAGCTTGTGATGTATGAAAAACTATATTACAAAGGTTGAAATGGACTCAATGTTGTTGCATAACTCTCTTCGTGGCATCTAGGTAACTCCTTGGTCAGTTTCCTATGTAGTCAGAGACTGCCATGGAATCATAGGAGCTGACATTAGAGTGCTTCATACTTGGCGGGAGGGAAACAATGTGACAAACTACATTGATTCAGTTTACCTCCCTGGACTGGACTGTTTATTTTTTCACAACCTATATAGTCTAAAACCATTGTGGATAACAGTATTTGAGGGGATTCCCCCATTCATCATTTCTTTCATCCCCCTTAGATGGTGTGTCCTCTGGCCCTGGATTCCCTTATGGACCTTGTTTTCACTTCTCCTTCATTGAATAAAAATATACTATTCACGGTCAACTTTGATTGTATTATGTTATAAGTAACCCCAAATTAATCATTCACTGCCCACAACACTGTCTTGGCATCTGTTACATGCAAGAGAGACCTTCTTTGATATCTTGCATTATACATAATACTGAGATACACTATACAACGATATATTAGTTAAATATTATTAATTAATGGGATATAAACTAGCTGTTCTGAATATTATAAACCCAATAATGAATTTATATAACATTAACATTCATATTACACATTTTCTAGAACATGGTATAAGAACAAAATCTATTTTTCAGATAAAATAAGTATTTTTAAAAAAATACAGTTTTACCACCTTTTGATAGTGCATCCATTTTAAATCTATTTTTTGAATATTTTATAAGATAAACTTGACAAAATAATATTTTTATTTTGATGTGGGACATAAGAATTTAATTTATTTAGTTAATAGTTCTTTTCTATTAATTTGTTTTAATAAATAGTGAAAAATACTACATTTTAACTTGGAACTGTCTTTATATTTATTTTTTATATAGATAGATTATCATTATAATTTATTATAAAGATTAAATTGATAATATTTTTTTCATTTAAACCAATTTTTTTTATTTGACGTAATTTAAATTTTTAATTGAACACAAACACTTTTCAATCTTTTGTTAGTGATTACATCTAAAAAAACCGCTTTTTAGTATAGATAAGGTGAATTAAATTTAAATTAATTAATGAAAATTAGGTGTATTGAATTTGGATAAATGGATTCTTTATTTGGAATCAAAATGCTAAAATTATGTTAATTGGTACTTTTTATTTTTGTTCATTTTGAATAGAAACTTGAGAAATCATTTTATCTACCACGGTAAAAGGGTAAATCTGGTAGAAAAGGGTAAAAAAGTAATACAATAATAATATTAAACTACCATATGGGATGAGATATTTCTGACCATTGGATTCCTTGGGTCGATTTTGGGACCCAATGGATTCACATGGATGTGAAAATGACATTTTATAAAAATTATTTTAAAGTATAGATAATTATAACATAAACATATATCTTTTACTTAAAAGATTTTAATATTTGGTTATTAAACTGATCAATATGTATATAAATAGTTACTATAAAAAGGAAAATATTATTTAAATCATGGTATTTTATTTATAATTTTTACAATTAGATAAATATATTTATTTATGACACAAATATGATGTAGTGATTACCTCATAAATGAATGATTTAAATAAACGAATTTTTAAATATTAAAATTAATATAATTTTAACATTTTGATGTCATCCACTTATTTTATGGATTCCATTGACATATAATGGATGATTTGGATTACTTTTTTTCAAAGGAATCATGTTGTGATGAATTTTTTGAAAAAGTGAAGTATGAAGAGTGTCAGGAATTAACATAATTCATAACTGAAAACATAAAATATTTTAATAAATGATATAAAATTTCTAAAAAAATGATACTTTAAAATAGTAATATAAGTCCAAATATGTTGTAAATTAATTTTTGTGGATTATTTGATATTATATGGTAATTAAATTAAAATAAAATGTGTAAATGGCATTATATCATTGTAATATTAAAAAGGGTAAAATAACAGTTCAATAAACAAGATAAGTATAATAAAATATTCAAAACATGAATAAAAAATTATGGGATGATGGTTATTGGAACATATATAATCTTATAATAGGATTAGATAAGTTTTTGACCATTTTTAATCAGAATTTAATTTATTATAAATTTAAATTTTGAGAGTTTCCTAAAGCTCCCCCATATCACTTACAAAAGGGAACCTCCTCCCTCTCATCTTCAATCGATTTGTAGCATTCATGATCAGCCAAACCCTACCAATTTATCTTCTAAGAATATATCATTACATTATATAGGTGATGGTCTTCTAAAAAGACAAAATCTAGTGCCCTAAAAGTAAATTTAAAGGAGGCATGTCATGGAAGAGGTAATCTCTTCTAACAATTCTTCCAAATTTCATTCTAATTATACTTCCTATTATTTAGTTGTATCATTATAATGTAATAACATCTGTATACCTCATATAAAGATATTTTATTAAAAATATGAACTAACCTATTTCACCTTCTATCCACCCTATGAGAAACGAAATCACAACACCTCGGTATATATGGCTTACCGTCTCTACATTGTGGTGTAATTTGTTTTTCACCACCACCTTACTTGGATGTGTATATTGGTTGAAATAATAAATATATTATATTATTATAACATGATAATAATTATGAAATATCATACACCATCCACTTCAATACCATTCATAATTTAAGGGAACGATATCATTGCTCATGTGTACGTACTGCTTACCGTCTCCACGATAGGATGAGAATCACTCTCCACCTTAACCATTATATAATGATTATAAAGTATATATAAAAAATAATAATGAAATATATGACAAACAAATTCTACTAGATTTATGTATATTTATTTATTTTATTTAAATACATCCACTCAATCTAATTAGGAAATTAAAATTATGGTCTTGCATACGTACGGTCTACCATCTCCATGAACGGTGTATTTCCATTTCAATTATCTATAAATTATATATATTTATATACGAAATATATATAACTGATAAATATTTTTTTTTATTCTGGAAGTAATTAAATCATGATATATGTAATAATATCAATAATAACAATTCCAAACATGTACGAGAAATAAAACAATTATTACACAAAACGTTGTTTTAACATGGAATTGAGAAATTTACAGGGAATCTAAAGTCGTAAGTGAATAATATATGATGCCATAAATATTATTATGGTTCTATTACCAGTTAATAATACGTTTAAATCCAATATACATATGTTTCGGACACATATGGAAGAAATCATACTTAAGGTTGTGGATTATTTTGGAATCTCACTTTTATGTGAGATTGCTTATACATAAGTATTTAGTGGGGTTATTTTTATCATCAATGTCAATGTGTTCTAAAACATTTTTTATAAAATTTGTACTATTTTCTCATAAATTTATAATGTCATTTTGACCCTTTTTTTAATTTTACTACATTTTATCAAAAGAATCTTCCTTTTGTTTACCATACAAGGTACTTTTTGACTTTTCCGGAAAATGTACGCGGAGAATGTTTTTTAAGAATATACGGCATGAATGGATTTATATGGGTTGATGAAACCTTATTTCCTTGATTTTTCATCTACACTATATAAATTTTATTTTCAACTAAATACATTTCTACTAAAATAGAATGACATTTTGATAAAAGATAATATTTTTGAAGAAGAAATAATATTTTCCTCAAGAAAAGGGTTCAAGTATGTTGTCAAAATAGTTTTCTATCTAAGATGAATCTCTTTAAATAAGGTTATTTTTATATCCATATTGTTACTATTATTTGACTTCATTAATGATGGAATGATATTTTATATGGATTATGTTATAATGAGATGATATTAAAGAAATCCATTTTATTTCATGGGTTATGCTATGATGAATTATTTATGTTTTGTGAAACAAGTAAGAATGATTTCATTATGCGATGGGTGCGACCTATATATCCCTCCAATGCATTGGATAAATATTTATATCTCATTTGATAAACATGGTTGGAGGAGAAAATAATTTTGGTTCTGTAATATATGTCTAAAATGTAATGTAAATCCTATTCAATAATACCTGGATAGAACGAAAAGTAAACCCGGTTCAATAATGGACTTTGTCGACGATTATGGTCATGGAAAAATTTCCTTGGATACTATGTAAATAATATTATTTTCATACTAGTTTTCCACAATTAAATGTCTTATAAAAATTATATTCTATCATGTTTAATGTTTCTTTATGATCCAGTCCTTATGTACTACTAATATTTATTTCATGACTCAGAATTTTGATGTTTAATATTTATGTTCATGTTTTTACATTCTAATTTTTTTGGTTTTTTAATATTATCCATTTTTACCATTACTGATCATTTGAGGTTTCCCTTTTAATTTTTTAATTTCCCCAGGATATAATGGAATGTTTTAGGTAGGAAAACAAAAGCTAAAGATCACTATTGGAGATGTTGAAGATCATTCACCATGTTATAGGATTTTGTTCTATGTTTCCATAAACCATAAACTAATATAGTCTTCGAGTGTCTGTTTATGTCACTATTAATTATTCCTAAAAATAAATATAATTTCCATGTACATCAAGATTAGGTCTCTCTAGGAACTACCTCAAAGGGTTGGGGAATTTATTTAAGTGTGGGTGGGAAGGACACAAAGACCATGAATATTTAAAATACCTGAAGAAGAAAGTCAATTTTCTGGGGGAAATGAGGTCACTACACATGGTCAAATGCTACAATTATAGAGTGAAAGGGTATTATTCATGAAAGTGTACTAAAACTCGAGTCCTTAAGGGTAATCAGGGTCAACAATCACTAAATCCAATGGTGAAAGAGATGTAATATTACAATAGTGATGCTAATGTAGAGAATGAGAACGATTTCATTCAAGGTACACTTAATATTCACTCAAGAATGGATAAATTATTATTTGATTCTGGTTATACAAATTCTTTTATATATTGAAGGTTTTTTAGAACTATTGAATTGATCCCCCAAAACCTTGAAGAAAAGATATCTGTAAAAACACAAAATCATGAAATCATTGCAACATAAGAGTTGGAATATTATCTTATTGGAATATGTGGTAATATTCTTCCAAATAATCTTTTAATAAATCCCTTGGTTGAATTTGATGCTATACAGGGGATATATTGGATCTCTTTGTATATAACACACATAAAATGTCAGGAATATGATATATTTTTTTTTATTTTGAACCATCACATTATCCAATATAAATTAATAGAGTAAATTGAATCTAATATTGAATATCCTTAAAAGGTGTGGGTGTTTTTTCCCAATAAATAAGCATACCTCACTCAAACAGTTGAGTTAAAAGAAAATTATCAACCTTGCGGAAATTTCCATAATGAGGTAATACTGTGCTGTTTTTTCTGATGAGTTACTGGAACATCCCTCAGATGGTGAGGTATTGTTATCAATATAACACATACGTAGAGATACTACTAAATTAAATTTTCTTTGTAGGATAGTTCTTATTGAACTGGATGATTTAATGAAGTAGCAACAAGAGCATTTGGACAAAGGGTTTAAACACCCAAGTGAATCACATAAGAGTGTGCCAATGCACTTGTTCAAGCAAAAGGATGGAACAATGTAGTTGTTTATCAATTATTAAGAACTCAACAAGATTACCATAAAGAATAAGTATCCTCTTCCATGTATTGATGACATGTTCGATCAATTACATGGAGATCAATATTTTTCAAAGGTGGATCTTCATTCTAGATAACATCAGCTAAAGGTGAAGAAGAAAGATATTCATAAGACTACCTTATGTACAATGTATGGGCACTGTGATTTTTTTGTGATTCCCTATAGACTTACTAAATACCCTACAATATTGAATGATTTTATAACGAATGTCTTTAAACGTCTCCTCAAAAAACATTCGTAGTGTTTATTAATTACATTCTGATCTACTCCAAGTGGAAAGATAAAAATTAATAACATATAATGATTTTTTTGGTGATATAAAGGAAGGAGAAATATTAATCCAATGTTACCAAGTGTTACTTTTGGTTGCAAAAAAGTCACATTCTTGGAACATGTGATCATAAGCGATGGAATTTCTAGGTACCCTTCAAAATAATGAAATTGAGGAATGGATCAGACCCTCTAGTGTCATAGAAATCTGTAGTTTTCTTGGATTAGCAGTGTACTATCGACCTTTTGTGTGAAGTTTTTCAGGATTTCCAAACCCTATAACTAAGATAAAACGGAAAGGGATATAGTATGTCTGGAATGAAGAATGTGAGGAAATATTCATGGAGCTAATGAAGAGGTTGATCACTGTACATATTCTCACATTACCAAAAAATGGAGTAAGTTTTATGATATACCGTGATTCTTCAATGAAATTAATGGGTTATTTACTCATTAGAAATCATAATGTGATAGCCTGTTCCGAATGATAGTTGAAGATCTATGAGCAGAACTACCTGATAGATGATCTGGAGTTAGCAGTTCCGGTTTTTTCATTAAAAATATGGTGGAACAACCACTATAGTGAGAAGTGTAAAATATATACAAATCAAAAGAGATTAAATTATATGTTCACATAAAAGGTGCATAACATGCATTAATGGATATGGTTAGATCGAATCAAGGGGTATGATTTTTATATTCAATATCCTCCTAGCAAGTCAAATAGGATAGCTATTTCTCATAGAAGAAAATGACATTATACTCTCTCCTTGTGGAATATTGAGAAAGAACCTCTCTTCATGGATACACGAATGATATATTTGTAAATCATAATAGTAGAGAATATATCCAACTTTTACCAAATTATTACCCAACCATCGATCCATGATAATATTAAGAAGGTAGAAAAGGATGATTTGGAATTAAAAATGTAGGGGAATGCATAAAATGAAGGTAAAATCCAAGGGTTCCATATCAATAATGATGGTGTGATTCAGTTAGGAATTAGGCCATCACCTATAATATATAAGGTGCTATTGGACAATTCTCATTACTCAAAAAAAATTTATCCATCACAGGGGTACCACAAAGTGCTATGATCACTAAGATCACTTCTGGTGGGACAAACTAATGAATGAGATTTAAAAATATATCTCAAGTTGTTTGATATGTCAACATGTTAAAGCAAAGATAAAAAAGTACAAAGTCACGATACAACCATTACCTATACCCAAGCATAAATGGGATTATGTCACTATGTACTTCTTCACTAGTTTCCCAAAGACATACATAGGAAAAAAATGTTATGGGTTATAGTGTACGAAATCAACAAGACGACCCGAATTATCTCTATTAAATAAGATCTATCACTTGAATAACTTTATACAATATTTATGAAGTAGGGGGTGATACTGCTTTGAGTTACACTCTCAATTTTCTCAGATCATGATTTAATGTTCACATCTGAATTTTATTGGAGTTTTTAACATTCTTTGACTATTGAATTCAATCATTGCAGAACTATTCACCCCCAAACTGATGGTCAATGTAAAAGGACTACTCATATTCTCAAAGATATGATAATAGCCTTATCTTTTGAGTTTAAAAGTGGATGGGATCGGTATTTCCCATTGGTTGAGTTTTCATACCACAAAATTTTTCACTCGAGTTTTCAGATTGCCCCATATGAAGCTCTATTTGGGAAGTGATATAGAAATCCGACATATTGGGATAAATTTGGAAAAAGAAAGCTACTTAAAATTAATATAATATAGGATATTATAGGGATGGTTCAGGTAATCTAAAAATATATCACAGCTACTCAGATTCGGAAAATGAGCCATGCTGATAATAGTCAAATGGACTTGGAGTTCAATGTTGTAGTTAAATTATTCCTTCGAATATCACAAGTGAAGAGAGTCATGTTGTGTTCAATGAAATGGAATCTATTACCAAGGTACATTTGTCCCTTGGAGACACATAATTTTATAGCAGTCATGGAATTTCTTCTTTCAATTCTATATAGTATAGATCATCTTCCTGATGTGTTCCATGTATCACTCCTAAGGAAGTACAAACAAAATCCCTCACATGCACAAAACTCAGAGGTGGTACAATGATAAGATGATGACTCTTATGAAATAAAACCAGTAATTATTTGTGACTGCAGACATAAGGTTCTATGGAATAAGACAACCCACATTGTCAAACATTTGTGGAGGAGCCATAAGTATCAATATGAAACATGGGAACTCGAGAGGTTATGAAGGAGAAGTACCATCACCTGTTTATGTAAAAAATGAAATTTTAAAGTAGAAATTTCAAAAGGGGTGGGGGAGAATATATAAAACCAATAATTATATCTATGAAATTATCTACTTAAAATTATTTCATATAGTATAATTAAATAAATACACATTAATAACAAAATAAAAACATTATAAACGATGATTGAATGAAATAAAATTTAAATCTATAAGTCTAGGAACCCATATCGATGAAATATAAACATGACTATTGGAATAGTAATGTGACCCTTACATATAGTAAACAAGAAGACCGAATCGTAACCTCAGCAATGAATGTATAAATAATATTTATCCATCTTTTAATTGAAAATATGATATAATTATATAATAGTATAAGCAAACAAATATTTTATAATTTATTAATTAAGTGTTGGTATTTCATTAAGTTATAAATATTGAATTAAAATTTTATTATTAATTTAATAATAGAAAATAAATATTATTTTCATAAAATGTATACATAAATTATAATTTCTATGTATTATGATTTTATGATAATTTTTTTGTTCCTTATGTAATTTTTCAAAGTGTCATCAAATGAGTTATAATTTTAAAATCAATATTTTTGAGTAAATGGTGATTTTAATTAAAAATTAAATTAGTCATATATAAAATTTATTTCCATAAAATGGATTTCATTTTTAAATTTTTTTCATCGAAAAACGGTTATTTTTAATTTTTATTATTTTTCTGAAATACTTGAATTTTTAGTGAATAGTAAAATATGATAATTTAAAGATTAAATACATTATAAATTAAATACTATATACATTGAGTCATAAGTGATATAAAAACAAAAAATTTGACCTCTTATGATCTAATTATTGTATTTAGTCTCAAGAATCAACACTATTTCTTTTCTTGAGGAATATAATCAACTAATGAATAATTTAAGGAGAAAAAACCCCTCTCCTCCACTATAAATACCACCCCTCACCGCCTCTTCTCCTCACACCTATCATGATTTGAACCTTGCCTAAATTCTACCCAAACCTCTCCCCAAGCCCCTATACCACGTCCAGAAGGCCTTTGTCTCATAAAAATAAAAACACATTTTCCCTAAGGAGGCTCTCAAAGAGGATAAATCGAAGTGGTAAAATCTTCTTCCTTTTTCTTTCAATTTATTTTTGAATTTAATTTCATTTATTCTATAATAATTACCTTATCTTTTCCAAATAACATTATAACTCTAGTATGTTTTATATACTATTATTCAATAATTTTAATGGACTATCCATCATTAAGCTCTTCCCTCTCTCTCATTTATTATAAAAATGAAATCATCGCCCATGATATGTCAATTCAATGACAGTGTGGATATTGAAATTTCATTCTCATTTAGAACCTTCAAGTATGTTAATAAAGATATTAAATGTTTGATTACATATTCTAAATATTATTTTTTAAGTATTTTTTTCTTTCAAAGTGTCATTTATACATAATACTAAATGATAAAACAAAATGAATTTGTTGTGATCAAAAATCCAGAAAAATTAACCTAAAATGGTGATCATTAAAATTTATCATATGATTAATCCTCATTCCATATAAGAGTTTTATTTATAATATAATTTAATCTTATAAAATAATGTTAATAAAATATAATAACAAATATTTATATTTATCCAAATTTTACATGAACATCCATTCATGTATACAAGAAAAACAGTCCTAAAAACCATAGAAACAAATGCTTTTTAGTGATGGAATTATACTCTATAACTCATCATAAAAAATTTAAATGAACTTTTTAAAACCATAATGATTAAAATTCATGTGTACAATGTTTTTTATTTTTTATTAATGAATATAATGTGATTATATAGGATACTATAATGATGAAATAATTTTGATATAATGTAAGGGGAATTATAGAACCCAAGTATATTTATTTGGGTTTTACCTCTTTAACAAAATTTTTAGTTTGAATGTTGATTAAATATAATATCATTATCATTAACTAAAATTTTCTAGGATATTCATTTTTTCAACTGTATTTTATGATAAACACAATTTTTTCCAAAAGAACTCTTCTTTAAAAAAACACCCATTTTACTTCTCAAGATTGTTTCTTCTTTGGTAAAGGTCATTGATTCTTATTACCTATTTCATTTAGGAACACTAGGTTTATGAATATATTATTTATTAAATTAAACACATTCCTTTCCATCGGGTATTTTATGTCTAATATTTATATACATTTTATGTGACGGGATTGATAATGTAAATGTTTAGATGTGACTTGTGTGCCCAGAATTATATAGCATAATGTAAATGATATTATGTGACACGTGTGCCCAGAATTATATAGATCTACAATGAATTGGGTAAATTTATGTATCTCATTAGAATAATAAAACATTCATGAACACTATGATATATTTGTTCACAACTATACGTGGTAGTTGACCACTAAGATACGATGTTTCATTTTTAGCCATTTACACATTAAATGCCTATATCTAATGCTTCCTCACATGATTATGATATTAGGACTATGTTATGATGATCATTGTTATGATCACCCAATGTTATATTATTTCATGTTCTTATTTACCCTCTTACTGTGTTTTTAGCTCAACCCTTTTTATTATATTATTAGGTGATTACTTGTACTAAAGAGAATGTGAAGATCTCTAAGAAGCTAGAGAAGAAGGAATTAAATAAATTTATATGTTATATTTTGTAAATGTTTTGTATTATCCAAATTTTCCCCAAACACTAAATCTTTTGACACTTTCCATGTAATTCATTTATTTTATTTATCATTAAAATGAATTAATGGTAATGTAAGAAAAATTAGGTTTTCTATAATACACATTAATTGAACAATAGTTTTATAATGGTCATATATAATATTTTTTTGGTTGGGATCAGTGTAACATTTCTTATATGCTATCAAACATAATTTCCTTTTTTAAAATATTGGGGAGTAACATTATCCCCCTAATTAATAAATCAAGTCCTCATAATTTTAAATTATTGTTGGTAATAAATGGTTGGAAATTTAAAAAATCTTTTCCATAAAAACCACATCATAAAATGGTTAATAATACCTCCTTAATAAAAATGGAATGTGAAATATAAATTTCAACTAAAATAACTCAATATATGGGTTCCAAATCGAACAAAAAATACTTGAATTAAAAATATAGACATGGAAGAGATAATTAATTCCCAAGGAAAGATCGAGTGGTAGAAATAATACCAATGATAAAGATAATTACCAAGAAACAATAAATATATAATGGGTGAAAAGACCATAAATTCATTAGAAATGAATGTTAGAGTATTTTTTTGTTTCATGATCTTTTTCATATATTTTGGTAATTACTTCACTAAATAGAATATAAAAATAATAAATTAACTAACTTAAAATGAGTAACATCCACTTCTAGTCTATTTTATCGACAAAATAATCTTTTTCACCGAATGATTTGTATTAAAGATTATTTTTTCATTCCTGAATCACAAAAATAAATATCATAATCCACAAAATAATATTAATATATTACTCATATCATTAAATATTAAAAAACATAATGGTTTGTAAAGGGTAAGATCATATCCAATGTTCATAAACCTTCCTAGCTCACTCCAAAATTTTTACATTAATAAAAAAGTATATACATAGATCATATTATAAATAATACTAAATCACATATAACCTCAATAACCTCAACATTAATGAATGTTTTAATGTAAAAGTTAATCTCATGCCTTTCTTCTTATATCCCCAAAATATTTAATTCCGTTCTTCCTAAAAACCATTGTTGTAAAATCCCATGGTCAAATTAAGGGATTAATATACCAAAACATAATGAAATATCTCCCAAAATAGAATTAATCACAATGAACATTTTTATAATGTTGGGAACATCATAAAAAATATCATAAATCAAATTTATATATTAAACTAGAAATAAATCTGTATCTTTATAATAAATATCTTAAAATATTTCCGTAAAAATGAATTGCTTTTAATCCATTAAAATTTTCATTATCCCACTATAGAATTGATCATAATTATATGAATATAAAATCATATAAAAATCCAGTTGTTTATTTAAAAATCTATAGAATATTCTTTATAAAATCTAATAAATGTTTGAAATCACCTCAAAATACAATAAATTAAAATCATTAATATGGTTTTTAATTCCCTTAAACCCAAAAACAAATAACGGTATGTATAAGTCTTAAATTAAAAGCACATGACAACATATATGATTCAGCAGTAATTTTTCATTAAATAGAATTATAGTATAAAACTTCATCACATTATCTCATATCATGAAAAAAATTCAAGGTCCTAGGTACTATAACATTTACATAATTAATTACAATAATATATTTTCCATAATTAATGATTTTCACCATACCACTAAACCAATTTAATATTTTATTGGTAAAATTCTACTTATGTTATCAAATCCTTACGGAAAAAATTATATGAAACAATCCTTAATTTTTTCATGAATATTATACCCAAATCATCATTGATATTATTTATAAATTCTAATAAATAAAAGTGAAATTCCTTTCACTTAAAAGAGTGGCATAACATATCTCATTCCATGGTCTAGGATTTAACCCTTAGATTTGGGAATTTGTATAGATATTTACCATATTCACCACAAATAAGACACAAAAAAATAAATGGTAATTTATGATAGAATTAATATACCACCATTGAAATCTAATTTTTCCATGGAAATTACAAGCTAATATCCTTTATTTCCACATAGAAACCATCTTCTTGTTCGTATGAGACCTTAACTTTAGTTCTTCTTTACAAATTATAGACATGCAGGAAGATGAAAATTCATTCCACCATGGTCTTCATCAAACTCCATTTTTCTCTTATTATTTGTGTTTGGATGATCTCCCATGTAGGTTTTTGTAATCATAAAACCATATATCTAATTATGTATAATCATATTGTTTCCCATTCCATATTCTATTGCACATTGTTTCTCATAAAGATAATCACTAAATTGTTGGCATTATTGCATGCTAACAAATTTCATTCTTGTTTCAATCAATGACTAATAAAAATACATTGTGTATACATAATGTTACAAATATTATTTTGAAAAAGCACATATTCATCTAAATCAATCCCGATAAGCCCATAATTAAGACCCCTAGTTCATTTATAGTCCTAAAATTTTCTAATTAATCATAAAGTTTAATTATGAAAATGTGAACTAACCCAATAATATCCCTAATGCGTGTCAAATTAGGTTTGAAAAAAGTTCACACTCGCTATGCTCTAGAATAATGGACGAGATATACTCAACCAACACTTTTTTGGGTTATTACCCCTAGATGAATCCGTACAAAAATTACATCAACATGTGTCATCTTGACGAGGATGTATTACTAGTAAATTCAAATAATATATTCATAACCAAAATAGTGGGATGTTATCATATACTTACACACATCCTTTGGGTTTTCACCGATGTTGTCGAATTCGAATACACAATGATTTACTAAACATTTCCTTTGATGCCCACTACAGAAACCTAGAATTTTCATACATAAATATATATCTTTTTTCATGAATATTCCATACATTTCATAAATACTCTCTTGAGAACCATTCATTTATAGTTTCAATGGAGACTAGATATAAAATATTATTATGAAATATCTTGAACATTTACAAAAAGGTCATACTATTTAATACTAATCTTTTAAAACCATACTTAATACATTTATTTATAACCTCTGGAAATTAAACTTAATAATGGGTGATCTCATATGATCATTAAGGAAATACAATAGGGATATAAGTCAATGATCTTGTGAAATAATAAAATAATAATAAGTGTATGAGATCATGAACCTAAGATAAAATCTACATACCCATATTATCGTGGATCATGAAAATTATTCATGGAATAAAACTTCTTCATTTTAAACTATATGAAACATAATTGTGACAAATATTCATTAATCATTAATTATATTATCTTGTCATAAAATTTTGGCACCGTAATAATTGTATAAACCATTTCATATGTACAGGTTACCAAAAAATCAACTAAATAAAAATCGATCATGCCTCACCTCATTCATCCCATAGTGGGTCTAGCACATTGACTTGTTTCCTAAAATGGATCAAGCACATTGACATGTTTCTAATAAGTGATCATTAACATGGACTTGTTCCACATATTGGATCAAAAACAGTATCATGTTTCATTTAATCGATCTGGAAAATCAACCTATATCTAATGAATATCATTAGATATAAAAAATACATAATTAATTTGAGGAATATCTTCATTTGGTCAACCAATCATATAATGAAAACCTTACATATGTGTTCCACATGATCACGAATCATTCATAATGTCATCATATCATTACCAATTCATATAAAATGGGTTTCATAAAGGTTTCAAAATCTCAACATACATAAATCATGGAAAAGGAATGTGTTTATTGAATATTACACCATCATAATCATTTTCCTTCTTGAGAAAGAATAATTATAGTATCATTGTATCACATACCTTGTAAAACATAATTACCATTAAAATATTTAATCATAAGTTCAATTTAATTTAAAATAATCAAAAGAATATTTCTTGAGGAAAATACCATTCTCATTCTAAAATAACAAATTTAAAATATAAAAATTTTAATAATATTAATGAGTTTTTTAAATTGGACCATTGAAACATTAAATGGAATCCTCAATTCATTTAGAGTTCATAATGGAGGGTAATTCTATTCATGTTGTATTCATTAAAATAAAATAATCCATTCACAATTTTGTCGAAAATGATATTGTGAGGAATTGAAAGGATAACATATTTTCCAAACAAATAAACATTGGATAATAAAAATGAAAGGTTTTTATCAGAATATGATCTTATAGTTTCCTTTAGAAAATTAAATCATAATGAATACCGATTAAAATTAGAATGAATAAAAAATCTCATAACTTAATTATCAACATTCTCTTAATGCAATTGAATCAACTTTAAAATAATTATAGATTTATTTTACATGTATTATAGAACCATAATCAGATATATTTTACAATTTCTAATGAAAATATGACATCTTATTACCATTTTATTAACAATTTGATATAAAATTTTTTGGGGAGATAATTAGTTTATTTATCATGCATGTTTTATGTCAACAGTGTTATTCCATGTACTTTTATCATGGTTAAATCATTTTTATAATGTTATGCATGATATAGATTTCATATATATTAATTATATAAACTTATTTATTTACAGTCATCCTTAAATGTTATACAATAAAAAATTAATTACACCATGCATGGAGATGTTAGGTCGTACATACTCATGAACACTATATTCACTTTTCAATGGATGGAATGATATAAAGTTAAATAATTATTAACCATTAAGTAATAACTATTATTTCATATTTATAATATATATTCATCAAATCCATTATTATCTTCAACCTTTTAAATAATTGATAAAAATCAATCACTTTGCTTTATGGAGGTGAAGTCCACACATACACATGACTGACAATATAGTTTTCCAGAAGTTTAGAGGGTAAGAATTTTAATGTGGTATTATCATTATAGAAGAATAATTATTTCTTAAATATCATATATAATGTTTATACCCATAATAATAACCAACCATGAAATATGGTGACAAAAAGTTAATTGTATCACTACATGGAGATGAAAAGTCATATCTACATAAAATCAATATGTTATCATTATATTTTATGTGAAAGATGGTGGAAATGGGGGTTTTATAAACCAAAAAAATATTTTTCTGTACTGATGATAAAAAATTTATTATTATATAATGAACACCATATATCTGAAGGTGTTAGAATGAGAATTCAAAAGGAAGTGATTGGTTAAGTCGATTCACTCTTCGATGAAACAACCCTTATTGATCTACTCATAATAACCATAGGGTATGAGTTTTGGGAATAAAATAACCAATATAATGTGAATAATGAAGTTTATAATTGAAATTATAAGGTTTTGTTGATCTATATGGCTATAATATTTCGGAAGTAGAGAAAGGAGGGTATACTTTTTATAATAGAGCGGATGGGTACTCATGGGACTCCCTAAATGATTAAAATATAAAAAATTCATTGTCTATATATATATTGAAATGAAAATTTAATAAAATATTAGAGAGTATTTGGGTAAAATCACATCAACTAAAAATTTTTTAAAGGATTAAATGGGGTTATAAACCTATCTTTTGGTTTAACCCCTTGTTAAATAATATTTGACACTAACCTTGGTAATGTATTTATCACTCTCAAAAAGTTATAGTTTTCTATAAAGTGAAAATATTCTGATAAATAGTAAATGGATGAATTTTTTTCCTAATATTATCATAATTTTCCTCTTTCAAATTTTTTTTATTTTTAATTAATTTAATAAATTACTATTTGGATAAAATACAATTAATGGAAATTTTTACACTATTCATTTTATTTCACTTAAAAGATATAACAAAAAAGTTTTAATTCAAATGTAATATTTTTAATAGACACTAGTATTACTTATTTATTATATTATTTGGGAAACATCCTAAAAAATTATATATTATATTAATTTTAAATTTTCTTAATACATTTATTTTATTTTTATATTAATTAAAGAAATAATGTGTCAGCCTTACATTATCATTTGTTGAAATTAATTAATTACTAAAATTTAGAAATAAATTTTCATCTTGAAAATAATTTCACTTTTTTCAGAATTGATATTTATATTCATTCATAAAACTATTTTTTCTCTATGTGGACACATACATATACTTAAAATAGTGGGGCATTTTGTATTTTCCATTCCCTTATATATTATGTAGGTTTAATTTAATTAAAATTAACCTTACAAATTATATTTCATTCCTAAGGTGATAATTTTTGAATTAACCACATTCCATAGTAATTCAAACAAGAAATGGAGACCTTTCCAGTTATTTTCAATCTAGTTTAACCCGATTTACTCTTTACCATGGTGATGAATAATACCATGGTTGTTGTTCATAAAGCATAACAATAAAATGGGAAAATTTTAAAAAATTAATTTCATGATTCCAAATATGGAATCAATTTTTTCAAATTCAAATTCAATATTTTTTTGTAAATAATTTTACTATCAGTGCACAAGAAGTGATGAAACCTGTTTTAAAAAAAAATACATTTTTATTCATAAAACTGGATTTATTATTCTTCTATGTCTAGAAATAATATTTGATAAATGATATAAAAAATGTTGAATATATAATATATAAATTTAATAAAACAATAATTCACCAAAATTGGTTAATTTATTATATTATGCAAAAAATACATTGTGCAAATAAAAATAGTTTGTTTAGAAAATTCCTATTTTAATTCTAAAGATGTTTTTATACCAAATTCATATATAAAATTGATTCAAATGAACATAATTGTATTAAATAATTTAAAATAGAACTAATTTTATTTTGAAACCATTTAAAACCATTTTTATCTTTATACATTCTTGACACCAAAATACAGTTTCTAAAAAAATCAATACATCTTTACTATTCAATGGAAAATGAAAATTTTTTAAAAACAGATCATCTGAAGATAATTTTTATATAATTATTCCAAAATTTATTAAATTTTATAAGATAATAATTTAAAATGATTTAGTAATTAAATTAATTATTCTCCCCAAAATAATAATAACATTTTTTGAATGAAATGTATTTTTGAAGCATGAAATTACATTACATTAAAATTTAATTATACTTCCCAAAAAATTAATAATTGATTTTTTACTAGGAACAATTGTTATATATATATATATATATTCAAAATGTAGTTATCTACATTAATACTTACAAATTAAATGGTTACTCTATAATGGTTATATATAATATTTTTCTTTTGTTTAAGCTCGATGTGGTGTGCCTTATATGCTATCAAACATAATGATCCTATATTAAAAAATCTAGATATTAGAAATTACCTTATGGATTTTGAATCAAGAGAGACCCCAATATTTAGGACATTGTGGAAATTCATAACTGACTGCTCCCTGTCCCCGACTCCCCTTTTTGGAGGTTTGATGTTGTTGCAGTTTTGGTTATTATGGGACTCCTTATGTATTAATCATGATTTAATGATCATAAATATTATTACTGTTAATTAATCTCATTATTATTTAAAAATCATATGTATTATCCCAAATCTAACTTATCTTATCAATCCTCTGTATTTTTGTTTCATGTTCTCTTACCTTATAATGGTTAAGCTTAATTAATATTATGCATATTACTGTTTCTGCTTGAATACAGTTATTTGTCTAAGTATCAAAACACCATGATGTTTGACATAGTAAGACAGACTGTGTACAAGACACAGACACCGTGAAATGTAAGACAGACAGAGTAAGGCTGACACCCTGACCAGTGAGACACCATGACCTCAACACACCGTGACAGAATGCCTGACACCGTGAAGCAAAATACTATGAGAAAGGCACCAGAAGCTAGAAACTTTAAGTCGGACAATGTGACCCAGACACTATAAAGGACACACCGTGAGTCATACACCATGACTCAAAAACCCTGTGACTCAGACACCGTGACATGGACATAATGTGAAGGACACACCGTGAGACACACACCATGAAGCACATACCGTGAAGTAGACACCAGTTCATGGACACACCGTTTGCATAACCACTGTGACATCATTTCTTAACCTTTGTGTCAATATTATTTAAATAAATCTAACGGTCATATTTTATGTCTTTAATGGAATTAATGTTATTTAATGATAGTCTTTGTATGTCAGGAAACCGTAACTCATACCTATGGAAAGAAAATTCCTCCTATTGCCAGAGCTCGAGGAATATAAGCAGGATTGAGATGAAATATAGGGGCACACATAGATACACAAACTAGAACGTACGCGAAGCTATAGACAACACACATGAGCTGTGTACTGAATAGAAGAACAATCCTGAGCACGAAGAAGAGATTGTATGATCTTTCAGGAACTCACATGCATGAAATTTGACACAACTGGAGGAAATGAAATCATGAGAACATTCTCACTCATGAATAATAAAAGATGAACCACAACACTCTGTTTTTACCCACAAAACCATAGAAGGAATCAAAAGCATTGAAGAGGAATCCAACGAGTCCAGAGCTGCACTGGAAATCAATACAGCTTTCTAAACTTTCATATACTCTCTCTAAGTGATATATTATTTACATTTTCGATTAGTGTGTATACTCTGTATATCTTACACACACAATGTCTCCTGCACGGAACTGGAGGATATCAAAATCCTCATACCAATCTTTTTACTCTTTTTTACCCCCAACAACTTTGGAAAAGGTCCTTGTGGGGCCTCGTTTTTATTTTTGTTTTTCCACAAAGAACTGTTGTAGAGGTCCCTGCGTGGCCTGGACAGTCTTGTACAATTATTAACCCAAATCTAGGGTGTGGATTACTTTTATATAGAAATTTTAGAGGACTAAGTCTTCTCTTGAGACTGATCATCTTGGTTATATCTTCTATGCATTATAACTTAAGTTTAATGTATAATATATATATCTTTTTTATTCTGCTACTATTAATTTGAAATACAAACTATTTTAAATTTACTTTGATAATTAATCTAGCAAGTGTTTGTAACTATTGTAAATCAATATATTAGTTTAAAAATCCAATTTAATCTTCTGATTAAATTGACTGAGACCTAATCAATCTTCCAGAACCTAATTGAACCTTTACAATTTCACCAATTCACTACAGTTTAACTTGTATTATAAATTGGGGGATTTTAATAGATATTATTTTTTACAGAAATTTTAATTGGAACTCAATTCACCCCCCTCTTAGGTATCCACTTCGACCAACATTTTGTATGAAAGGGTTGTTTTTTCTAAATTTTGTCAACATACTCTGTTATTCAACTTTGATTGTAGTTGCATCTTTAATGATATTAAATTTCTGTTATATCTAAATTTTATCTCTTCAAATATTTATCTTCTAAAATCTAGCTATGGAAAATAGACTAGAAGGTGCTGATACAAACCGGGCACCTTTATTCAATGGTACCAACTATGCTCAATGGAAAATGAAAATGAAAATACATTTAGAAAGTATGGGTTTTGATATCTGGACTGCTATAGAATCTCAATATAAAATTTCAGAAACTGAAAGTGAAACATGGGATGAACCTACTAATACAGCTTATAATAATAATTGTAAAGCTATGAATGCCTTGTATTGTGCATTAGAAGATGAGGAATTCAATAGAATATCTGCCTACAAAACAGCTTATGAAATATGGGATACTTTGGGTGTTTATCATGAAGGAACAACCAATGTTAAGGAAATGAGATTAAACACTTATACTATTAAATATGATTAATTTAAAATGAATATCGGTGAACCTATTTCTGATATTTATCTCAGGTTCAATGAGATTTTTAACACTATGAACTCCCTTCGAAAAACTGTTCCAGGAAAGGAACATATAATGATGATACTAAGATGTTTTTCAGATAGATGGAGAGGCACTTTTGTTTCAATTAGAGAATCATGTGACATTGGAGCTCTTCCTGTTAAAGAACTAATTGGTAAGCTTATGATGTATGAGGAAGAACTCAAGTTGAATGAGGAGGAAGATGATGAACCTAGAAGGAAGTCAGTGGCCTTTAAAATATCAGCTTCAAAGATAAAGATCAAAGACAAAGTTCAAATACAAAATGAATGTTCAACAAGTGATGATTCAGACTCTGACAGTGATGCTGAAATGGCACAGATGTCTAGGAGATTTAATAAATTCTATAGGAAGAATAAATCCTTCAGAAAGTCAAACTAAAAATGAAAGTATGACAAAAATGATAATTGGAAAAAGGACTTGAAGAAAGCTAATAAAAGTGATGAAGTTTTTTTTCTGTGAATGTAAAAGAAAAGGTCACATTAAAGCAGACTGTCGAAAATTAATGTTCAAGAATAAACATGACTACAAGGACATCAAGTATAAGAAATAAAAAAAGAAACTCAGAGTTCTTCATAAGACACTTCAAGTGATTCTGATTCTTCCAATGATGAAGACTCTTACAAGGATAACATGTGTTTTATGAACAACGCATCTGAGGTAACACTGGAAACTCCTGCTTTAAATTCATACTATTATAGAGTTGATTCTGATTCTGAATTTGAAAATATGTCTAGTAAAGAATTATTGGAATACTGTAAAATTCTCAAAGAAACCTGTAATGAACTTAAGGACAAGTATAATGCCTTAAAGAAACAACATGATTTATCTATCATTGTTAAATCTACCCTTGATATAGAAAAAGAATATAATTCTCAACTATTGAAGGAAAATACTTAACTGAAAATGTCGAATGAGAAACATAGAAAAGACTTATAAAAATTCAAAAATGGAAAATACACTCTAACTCAAATTCTAGGAAAGAAAGTATCACCAAAGTACACTACTGGAATAGGTTACCAACAAGGAAAAAGATAGTTCACTAAAACTAGATTTATTCGGAAATCTGGAAAGAATACTGCTAGTTCATGTTCTTGAAATTCATATGATTAAACTAGTTATTCATATAGTTATAGATCAAATATAGTTTATCGTTCAATATCTTTTGATTCAGTAAAATATATGAGACCCACAAGACAAATTTGGGTACCAAAATCATTGATTGTTAACCTGTCTCGACCCAAGAGAATCTGGGTACCAAAATCATTCTCTGTTTAAAACTGTTTTGTAGGAATCCTGCTTGATGAGTTCCTGTAAGAAGATATGGTACTTGGAAAGTGGATGTTCAAGGCATATGTCTAGGGATTATTCATGTTTCAAGATCATAATCATGAACTATGGAGTCTATGTCACCTTTGGTGATAATTCTAATGGAATGATCATCGGCCTAGGCCAAATTTGTAACACTAACCCAGTTTTAATTTCTAATGTTTTGTTTGTTGATGGAATTAAATATAATCTATTAAGTATATCTCAGTTATCTGATGATGGATTTAATGCTAGGTTTGAAAATGATTCTTGTATTGTTTATAATTCTAATAATGTTTTAATATTTTCTTCTTAGATAAATGAAAATGTTTATGCAGTTGATTTGAATTATTTATCTAAACAAAACATTACTTGTTTAAATGATTTTCATAATGAATTTTGTCTTTTCATAGAAGATTAAGACTCTATTATATACATTCACTTAGAAAACTGACGAGGAAGAACATAGTTAGAGACTTACCCAAACTTGTGTTTCCAAATGACAATGTTTGTAATCCCTGTCAAAAGAGAAAACAACAAAAAATCTATTTCAAAACAAAGAAAGAAGTGTCAACTTCTCAACCCCTCGAGTTGGTTCACATGGACATGTTTGGACCTTCAAGAGTTTCTAGTTTAAATGGTAAGCACAATTTCTATGTCTTATTAGATGACTTTTCTAGATATACATGGGTATACTTCCTAGCTCACCAAAGTGAAGATTTTTCTCACATTGTTAAATACTCCATGTCTGCAGAAAACCTAAGTGGACATAAGATTAAGACCCTGAGAAGTGATCATGGCTGTGAGTTTGAAAATCATGATTTTGACTCTTTTTTATCAAAAAATTACTATACTCACAATTTCTCTGCCCCAAGGATACCTCAGTAGAATGGTGTAGTAGAAAGAAGAAATATAACGCTGCAAGAAATTTCAAGAACTATGCTTAATGAGTATGATCTGCCTATTTACATTGGTCTGAAGTGGTAAATACAGCTTGTTATATCATCAATGGAGTCTTAATCAAACCTGTTCTCAAAAAGACCCCTTATGAGTTATGGAACAATAGGAAACCTAAGGTTAGTTACTTTAGAGTCTTTGGTTTCAATGTCATTATTCTTAATACCAACGATAATTTAGACAAGTTTGCTACTAATAGTGATGAAGGAATCTTTTTAGGATATTCTATAACTATCAAAGCCTATAGAGTTTTCAATAAGAGAACCAAGTGTGTGAAAGAATCTGTTCACATCAAATTTGATGAAACTGATCCACACGAACCTAAGTCATCTCTTGAAAATCTTGAAGAATAATTATCTGTTCTGAACCTTAATGATAAAATCATTGAACCTACTGTAAAGAAAACTAGTTCTGGAAATATTTCAGAATATGATCCTAATGAACCAGAACCTAGAGAAGAACCTGACATTTCCAGTCCTACCTTTACTAGATCTACTAGGATTCTAAAGAATCATCCTTTATATACTGTTGTTGGAAATCTTGATAAAGGAACACATACTAGAGGTTCTCCTAGAAATCAGGTTGAACATCAAGACTTATTGTAACATCATGAACCTAAAAACATTGATGATGCTATTAATGATGAATTTTGGGTAATTTCTATTCAAGAAGAACTCAATCAGTTTGAAAGAAATAATTTTTGGAAATTTGTTAAAAGACCTAAGGACACTTACACCATAGGAACAAAATGGGTGTTTAGGAATAAAGTAGATGAATCTGGTAACATAGTTAGAAACAAGGCTAGATTAGTTGCACAAGGCTATAGTCAAGAAGAATGAATTGACTATGAGGATACTTTTTCTCCAGTATCTATACATAAAGCCATTAGGATCTTACTTTCTTATGTTGCACATCTAAATTTCAAGCTATATCTAATGGATGTTAAAAGTGCATTCATAAATGGGTTTATAGCTGAGGATGTTTTTGTTGAACAACCAACTAGATTTACAAACCCTCATTTTCCAAATCATATAATCAAATTATAAAAAGCTTTATATGGTTTAAAGCAAGCTCCAAGATCATGATATGATAGATTAAGTACTTTTCTAATTTCCAAAGGTTTTACGAAAGGAATACCTGATCCTACTCTCTTCAAAAAACGAATTTCTAAAATGTTTTAGTTGTCCATATTTATATAGATAATATTATTTTTGGATCTTCAAAAACGTCATTATGTACTGATTTTTCTAAAATGATGCAAAATGAATTTGAAATGATTTTAATGGGTGAACTTAAATTCTATCTTGGATTTAAAATCATTCAAAATAATGATGGAATTTTTTTAACTCAAAGTAAATATACTAGATATCTTTTAAAACATTTTCGATTGGATAGCACAAAAAGTAGTGACACTCCAATGAGTACCACCTATAAGTTGGATATTGATGAAGATGAAAAATCTGTTGATAAAACCACTTATAGAGGAATGGTTGGAAGTCTACTCTACTAGACTGCTAGTCATCCTGATATTATGTTTAGTGTGTGTATGTGTGCTCATTTTCAAGAAAATCCAAATGAATCACATTTAAATGCTGCAAACAAATTTCATATATCTCAATCATACATCCAATTTAGGACTTTTCGACCCTGAAGGACAATAATTTGAATTAGTTAGTTATTCTGATGCTGATTTTGCTGGCTGTAAGTTAGATATAAAAAGCACCTCGGGAACATGTCACCTTTTAAGAAATTCACTAGTATCATGGTGTAGTAAGAAACAAAATTCTATTGCATTATCTACTGGAGAAGCTGAATACATAGCTGCTAGAAGTTGTTGTGCACATATTTTGTGGATAAACACACATTACTAGACTATGGATATCAATTCAGACATGTACCAATAAATATTGACAACACAAGTGCTATTAACATTTAAAAGAATCTTGTTTCTCATACTAGGAAAAAGCTTATTGATGTAAGACATCACTTTTTGAGGGATCATTATCAAAAGGGTGATATAACTTTAGAATTCATTGGTACTGAATATCATCTTTATACTATATTCACTAAACCATTAAATTCTGAGAGATTAGATTAAATCATATATGATCTTGGTATGATCATTCATAAATAGATATATTTCTGGTCATACTATTTAATATTTTACTATATATTAATTTATGGATTCATGATTCACGGTTTCTCAGTTACTGTTTCCTACTTTCGATCTCACAGTTAACACCTAGTGTTCACGGTCTGTTACCTAACTGTCTCACCGTGACTGCACAGAATATTCACTGTCTCACTATGACGACCACCAACTGTCTCACCGTGACCACTATTTTTCATCTCACCATAATGACTGCTCACGGTATCACCGTGAGGATTATTTGTACATTTATATTAATCTGTATCATGACAATTTTTATTTCACCGCTATATGATTTCCTTCATTTTTGTTTTTATGACGTTTGACATTCCCAAATGTTAAAACAAAAGGGTTTTCACTCGATTCCTCAACCGTGCTCTCTCTTGCTCACTCTCTCAAACCCTATTTACCTTGAAAACCTTCTCTCTTTCTCTCTCGCTCGAACCTTCAGTGGATTCCCAAGATGAAGTGTCCATATTCACCCTTATCTGAGAAGTGCCTCATGAATAAATAGAAGTGAGCATCGAAGATAGCTACTGATGGTCCCCTGAATCCTAACCTAGTAAGTGGTACAGTAGATCCTGAGAATGAGATTTGCCCTGAGTGGCTGCTGTCTAGCAAGTCTTTGGTTCTAAAAAACATAAGAAAACAAGGATGTCCTGAATGGTTCTCTTGAAGGGATAGACCTAATTACCCGAGGTTGGTGTCACAGTATTATCAGTATGTAACGTTCTCCTTTGATGCTGGAGAAAGTTTTTTGGTGACAAGATGGATCAATGGTCAAAAATGTTCATTCACTTCGAGTCTATGGGTTTCATGCCTAAGGATCCCTCATAAAGTGATTTGTGATGATTACCAAAGAGACCCTCCTCCTTCAACCAACATCTTTGATCTGGAAAATGTCTTGGAAATCATAACTAGAAATGGAACTAAGAGAAGGGCCATAACTACTAAATTGGATGGGGAGACAAGGACCTTGTTTATGTTTGTTTAGAATTTGATTAGCCCAAGGAAAAGAGATGTTATTGTGTTGAAGTATCAGGATGTGTTCCTAATTCATCTGATGAAGAATGGACATAAGATCAATCATTGCAAATATATCATTCCCCACATGTGTGAACTGATTAATGTCAATTCCAAATCCACATATTTGTTTTACTCATGGTTAATCTCAACTATGCTAGTTGCCAAAGGAGTGGTTGGACCAAATAAAGAAGTAATCATGGATTTTGATTTTTTTTTGTCCAATACAACCATCATAAGGATGAAGATAAACAGGAACCCTTGGAAGAAGTAGTGGGTTGAGGATAATGATCAACTGTATAAGAATTATAATCCTTTTGATTATCCAAGGAGGCCATAGAATTTTACTGATCCTGGTTTGGAACCAGATGAAGTGGTTGAGTATCCATAAGAGGTAGAAGAAGAAGAAGTGGTAGCTGAAGTACCACCCAGAGAAGAGGATGAAATACCTCATGAAGAAGAAACTCATTTTGAGACAGAAATGACTGTTGTCCCTGCAGATTTTATTTCTGAAATAACTCTTAGAGAGGAAGTTGTTGTTGACCCTCCTATTGTTCTTATAAAATAATAACCTCTTGTTTTTCTTGGAGAGGAAGAAGGGCATGCTTCTATAGATGATGTTGATCTAGATACCCAACTTGAGGCTGCAAGAGATTTGATTATCCCATTATTTACAGCTGCAAGCCATGGAAGAGTCTAGTGGCGTAGAAAACCTCTCTGCAATAGAAGAATAAAATCTAGAATAAAATCTAGAATAAAATCTAGAAGATCTCACCTATGTGCTAGAAGCATGTCTGGAGGCACTTCCTGAGGAATTGTTTTTTCCTAAGTACATACCTTCTGTTGAAGAGGGGATGGAAATTTCCTTTTAGTTGGAAAGGAAGAAATGGTTAAAGAGAATAGAGTTGATCTTGTGGATCTTGACCATGCTGCTGAGCCTATAGTTCCTGATATTGATGCACCTGTTGAGGGGGAGGAACCTAAAAACCTGGAACCTAGTGTAGCTGTGTCTGATGAATCTGAATCTGAACCTGGTGATGCACCTCCGTCCACTGAGTCATACTCTGTGTAAACTCGGTATGAATTTCACTGCTTTTATGATGTGAGTGAATAACTACAAGTGACTGCAACTAGAATGGATCTCTCCTGTTTGTTTCAATTGAAATCAGTCCGTCACCCTGAGCCAGAACCAGAACCTCAACCTCAGCCAGAATCTATACCAGAACCTGTAACACTTCCTTCACCTGCACTCTTACCTGAGAAACAATCACTTGTAACTAATGATGTTTTTAAAGTCTTTTGAGAGACTATCTTGGCTGGAATGGAGAGGATATTGTCCTCTCAACCTTTCCCTGTGACTCAACTAAGTCAAGAAGATGCCACGATTATTTTGGAAAATATTATTCTGTATATTAAACCAAGGATGATCCATGAAATTCAAGAAGTTAGGGTTGAAAACAAACTGATGAGTGCTGATGTTACAACTTTGAAAAATTATGGTAGCCGACATGAAAAAGGAATTGTCTTCAAGATCAGAGCCTACTCCTATTGTTACTTCTTCTACGCCTTTTGCTACTTCTCCTGAACAAAATATTTACAACATTTCTAGAGAGATTGAATATCAGATGCATCCCTTGCTATCGTCATTTGATGAGAATATTGGAGAAAGGCACACAAAGATGTTGCACCGCTTGAAAGAGCTTGTAGAAAATATGAATAATCTTACAGATGAGTACACTGGATGCCTTCAAAAAGTTTCAAAATATCTCAAAGCTCTAACCGTACCTGTAAAGGCTTCTCATTCCTCTGGTAATGCCTCCACACATTCTCTGTATGATTCTCTTATCAGATCCATAATCAAGGAATAAATTAAAAATTCCCTGAGTGGTTTAGATTTGTCTTCTTTATCTGAGGTTGTGAAGAACAATGATAGATCACATGACTTATTTCACATTCATTCTATGATTTCCAATGATTCTCAATAGGAGATCACCAAGAAGATTGAATTTTATCTCACCCAGATTTTCTCTAAATGTGACATGAACAATCACTTTAAGTATCTTGTGGAGAATCTGAAAATCTCTCCAGTGACTCATGATTTTAAATCTCATGTTCCTAAACTTATAGTGTTCCCCATATTTTTGGTCAAATTCATGGAGAATAAGGATGATTTTGAAAAGTCTATGCAATATGTTGGAGGAATCATTACTGATTTCATCAATCTTTTAAAGCCATATATTCTTGTGCAGAGTACTTCTATAGTTTCTCTAGTTGTTTCACCCCATAGACCTGGTCTACCCGCCCTAGCCTCAACTGCTATGTCAATCAGCCAATCCCTTTCTTAGATCAGACCAGTAATTCATGACCAACAATAGACTATATCTTCTATAGCTCCTTCTTTGGCTCCCTCCATTTTTGAAGGTCTACCTTTACCTTCTTTGTCTAATACCTCCATTCATTCTTCTACATCAACTCCAGCTCCTCCTTCAAATAAAGGCAAAGATAAATCCAATCTATGATGCCAACCAATGATTATTAATTTTTGATGGGATTTCATTCATTGTTTACTGTTTTAATTTCTTCTGTATGTTGTATTCTTAACGTTCTTAATGTTAAATGCAGTGTTTCACTCCATTCTCTCTACTTTTTGATAAACCCAAAGGGGGAGAAATAGTTTGAAGAGTTATCTATTAGTCATTAATATGTTTTTATTATATATGTTATTTTTTCTAACATTTTATTTCAATTTTACTTTAACTATACATGATTTTTGATCATCAAAAAGGGGGATATTGTTGGAAACCTCATGTATTAAGAATGTTTTAATGATCACAAATCTTATTACTCTTAATTAATGTCATTATTATTTACAAATCTTATACATGATCACAAATCTGACTTATCTTATCAAACATCTGTATTTATGTTTCAAGTTCTATTACCTTATAATGGTTAAGCTTAATTCATATTATGCATATTACTGTTTAAGCTTGAATACAGGTATTTGTCTAAGTATCAAAACATCGTGAAGTTTGACATAGTAAGACAGACTGTGTGCAAGACACAGACACCGTGAAGTGTAAGAAAAAAACAGTAAGCCAGACACTGTGACAAGTGAGACACAGTGACCTCAACACACCGTGACATAAAGCCTAACACCATCAAGAAAAATACTATGATCAATCCACCGGATGCCAGAAAATATAAGTCAAACACCGTGACCCGGACACTTTGAAGGACACACCGTGAGTCAGACACTGTGACTCAGACACACTATAACTCAGACACTGTTACTCTGACACCATGACATGGACATACTGTGAAGGACACACCGTGAGCCACACACTGTGAAGCACATACTGTGAAGGAGACAGCTGTTCAAGGAGACACCGTTTGCATAACCACTATGACACTGTTTCTTAACCTTTTTGTCAATATTATTTAAATAATACTGACAGTCATATTTGATGTTTTTAATTCAATTAATGTTATTTAATGATAGTTATTTCATGTCAAGAAACCATACCTCGTACATATGGAAAGGAAATCATTCCTATCGATGGAGCTCGAGGAATATAAGGAGATTGAGATGCAATAGATGGGGACACATAGATACACATACTAGAACGTATGTGAAGCTGTAGACAATACATGCGAGCTCTGTACAGAATAGAAGAACAATCATGAGCATGAAGAAGAGATTGCATGATCATTCAAGAAATCACATGCATGAAATCTGACACTACTGGAGGAATTGAAATCAAGAGAACATTCTCACTCGTGAAGAACACAAACTGAACCACGACACTCTGGTTTTCCACAAAAAAAACAGAGAAGGACTCAGAAGCATTTTTGCTGAATCCAATGAGTCCAGAGCTGCACTACCAATCACAAGATATTTCTAAAAATTCATATACACTCTCTAAGTGATTTATTATTTAATTTTTCAAGCAATGTGTGTACTCTGTATATCTTACACACACACTGTCTCCTGTGTTGAACTGGAGGATATCAAAATCCTCATACCAAAATGTTTACTCTTGTTTACCCACGACAACTGTGGAAGAGGTCCTTGTGTGGACTGTACATTATTTTTGTTTCCCACGAAGAACTGTGGTAGAGGTCCCTTTGTGGCCTAGACAGTCTTGTACTATTGTTAACCCTGATCCAGGGTGTGAATCACTTTTATATATAAATTTCAGAGGAATAAGTCTCGGCTTGAGAGTGAACCTCTTGGTTATACTTACTGTGCAGTTTAGATTAAGATTAATATATAATATATATATCTTTTTTTATTTCGCTGCTATTACATTGAAATATAAACTATTTTAAAGTTACTTTGATAGTTAATCTAGCAAGTGTTTGTAACTATTGTAAATCAGTAGATTAGTTTCAAAACCAAATTTAATCTTCTGATTAAATTAAATGAGACCTAATCAATCTTTGAGAACCTAATTGAACCATTACAGTTTTACAAATTCACTACAGTTTAACTTGTTTTAGAAATTGGGGGATATTAATTGAAATTATTTTTAATAGAAATTTTAATTGGAACTCAATTCACCCCCCTATTGATTATCCACTCCGACCAACAGTTATGTTATGAGTTAAATTATATGTGTTAATTATATAATCATGATTTTATTTTGTTGTGTTGTAGTATAGGTTATGGGGACATGTGAAGTTATTTTAGTTCCACTCTGTATGAATTTAATATGTGATAGGTACTACTATAGTGACGAAGTGGGTATAGGGTACCTTGAAATTGTTATTTCAACATTATTACACTTATACATTACTATGATTTTGTTAATTTATTGTGTAGTAATATTGGTTCCTATATGATCTGGGATATTATAAATAGTAATGTTTATTATTTACTCACAAAAACCTTAGTGTATTTATCCCATATTCCCATGATATTTCGTTGGGAGGGACTAAAAAATTATTAGTTATACTCACCCTTTATATATAATTTTTTTCCAAATATTAATGATATTTGAAGATATATGTTTGGAATATACCATATCATTCCATATAAATTGATAGAAAATAATGTATTCACTTGCTATTTTCTTTATGAGGTGTTGAGTTTCTTAGTATTGAATTTTATCATTTCTATTTTATATTTTGATAAATGAAATTACATGTATTATATTTATATTATTATAAAATAATATTCATTTATTTCCAATTTTTTGTCTTTTATATGGGTGAATACTTTTATTTCTTAATATTACCAAATTTGATTCTCCCCTTTTCATATTTTCCACACCCTTGGTGTGAATCTCTAATTGATTGACAATTATAAATTTCCTTTATGAAAAATTATAAGCTCGTCTCTTATTTGATTGAGTTTTTTATTGGGTTGGTTAATGAAATTGTTGTATTATTGTTATGTATTTATATTAGGATAGAGTTTCTTGCAGAAATTATGAAGGAATAAATTAGTTTGGCATGGAAATAGTATTAATTCAACTTATTGTTCGATATAGGACATTGAGATTAATTGAAGACAAAAAATATAAAACATGAGATCTAAAGTAATAATCCAATTTAGTATAATGAAAATATAGAATAATGAGTTCATTGGTCTCTATTTATAGGATTATGTATGGTACATGAATCATCTCAATTTATACATGAATTTGTATTTTTTATGGGGAAAATAAATAAAATTTAAAAGGCTGTAATGAATATTCATTAATTGTGGATCAATGGTTTTGTTTTATAGTTATTCACATGGACAGTAAATGGTATCCTCGCATAGTTATTGTGAAATATGCATACCATAAATAATTAACTATTCTTTAGATGATAGAACTTGGAGATGATAATTCATGTATTATGACTTATAATGATTTTTGATGATTAATATTATCAAATTCGGAGGAAAATACTACTAATTTGGATATAAAGTGATGGATAGATTAAATTGATATTTCTATTGGGAATTTTTTTTCATAAAAACAACATGGGATTCCGTTAAATATTTATCTAGTATGAAGGATGGTTCGATGTTAGAGAGTTATATACCATGGTGACTGTGAAAATTTAAATGTCATGTGGGAGAATGTTTTGTTTTATGTTGTGATGGAATTTTTATATTACATGATTAGATTTGTGCAGTGGGAAAGGGGGTTCTTCAACTTATAAGTAAATGAAATCATTTAATTGGATGTGGTTAAATTTATAATCCTCATTAACTATTATCACATCCTCTTTCCTGATTGGCATGTTTGAGAATGACATTTTATGGGAGATATATGTAAAAAACAAATCCTTTTATACATATTATTTCATGATCATAATAATTATTATTATTGAAACACAGACCTGGGATTGACAAGTATAGTGTATTTGGATTTCTAGGTATATAATTAGAAATCATGAATCTAGAAATGAACATTTTTTACTAGAATCCATAATGATATTTTATTTCCCTTTGAGCTCCTATTAATTTATATGACATCTAAGTGAATGCATAAACAAGACGGATAATCTAAAATCATAGTATGTGAGTAAACAAGGTAATAAAGCATAGAATATGAGTTAAAAGGCACAACTTGATAATATTTAAGGAATGGATAATGTATAAACACATGGAAACATAAAATATAGAACATGGAGTCATATAATCTTGGATATATTGGGATGTGACAGAAATATCTATCATGAAATAAACATTATTCATAGTTAACTACCAATACTATATCACATGGTGAGCAATATCCAATAATGAATCATGTTTACTCCCTAATCTCATACATGATGTCTCATGAGATTGTTAATTACCAAATATATTATTGAACTATTTGGGAAAAAATATCATAACATGTTCATGCCTATGTTTTCCATATAAAAATGTTATGAAGATATTTGTTAATTAATTTAGGGAAAAGAATAAATATTATTTAAATGGAATAATGGAATTATTTATTGAATAAAAAATAAAATGAACTAAAATTTTTTTCCATGACAAAATAAATGATTTAATAAAGATATTTGTTAATTAATATAGTTTGTGGAGTTTATATAATCATTGATAAAAAATATAGAAATTCCCTTTTAATTGGGCTTGCATATCGAGATGATTTGGTAAGGAAAACATTTAAAACATATATGTCCCCATAAAATATTGATTTATTAATAAATATACACATTTATTAAACACATTTACATAATATTGGTTTTGTATGTAAAAATAATGAAGATGTAAATTTAGGAAAGGAGAGATAAAGTGAAACCCATTGTTAACATGGGGGTTTTTAGAGATCTATTACCTAATGTATAAATTTGTTTCTAACTTTCACATAATGTAATTTATAGTAAAATTAGATCTTAAATTACTTAATTTATAACATATTATATTTTTACATGATTTATTATAATTTTATTAATTTCATATATGACCATTTCAATGAGTTATAAAGATCAATTTCTTCATTCTGGGAGAATTCTTTTCATGGTTTCTTGTTCAATTCACTTGTGTAAAATAATTAAAGTTCTTTTAAAAGGGTAATAATTTCCCTAGATTGATATTATGTAGTATTAATTTACTTCCATAAGTTTAAATGGTCCTATATATCATTTTTTACTAGTGTAATTATGATTCAATTGATAAAAGATAATGATAATTGTTTAGTTTATTTGTGGTGGTCTTTACATCCATCAAGAACTAGTTTCATTTTACTTAAAATTATGTATATATATTAGTTATAGAACATTATTTAAGTTTTCAGATAAGTATTCAATTATTATTTAACTAAAAATTGGTTTTATGACCATCTTAAGGGGTGGTAATGAAAAATGAAAAATCATTATCCACAGAGATGGGAAACAACCATACATTTGATAATGGTTTCATTTCATTGAATCATAGGTGATTAAAAAATGTGAGGAGATAATATATTAAAATATAAATATAAAATTATAGAATATAAATTACACTGATGTTATTACGAGTTTATGGATGAATTAAGTGAGTAAAATGTAGAATAAGATAATATATTAAAAGAGATGGTTGGAGAAAGTTACCTCTTGAATATCACCTCATTGAAGGACTCCATAAATAAATTAGAATTAAACTTTTCTAGATGCTAAAATCTCCTATACACGAGGAAGAGGATTGGAAAGGTAATTAGGTATAGTACTGACAATATTCAAGGCTTTTAATGTGTGAGCATAAGCGATTGAGAGGATGGTATTTGTTGGGGTGAGAGGGGACTTTTTTATTATTATAATCATTAGTTTATTTTTGTTCTCAATTATATCAATAGTGTTGATTACAATGAATAAATATAGGAAATTTTTTATGATATTTAGAACTAATGGGTAATTACATCATCCATGTCTTAGAAATTCATGTATTTATCTTGTAATGTAAAATACAGTAAATTAATATATTTTATTATTCAACTAAAATTTATATTTTCTAGAAAAATCCAAAAAAAATAACTGTAATAATTTTATGACCATTAAATTTAAAAAATGGAATTCATTTTATGAAAATTATTTAATAAATATGAGAAATATAATTTTTAAATAAAATCATTATTTATTTTAAGAATTTTGATTTTAATATTCAAATCGATTTTCTGACCCTTTGAAATATTAATTAATGTCATATAAAATTTACATAATATTATAATAAAACATAATATTAAATTATGATTCTATTTTATGAAAAAAAATTCTTTAAATCATTAAATTATTTATAAAATTTTATATAATGATTTATGTTTTTCAAAAATACAAACACATAATTTATCATTTAAAAAAATTATTCACTAATACTATGATAAAAATATTTCATTTTTTATTATTAAGATACATAAATTTTATTTTATACTCACATAGGTGATTTCACTACTCTAACATCAATATTACTATTCTTAATGGTCGAATTACTCTTCCAATGGTTTGATTTATAACAGTCATATAGGTTCTTTAATTTCTCTAAATACCACTTATTTTATTCATTTTTAATTCACATATAACTTTAGTCATGGTAATATATTTTTATCTACGAAATGAATATTATATGATTAACCTTATGTTTTATTTCTATATCTTTTAACATGAGTGAGACATTTTAATTGATCGAGCATATCCTAAAATTTCAATTCCTTTTATCTTATTTTCTATTTATTGTCCAACTATAATATTTGGAGAATATATTGGTTCATTTTATGACTAATAAATAGTTATTAATTTATGATATTAAATTTTTTTATATGGATCTATATGTGATTTATATATTTTATGACATATTTATGAGAATGTAAATTCCATTGATAAATTTATAGATTGTTATATCCATCCCCACAAATGAAATTTCACCATCAATTTTTTTGCAAACTAAGCTTGAAATGGTGAGGGTATTTATCTTTCATCTCTTCCATTGGTTCCTATGTTGCCTTATCATACTTGTGGATTATCAATAGTACCTTGACCATGTGAGTGGTCTTGTTACATATTACATTTTCCCTATGGTCTAAATTTTTCACCTACTTCTCGCCACAAGAGATTTAATTTTTTTGTTATACCAACCCTAACATAAGTACATATAAGTAATATGGCATGTACCACCTCAATATGGATATGTAAAATAAATAATGAACTTAAGAAATGGTTGGTGGAAATTCTAGTTTAAAGGACACAACTTTGGCTCGATTAAGAATCTAAAAGTGCTCAATGTAATTGGGACTTAACATTCATTTCTTATCAAATACCATGACCTTATTCCATGGATATATAAATATGAATACCTTATCACCAACATAAAAATATATGACTCTCCATTGATTTTCTTCATAGCTATTCTATCGACATTAGGATACCTTGATATGTTGCTAGATGACCTTCACATTTTCTTCCATTTCTGTAAACATTTCAACTCCTAACATCTTATGTTCACTAACATCATCCCAACATGTATGGTATCAAAAAAACTTTCTTATAAAGGGATTCATATGGATCTATTTGGTAGATTTATTGATTACTACTATAATAAGAGAACATGACCAGTGGATGATTTTGATCCCATCCTTTTTTAATGTTCATTGAGCATGATCTCAACTTGTCTTCCATTTTTTGAATAGTATGCTCATATTGTCCATCAGTTTGAGGATAATAGGTTGTACTGAAGTTCATTTCATTTTTTAGAGCATGTGGGATAATTTTTATCAACATAGAGGAAATAATCAATCTAGATCAAATACAATTGATAGTGGTACTCAATATAGTTTCACCACTTCGTTGATGTATATCCACCCAAGTTGGTTGAGAGGGATGTCCTCTCAAATCTCAATAAATTGATCAGTCTTTGTATGATTATACATAATTACCCATATTGAAATATTATTTTTGGATGTACTCAAATTTTTTGTGGAAAATCCCATAGTGAAGTTTTCTAATGTCTATGATGGTATGGTAAATAGTTTCATAATCCCCTAATAATATTGAAATTCAACCTTCACTTACTTATATTCCATACACTTTTATGTATATTAAGTGATCTGCTTTTTCATATTTTCCAATACATAGTGCTCCCAAAGGTGTCGTTATATATTTGTGCTCCTTGTGTGTTTATAGGATGATAAACAATGTGAATCATTCAAAATATCCTTCTTTATATCTATATTTGATGGTAAAAATATTTGTGACCCAAATCTTATCACTCTTTCCTCTATAAATGTTAACTCTGAAAATTTATCTATTCATATATCTTCCACATTTTTAAAATTTCGACATCATTTCCTTTATCATCCTTCATCTTCAATAAAATTGATAGTTGAGTAATCATTTGTGAAAGAAATGATGATATACATTACATTATGATTCTCATGTCCACCTTCACAAGTCTAAATATATTGGATACTTCTCAATTCTAATATTTGATCGAGTTTCAGGATCCTTTCTACTTAGAGAATCAAAAAATATATTTTATTTAGCTATATTATATTGGATTGAGTAGTCATAATCCATGATATTATCTAACAATATACGATGGAAATTATTAATCAATTTCTATATGAATATATATTTTAAAATATTATGGGTAGTTTATATCTCAAAATTATCCCTTTAGAGATAATTCTTACAAATAATCAATGAAAATATTTCATCTTTGAACTCTACATCACGCATGGGATAGTTTTTCTATTGAAAATTATGTTCCCTTATGGAATATGATATTTATCATTTTAAATATGTACGCTGCCTAATAACATCATGGAAGTATCATTGTATAATAAAAATAATAACCCCAGTTTTCATTAGTGTGTGTACTAGGGTAGTGATAAGCGTAATTTTCAAGAGGTAGATGAAGAAAATATATGAATGTGGAAACAACATGTATCATGACATAAACATGAGTCAAGGCTATCAACCAATACAAAATCACGTGGTGTAAAAAGACCCTTAATGATCACATATGTAAAAATAACATATAAAACATTGAATCATATGATCATGGTAATACTGAAATGTTATAGCAAAATGAATCATGACATAAACATGATTCAAGGAGAAATGTCAAGGCTAAATCATAGGGTGGACAATGTCCTATAATGGATTATGTTTACTACCTAATCACATACATGAAATATCATAAGATAAAACATTACCCAATGAATTGGATATCTATATATGTTTACCCATCATCACAGGTTTATGAAAATGTTTTCCATATAAATAATTAAAGAATAATTAATCAAACAAAGGATTACCCATGCAATAAAATGGGTTTCGTAATCATGTCATAAGGCAAAACCATATAGTTTACCATAATGGTATTCATGAAGTAATTGTTTAAATCATTTTTTACATTAATAAAGGAATTATAATTAAAGATAATGAATAATTATGTCCAACTAATGTAAAATAATAAAAAATAATGCTTATGTATCATTGTAATTGAGTCCCATTAAAGAAGTTTTAGGGAATGTTATAATGATTATTTAAAGAGGATAACGGTATAATTTCTTTCATAAAACCCTATATTAACTAAAATATACTTTTTAATGATAAAATGATTTATTTTATAAAAAAATTCTCATTATTACAATAGTTTATGAAGTGTACATGATAATTGTATGAAATGGAGAAGTTACCTTTATCTGGGCTAGTTTTAGAAGATAAATTGAGAACAGAACCTTTTAAGACATGTATTTCCCTGAAAAATTAAAAATAATTAAAAAATATACATTTCTCTGAAACATATTAAAGAATATGGGACAATAATATATAAGTAAACAAAAATTAAATTGAGTCACAGAGATATAAAGTGCAACATAATGGTAATATGGGGGTTCAAAGAGATCTATTACCTTATGTTTGAATTATTTTTCAGTACCACTAAATGTCATGGATAATAATACTAGATTCATTAATTAAATAATTATATTTTAACTTATTTTATATGTACATTATTTAATATAATTTTATTATGTTTATTTATGTGAATTTCAATAATTTATAATGTTTAGATTTGTTGTTCTATGAGTGTTCGTTTCTTGTTTTCCTGGTTTTTTCACTTGTGTAAAATTATGGAAGTTCCAATAAAATGGGAATAATTCTCCATAAGTGAAATTATATTTTATTAATAGTATTTAATATGTATAAATGGACACATATAACATTTTTTCTTTTATGGGAATAATTAATTTGATAAAATATTATTGATAATTTTTCGTTGTATTTTTGTTGGATTTTCAAACATCATAAACTTGTTTGGTATTATTGAATATTAGGATTATATAATTGTTAAAAACATGATATGAGTTATAATTTACACATAATATTCCTATTTATCCATAATAATGCTTTTATGATTGTCCTTAAAGGTGATAATGAAAAATGGAAATCAACATCCATAGAGACAATAAACATCCATATCTTCAACAACTATTTTATTTCTTGAATTAGAAGAGATGATAAAATGGGTGGAAAGAAAAAATTAATTAGAAATATAAAATTTCATTATATACATGTTCCTGTATGTTTTATTCATTTATGGATGAAAGATGTGAGTAGAAGGTTGAAGCTGAAATGATATTAAAAATAGATGGTTTGAGAAAGAAACCACATGAATATCCCCTCAATGAAAGATCCTTTAAAGAACATGGAATTTGAAATTTATTGATTCAAGAATCTCTTAAACATGGGTAATAGGAATGGTAATGGAATTGTGTATGGCATTGACAATATAAAATGCATATATGGTGTGAGGAGAAGGTTTGGTGAAGATTGGTAATTATATGGGAGGAGAGGGATGCTTTTTTATTTTATAATAATTTTTATATTATTTTGGATCAATAAAATAAATATTGTTGATTACTAAGACAAAATATAGTAAATGTTTCCACAAATTTTTAACCAATGTGGGATTAAATATTCTAGGACTAAAAAATTAATTTATTTGTCTTATAATGTTAAATCCAATAAATTATTAGATTTTACAATTCACAAACAATTAAAACATTTTAGAAGAAAATTAAAATTTTAATCTATCCATTTATGAAATTATTGATTTCAATAATGGAATAATTTATTTTGAAATAATTTTCTAAATATGAGAAATTTAAATTTTAAATAAAATAATAATTTATTCAATGAGTATTGATTTTAATATTCTAATTATTTTTTTACATATTAAAATTTTAATTAAGGTCACATATAATTGATTTATAATAATAATAAAATATAATATTAATCTATCAATATAATTTAGGAATATTGTTTTTTTAATCATCATATTAATTATAAAATTATAAAAAAAAATTACATTTTTGAAAAATACCAACACATAATATATAATATTGAAAATAATTATTTACATATACTTGATATAAATGTATCACTTTTTATTAATAAGATGCCTATTTTTTATTTTATAATTTCATAGGTGATGTTGCGGTTTCAATATCTAGAATATAATTATGAATAGTTAGATTACTATTCCATTGGTCATATTTATAATGGCCATATAGGTTCTTAAATTTCAATAAATACAAATTTTTCTATTCATTCTTCATTCAAATCTACTTTCTCTCGAGTTTAAATATTTTCATTTATAAATTAAATAACATATATTATTTATTATGTTTTATTTCAATAGTTTTTTTTCAGTATTGTGGTCCTTCGAGTGGATCTAGCATATCCATATTTTCCAATTTTAATTATTATATTTTCAATTCATTATCCCATAATATTATTTGGAATACTTATTTCATTATTTTCTGACTAATGTATAAATCTTAATTTTTTAAAATAATGTTTTTATTGGGTTCTCTATTTGATGTATGTGTTTTTTGAAATAATTATAAGAGGTTAAATTTTATTCGTAAAATTTTTCGTCGTTATAATAATCTTATAGAGATTTAACATTATGTCAGTTCCATTACATTTTTGAGTTATATTATGGTACTTATGAAATATAACATGACTAATAATGAACTTTTTTGTTTAATTTCACATAAATATGGGATTAATTTGATTTTTAAATAGAGTGAAAATGTCAAGAAAAGATCTAATCTATTGTCATTGTCCATGTTTGCACCTATTATGGTTCACCCTCATCCCACATTTTCTTATTTTTAAGGTCTTTAAATTCATTGTTTCTTATAGAAAACTATAGTGTTGTGTGTGATTCCAATGGTATATGGAGAAATAAACAATTTGTTTTTCTATTAATCCTTAGTAGTTTAATAGGATCAAATTACACAACAATTAATGGAAATACATAGGTTTAGATACCGCCATAATAGTAGTATACTCAGCCATATCCATGGTTATCATATCATCATGAATTTAAACTACTGATAAGAGATGGAGTATAGAGACGGTAAATTCATATTCCTTAATTAAATTAGATTATGTAATGATAATGGGGTGTATACATTAATGATATTATATTAGGTGAGAAAAATATATACAATTTCATTTTATTTATTTGTCAACAAAAGTTGGACCAAAGGTCATTTTAAAAAGCATCAACATTTATTATACCACTAATTATACAATGATTGAATATGATTCTTTAAAAAACTTATTCCACATAATCTATTTAAATAAATGGGACATAATTTTGAATTATTTCAATGAAAAATAGTATTTATACACTAATTGGAGTCCATTCATGGATGATTGTTGTGTGTTGGGGGTTTGAGCTAATGATAAAGAGTACTATTAAGTTCAAGAGTTATATTTAATTTATATAAAAAATATAATTTCATCATCTAATGAGATTTTATATAATATATTAAATAATTCCTTTATTTATATTAGATATATGGTGTCTTTATATGTTCGGAAAGTGATCATGTGACATTCTTTTATGAGATGGATCGTCAGATGAGCTGCATATATCTGGAACCTATTAAATAAATATTTTTGGTATTTTATATTAAATTTAATGAAGCTGTTGAAAATAGGTATTATAAGGTATGTACATGAGTTCTTTGATAACATTCTTGTATATTTTATGGAATTCCCATAAACAACATTCTGATTATATAATAGAGTAACATCATAGGGTTTCCCTTATCTCTATGTCTCGCTATAAAATTACTTGTATATAGCTTCAATATATTTTGTTCTTGATTAATGATATATCTTAGAATGGGATTCTAAATCTATGTTTTTATCCATGGGTATAATTAGTATTATTTATAATGAAATTTTAAAGTATTTTATTTTATTTTATTAATATTATGATGTAAGCCAATCTGATATTGAAGAACCTATATACATTATGAAGGATTGAAATCATATTGGATTAATTGAAGGGAGTTATATAGTTCTATAATAATGGATTGTTGTTTGATTATAATAACGTTTAAAAGAATTTGGAATACATATATATGTCATATTTTGTGTACTTTTATGAATATTTTATATTCATAGTGATTCCCAATGATTTCATGAATCCAATAGATTTATTTATATTTTAAATTTATTTTTTATTTCATGAGATTATAGAATATCTCATGGGGGCTTCCAATGATGATATTAGTGTCTATTCACTGATAAAAGAGGGATATTCCGAAAATCAAATAATGATTTTAGTTATTCTTGGGGAACAATATATGTATATAATGTTTTCAAATTGAATTTTACAAATGTGTGATGGTTGTATCCTTAGGTATATTGTATCTTTGTAAAGTAATATATATTATACAATAATGATTTAGGTTTTCATTTAATGGTAGTACTCCTAACCCAATAATATGTACACATCAGTCATTTTTTATTACACAATTCTAAAAGAATCTTGTTTAATTTATCTCTATTAATGGTTCCCTTAATCACTTCAGTCAAGAAGGACCTATCAATTTTGTAAGAAGATCAATTATGATATATGATTTTGTATTTTATAGTGATGCTAATTAGTGGCCCTATTCTTCACATACCAACTAAATGTGTCATGTTTGATGTTTACAGTAATACACCCCATTATTGATTAAGTTTAATGTTAGCATAAGAGAGAATCATATCTAGTAGGTTTTAGTAGTAAGACCTCAAGAGTATAATGTAATGTATACATTTTTTCATTGTGTGAAATTGGAATATTTTTGGAATATTTACATTTTAAGAATAGAGATGGTACCAGATTCCTTGTTCTGGTGTGCTCATAGATGATGTTTTAAAAATATTAATATATATTAATATCATGTGTGCATGCCTTTCCCAAATTTTTTGAATAACTCCAAAATGAGTTTTGGGATTAAACATATTAGACCTCCATTGAGTTAAAAATGTGGGGTTCACCCTTGACATCACATAATCATTATCATCATTGGGTATTTGGTTGAAACGCATTACGATTTAATATAATTAAATAAATTATGATAATTTATTTATTTATTATGTTGACACAACAACCGGGTTTTTCCAATAAAAAACACTCTTATGAACAATTCAAAAGGCTATCCTCATTACTATGGTAGGTTAAAGGAGAGTGTGGATGGAAATTGGCTGCCATCGAGGACTTGGATCAGTGACAGGAGTACTATAAGGATCATTAATGACTACTCATATTGTGGATCTCCTCAATGACCATTACATGCAATGATTCATCAGCATTGATTGATCCAAATTGAGGTATGACATTGTTTTTTGTGGATTTATCCATTTTTACCCTTAATGAAATTGAATTAATCATCTAAAATATTAATTCACGGATCACATGTATAATTTGGGTAATTTCTCTATCTCCTTGTAGTATATAAATTTTTATTTTTTGATTTATTTGATTATTTGTTTTGATTTCAAAATGATAATACATTGAGTCCAGCATGAACATTTTTTTAGTTCCGTTATTAAATAATTTTTGTTCATTTTCTCTCATTGTTATATTTGTGTTCATCAATGACTTTATATTTTGGCATATGATTCAAAGAATAAAAGGAAAGTTATCATTGTGCATTTGAAAATTTGAACAATAGATTGATACCTTGGGTTTTTTATGGATATCTAGAATTATTGATGCATTGTATGAATATGGTAGTAGATCCATGGATATATTGGGTGTTTGTGATGGCAGTTTTGGTTTGTGAAACTGCCAAGGTGAGATTGTTGATGTTTCCAAAGTAGAATATAGATATAAGAATCCATACAATTGTGGATAGAAGGATCATTCAACCCTAGATATCAGACATACGACGCGATTTCTAGAAAAATCAGTGGTTGTGGATGCTCGAAAAAAGACACAAGAAAGTCTATAATTTCTACATAATTCATGATTACACAACATGTATTCCTTCAAAAACAAACTATGTAATCCCCTCTATGTGGATATAGGGTTCCTATGTAAAGATATGTATTTCATTCCTTGGGACATGTGTCACATTCCATGTGACACTTTTGTTACCATATCAATATGTAATCAGTGTACATGCCCAAGAATTTAGGTAGTTTTGTACACCATGTAGCACATATTGGATGGATTGTCTTGTACGGTGAGTACACACCCAGGTGGTAATTTGGTCCCACAATCCATGTACTTGGGAGGTACATAGTTTTGATGGAGTACACATAAAGAGTCTTGTAATCAGACACGACCAAATACATGGACATGGACCAGTGTGCACGAGCATGGATAGAATGGTAAGATTAGTGCTAGGAATTAATCTTCATGTATTGTACCTCGTGGGACATGATATGTATTATGGATAAGTACATTCCCTGGGATAATGGGACATGATCAAGTCCAGGATTTATGAGATGCATTGTATACCCTTAGAAACACACCGGGTACTCCATTATGGAATGGTTGGAGTCCTCTTTCTACTCAGTTCATCTTCATTGGGGGATTTTGAGAGAATCCACGGTCCATTATTGGTTGTGTGTATTTCTATGGTTCATTATTATGAGTGTTTGATGAAATACCACATTCTCATCATAGATGATGTCCCCTAAAAAATACCATGTGGATCCTTATAGTGTGGGTGAGTTACCTTATTATGGAGTGAGTTGTCCTAGCCAACTTCTACAATACTCCACAATTACATGGAGCCTATAGCCCTCTAAGAGGCCCAAATAAATCATTAAGTTCATTAAAAAAATTTCAGTTGGGTTTGAATAATTAGTGTGACAAATTAAAGAAACACCATCATTCAAAAAGACCTTGGGGGAAAATCAAAAAACTGAGGCATGATCATTTCTATGATTTTTATTAATGGAAATCTCATAAGGTATTTTCCATCTCATGTTTCTATAGTCAAATAGTTGGTCTATGTAACTTCTAGATTATGAAAACTGATCAAGCAGGGATGTACATAGTGTGGAGAAAAAGATGGAAGAGTTAGGGGAGAAGTAAGTGGTTGTTGGAACATTGGTTTCATGGTACCACAACCATAGGTGTAAAAATCCATTCATGGGAAGCTGGTGGTCATAATCCTAGATAACAACATGATCTATAGGTTCTTTACCAAAAGGAACCAGGATTGTTTTGAGTTACGATATCTATTCCTTATACTTTTTTGTTGTACTATTAGACACAGGTAAGAGACACATTTTCCTCATTTGTTTATGTATTTTATAGGAATAAATGGGGTGTATATATAGATATGTATTGGAGATGTTTTTTGTGACTTTGGATGTGCAAGGAAGCCAGACAATTCCTCCACCGAGAAGTGTTTTTTAAAATGAACCAAAAATGTTGGTGGTGAGTTAGGGACACCAAAAGTGGATGGTGTCAACGTTTTTTGTGTAAGTTACGCATACTTGTCTCCTTGAGGTTCTTTGGATGTGAGATGGTGTCATATAAATCAATTATTATAGTAAATATGTGGGAATGGTAATGGATGAGTTTCTTGTAGTAGAATCTCATAGAGGCATAAAGTCTAGTTGGAGGTATGATGTTTGTCTGCATTGTATGAGTTGTATTTTTAAACCAATGTCATGAGATATATATAAATGAAAATATACATTATTCAATACCTACTGATGTAGGTGGATACATTTTATTTATTCATGTATTGGAGGCACTTTTTCAGAGGATTAGTGTTCACACGCTTTTACTGATACATGGACCTAACTCGGGGAGTAAAGAGAGAAAGATAGATCCTCGCATATAATATCTTAAAAGTAGTAGTGATAAGAGGGGATGTTTCCCTTAGTGTGGATCAGATTCATAACATCCATGATTAGTTATTTTCCACCAATTATTGAGGTGGTTCTTTTGGAATTTGGGGTTGATTTTTTCTCATTTTTTAAGTTTTAATCCTGGAAAGAGAAGGATTAACTCATGTGAAAGAGGTTATGTACAACTTCTTATCAATTTTCTAGTAATACCTTTGTAGATATGGATTATATGATATATTTTCTTTCTATAGTTGATGTCTTGTATGAGGAAACCCTTCCAATATAAAGTTTCGGGTTTATAATCACAAAAAAAGATAGGATTCTGTAAGGACTGCCACTGTAGATCGCCCCATATTTCTGAAATAGTATATCAAATTTCACCCTTTCAGATTCTTAAAATGAAGGTGAAATCATAATTTTTTATAGGAAGGTGTTTTTTATGAACTAGTGTGATAAACTGGGTAGCCCAGCGTTGTTCTCTTGAGATATAAATGAATGTCAGTGGTTGGGAGTTGATTTTTATCACTTAAAATAGGTAATGCGAAGAAGATTATCCACTCATGATAATAATTGAGTATCTAGAGTCAGGGGTTGAGGGAAAAGAATTCCAGAGTTTTCCTCAATAATGTTTATCACCGGCAGTGGTTTTGGAGTTAGTTATACCATAGGTGGCATTAAAAAGTCACTATGGATGTTTTGAGTTCATGGTGATACACTTCATTGATTTTTTCACCATAGAGGATTTTTAAGACTTGTGAACTTGATCTGTAACCCTTTATAGATCACTTCATAAAATTATTCATTTATGAAATTCATATTTTATCAGCATCGGAGTTGGAGCACTCAAGATGCCTGAGGATGGGGTGGTTTACCTCTAGTAAATTGTTGAAACCCCTCTCTATCTATAGATATCTAAGGAATTATATGTCATGTATATTGATTGTTACATGTTATGTAACCATATATCCACTGGATATGTTCTTAATGGATTTTCCAAAGGAGAGAATCTTTTCATCAGTGTTTATGGATGGACATTGGCACCAACCATGTTATGAAAATAGGTTATGAGGATGTTGTTTTCATTAGATATATATGTGTGGGAGGTTTGGATATACTGGTATATTTTGTAATAAGTTGTACAGTCATTGGATTTGTATAAATTTTAAATCTGCACTCTTTTTCTCACACATGTATGAGGGTGATGACCAATATAGCTTTTTGGAGACATCAGGACACTTGTGTGTGCATGGGTTTTTCCATATTCTTTTAATTTTCTTGACAACCGTTACATAATGTGATTATTATATCATGATAATATTAGGTATAGGATCTGAGAATTATTTGGGGGCTTGGTTTTTGATGAGATCAATTTTTTAAACCATTCATATTCTTAGGTAAAGTGGACCATTTAGGTTTTGATAAACATGCTTCTAGTTCCAATGTTAGTTATGATAAATAATGGGGAGGATCATATCCAATAGGTGTAATTTTCATTTTATAATTACTACCACTCAAACACCAATGAAAAATTTCTTGAGTCCATGTATGAGGTATGTTTTGGCACACTGTTATAAAATTCAGATCAAGTGGTTGATATTACTTGGGATTTAGTTTTTGTGATAGTGGTGGTTGAGATGGTGCATCTCATCCAGGAAAATATGGGGACTGCCAAAACATCATGAGTACTTTACAGACTATTGATGATTCCCTTTTTATTTTGAGGGTTGTAGAGGTTTATCTAGGGTGGTAGCTTGCCTCATGGGTTTATAGTCCCTTTCTTTTTCATATGGATGTGTTTGGTTAGTGAGGTGGTGTTCTACTGGGTGTCATGATCAAAGTATATTTTTTGTTTAGTATTATCCTCTTGTCACAACGGAGGTGGCATGTGCATAAATAGTTGCACAATATATACCAGGTTAAGATCATACATGATTTCATAGTTTACCTTATCAATGTACCAATGGATTTACGGACATGTTGCTGAAATATCCTTCCGGGGAAATGTTTTTACTTTTCTTCAAATTTTATGATAACACTTGAAACCATTAAGGGAGCATGTGTGAGTGGGAGACCCAGTTGAAAGCTCTGTATTCCCACATTTTCCAATTTTTTAATATATGTGGATTAATATAATTTTATATGGTAATAATTAAATTTCAATTCTTCTTTTTTGTGACACATTGGAAAATTTCTAGGAATATTTTTGGATCCAAGAATAGAGATGTCACTAGAATATGAGACACAGTGAGCCCCGAATTTATGTTTTCAAAATATAAATATATATTAATATCATACGTTAATGATTTTTCTTAAATAGTGGAGTAACTCATAAAATTATCCTTAGATCAGAAATATGATACCACCATTGAGTTAATAATGAATGTTTTAACATAGGTTCTACATAATATTTGTCATCATTGGGCATTTGGTTGAAATCCATCTTAAGTGAAGATACTAAATTAAATTAATTAAAATTATTTGTTTATTTCATTGAATCAAGAACATAGTTTTCCATATATAAATAATATATTATAAATAATTCATATGGATAGACTCATAACCTTAGTAATTGAGAGGAGAGTGTAGAGGGAAATTTGCAGTCATCGGGATCATGGTTCTATGACTGAAGTACTGTAATGTTCACCAATGACAACAGTGCATGTCGATATCATCAACAACCACAACATCCAATCATTCTTCATTAGTTATTGATCAAAATCATGATAGGATTTTTTTGGTATTTATCCATTTTTACCCATGATGAACATAAATTAATCATATAAAAATTATTTAATGGATCTCGTATTTAATTCATGTAATTTATTTATCTTCACGTGGTATATGATTTGATAATATTTGGTTTATTTATTTCTCATTGTTCATCACAATATGACAATAACATGATGTCATCACAATTATTGGATAAGGTATATTACTAATGTGTTTTTGTGTATGTTCTCTCCCCATTCAACATGCATTCATCATTATCATTCTCCTTTACACAATGATTCAATGAATACTCAGTTAGGAATCATTGAACATTTGATCATTAGTGCAATAGATCACTTCAATATTTTTTTAATGGATATCTAGAATTATGGTTGTTGTCTAAAATAAAAATAGTAGAACCAATGATAGATCAAAATATTACAATAGAAGTTTTGGAATAAAGAATCGATGAGGTGTGATGGTGGGTGATTCCTGAGTAACCAAAATGTATATAATATAGTAAATTATTGTTATAGGGTTTGATAAACCCTATATCCATGATGTACAACATGATTTCTAGTGAAATCAACGGATGTGGACACTCAGGAAAGGATGTGTGAAATAGTTTAAATGTTCTATAATGATCCCGGATACCAGCCGTATAGTCCTATGAAGACACACCATGTATTATCATATGTGTGTTTAAAGGGTTTTGACATAAAGATATGTTTCACATGTTGTGTGATATATTCCTGACCAGTTCTGCATGTGTTGTGTGAACACACCCAGGAATCCATGTTCTATTACATGTCATGTATTGCAAGTCACACACCATGTATCCCACGGATGATGGATTGGTGTGTGTAGGGAGTACCCACCTAGGTGACAATGTTCTCCCACAAACAGTGTACCTTGGAAGTTCCTGGGAAGGTTGGAGTACACGGGTAGTGTCATGTACCAGGACATGACCAAGTACATGGGCATGGCCCTGTTTACATGGGAACACTTTGAAGGGAACAACTTGTTTTAATAGATATAAAAACATAGTTTACATCATGGTACACACCATATATTATGGAAAATTTTATATTTTGTGAGCATGAGACATATGTAGTGCCAGGATTTGTGATACATGTTGTGTACACCTACGTACAACCCATGTATTCTTTTGAGCATATGTTGGATTCCCATTTACCTTCATTTCATCATCGTTGTAAAATTTTGGGATCTTCCATGGACCTGTATCAATTGATTGTGTTCCCTTGGCCTATTCCAATGAGGATTTTGTGTATTATTTGATTCTAATTAAAGAGGGTGAGTCCTTTGAATATTACTTTTGATTAGTCCTAATTTTTTGTGTTTTCGTAATCTGTAGTGAGTTGTCATGGTCCAATTTGATTATACCCATATAAAACATGAAGCATGTATCCCTATAAGAATATTGTAGTGATATTGATTAATTTCATGATTTCCCTAGGTAGGGCCTGTGGAATTATAATGAACAAAACTTTCACGAACGTCTATCCTATATCATGGATGATGTTTATAAAATGATCTGGGGTTACAACAATGTTCCATGGTTATTGAACCCTTATATGTTTGTTGAGATCTAATATATCATATTGGGTATTAATCTAATGTATTGTGTTTCATGGATGGTCACAATTATCTTCAAACATGTTTATCCTTTTCTAGACCCAATGTGAATAACCACATGGATGAGTTTCATTAGTGGAAATATATATTAGGGAGTGGTTTCTCCTATATTATAGTGACATCTTGGATGAGTGGCATCAATGGAAGTATAAATAGTTTATAGGTTCCATATAAATGAGTGTGACCTCTGGGATGAGATTTATTAGTGGTTATATATCTAGGGGAGTAGTTTTTCCTTGATAATAATGACTGTTGGGATGAGTGTCATAATAGGTAGTATAGATTGGGGAGAGATTTTCCAAGGATCATCATTACTAGGAAACACATAGGGGAGCTATATCTAGAAATTGATGATCTATTTTTTGAATCAGAACCATTTATCAGTATATCTTGGATATTCTTGGTTATCATTATGTCTCATATCTTGTTTGACATACCTATTTGGTTAAGGTTACTACTCTTAATGTTTTATTTTAATGGTTTTTGGGGTTTCAAATTGTTATACTCACCCCTGCTTTCACACTGGCTGCACATGTCATTTATTATGCATATGAAGAACTATATTGAGGCTTACATGATGGAAAAAGATAACATGAATCATTGTTCCATTTACAAATACTTATTTTTATATCTTTTATTCATCAAATAAGTATCCACCTTTTGATAAGGTCATACATAAATTTAATATTTTGCATAGGAATGAATTTTTCTCCTGTTGATGGCTTCTGGTACTTTATGTCGTAATCCTATTGTGGGATTATAGATATATACATGTATTTTTATGTGTTTTATTATATTTTAGTATTTTATGGTCTTTTAGATGGGTAAATCCATAGAGGTATATTACGAAATGGATTCCCATTTTATATATTCTTTTTCAGTTCTTGTCACCCACCCTTGGCTTATATATGATTTATTCGGGTAGATTTATGCCAAACTTCCACTAGAAAAGTAGACCATAATGTATTAGTTCTTTATATAAAATTAATCCACCAAAGACCTTTAATTTCTATAGGTGGATTTTGTTTTAATGTTGAGGGGAAATTATATCATTAAAGAGAAACTATTACCTTAGTCATCTAAAATAGAATATGGTGGATATTTTTTCAAAATGAATTGTATACACTCTAAAGGATATGGGTCTAGGAATTATAGGATTATGATTTTGAGAATCTAATACTCTATATATTTTTAATATTATTTTTGATTAATTGGGATAGAATGTATATAATGATGCTTCCAATATGGTTGGTGAGGAATAAAATATCATAAAGAACTTTTCATAATTACATTTAGAAATAGAGATGGATTTTAACTTCATAGGTAAATTAAGAATATTTTATTTTCATATTTATTATATTGTGAATTAAATATTAATTTTCCATTAAAAGGGTTTCTTTGTTCGATAGCGTACCCAATACGCAACATCGTGTTTCTTTTAAAATCTTACTTTTCAAACTAATAATATAATATTATTATTTTAAATTGTAGTTAATTTATAGTCGTTTTATTGGCGGGAATGGATAAAACTAACTATAATATTATTATACATTTTTTTTAAATGTTTTTACATTTATCCAATAAAATTTAGAGGCTTAAAATGTGAATGAATCTAATTTTAAGCATAATTTACATTAAAAGGTCGATTTACTGCCTTTCAATGGTGAACCCTATTTAAATGTAGTTTTTATCACTTTAATACATTCTATTTTCCAAATAAAATCCTTCTTTAGAATTTGGACATCAAAATTTACTTTGGGTAAATTTTTGGAATTTTTTCGATAAATTTCATTTTTTAATGAATAGTGAAAAAATTGTTTTTTAATTCAAAACTATGTTTTAGTATAATTTATATATATGTTTAGATTGTCTTTTTAATTGGTTTTACAGTTTTATTTGAATATATTTTTATCAGTTAATCCAATTTTGGTCCCTGGTATTAATTTTACTTTGAAATTGGACTTAAACAAGTGTCAATATGTATATTATTATTGTTCCTTAAAAACACGCTATTTGTTTTAATAACGGGAATTAATATTAGATTAATTAATTCCACTCTTCTGTTTTTAATTTGTACAAATAGACATAATTATTGAATTCATAATATCAAATTTATCTTAGTCTGAAATGATTGTTTTTTCTGAAAAACATCAATTTTTGATGAATAGTGAAAGCACTTAGTAGTAGTTAAAAAAACTAACTTTTTCATTTAAATGTAATTTTAGAACATCTGTGAATTGAATTTTGAAAATACGACACACATGGTTGTTATTAGTAAGTAAAATATGGTTCATTAAAATGAAAATAATTTTTGGTGAATAGTAACTTTTGACTTTTATTTGCGGCGGTTAAAGGTAAATAAGGTAATTAAATGTAAAAAGATCATTATAATAATTCAAAATTAGTTTAACATTGTAAAAACCTTATTGGTTTATTCATTTACGACCATGGCCATCTTTTGGTCGATTTTGGTACCCTATGGAGCCACTTATGAATGATAATGACACTTTATTTTAATTAACTTAATGTAAAGGCAAAAATGACACAAACAAATATCTCTTTGTAAATTAATTTTTACAAAAGGTTATATAAGTTATATTTTAAAATATAAATATTATATAGAAAGCTAAAAATCATTCCTACATCATAGTTTTTTTATAAATTTTATACGTTGAATAAATTAAATTATTTATGACACAATAATGATGCAGTGTTTACCTCATTAATAAATCATTTAAATAAATAAAATTATAATTATTAAAATAACATCTAAAACATGTCCAATTCATATTGGATGATTTTATTTCTACCATTATTCATCTTATCTTCTATGATAATGATTTTTTGACCTTTAGAAACAGAGTGTCATTATATTATAAAATAATATTTTCACACTATCCTAAAGTGCCTCTCCTCCCCCTTATAAAAGAAGACCATTTATATCCAATTACTCACAACTATCAAGGCTTTTGGCTCGTCCAACCTCTACCAAATTAAGCTCCCTAAATCCATTTCCACCTTCTAGAAGCCTTACCTTAGGCAGAAGGCACATCAATAAGTCCTTTTGGTTTAAACCAAAGGAAGTTACCCAAATTAAAGGTACCAGTTTCTCTTAACTTCTTTTCTTTTATTTTACTTCACTAACCCCTAAAATATTTTTATTAATTTTTATAAAAACACCATTATCCTCAATATACTTGGATGTTTTTATGAGAATTATTCAAACTACACTTACACACACCACCATCTATTAGGGGAAGAACATACTGTTTCTGTGGATGAAAAAATAACGCCTCACAAGACGATGATTGTTTGATTATCTCCTACCGCCTTTCATGATATCCATTAAGATAAAACAATATTTATATATGATATATATTATGTTTATTTTTTCTTCATGTTTCTGTATTTTTCTTTTATATTATACATTAATGGTTTCGATTATGGGTAAACGCGATAATTTCCTTTGAGGAAGTGCGGATTACCGCCCCCTCAAAGTGATATGACTCGTCGATACCATATTTGGTATGTATAAATGATAGATTTAATGATATTATATATGATATTATACTAGAATTATAATATACCTCTATATAATTATGTTTTATTTCCATTAAAATAAGAAATAGAAATGAAAGTAGCGTTCATGCGTATGTACGAGTTACTGTCTCCATGAACGGTGCATTTCATTTCATACCTCCAAATATTATGTATTATTATAAATGAATTATATATAGGATATAAATTATATATATGATATCTAAATATTGAATGTAATTCTATATATAATGGATTATTGACCACATAGACAACTTGTAATTATAGATGTCCATTTTTGACTCATGTACCAAATATCGACAAAACGAAGATTAATAACATGAATGTTTACATAATATTTATAACATGGTAATAAGTGATATAAAAGGAATAATAAACATTAAAATGGGTTTTAAGAAAGTATAAATTAACTTTATTGCATTATTCTGGATATTAAAGAACGAACAAGTCTATTCGGACACGAGGTAAGGGAATTCATCTCAATCTCCTTTCCTTGAGGCATATTTTTTTTTGAGACACAACTTTCCTATATACACTGTATAAACACCCTTGACATTTCATAGTGAATCTTTTTCTATGAAGCATTTTACTAAATGATAAAAATTAATTTTTCTTTTAATGTAAGCGGTGACAATGACCTTTCCACCGTGGCGAGTATTATTTGATCGTTGGCTTCCTTAACAAGCTGTAATGTTTATAAAAGGAAAATAAATACCATATAATCTTTTACGTTTTTTGAAATTGAAAATGATTTTGATAATGGATTCTTTATGTCAATATATTTAAGTAATATATTGTGATTGAATTGTGGTAGTGTTTTCTTTCCATTATATTCTTTTATGTGTTGTGATTTTATAATGGTAAATGGACATTGAAGGGTGGTTACATGATAAACCAAATGAAGGTTGGTGCCGTGATAAACTAGGATGAGTGGTTATGTTATAACCTTCAATGCATTGGGTATGGAAGTCAGCTCTGTGGCTATTCCATTTAATGATATTTGTGGAAGTCAACCATATGGTTATTCCATTTATGTATGTTTATGTCCTAAGTTACCTTTATATGTTATGTGTTCTTTATAAGTGTTTTATGGTAATCTTTTGGATATAAAAGGGTACGTAATGATATTTTATTCAGTGAAAGGTATTTACAACTTCATAAAGGTGAAAAGTATTACTTATGATTAAGAATTCAGGGTTTACTTGTTTTTATTTGAAAAAAACTAACGGGTTTCCTTCCTTCTGTATCCCTTACTATGCTTTTTATGCTCATCCCATGTTTTGAAATGTTTTTCGTAGGACTTAAAAGAAGATTAGAGTCATGAATGTGATCAAGGAAAAGTCATGTTATCTTAACCATGGAACTTGACATGACACTTTTTTTAGGAGTTTTGTCTTATGATAAAATGGAAACTGAGTAGAAGTTTATACTTTGTAATATTTGAAAAGAAATGAAATAGTTTTGTCCTAATTCAATAAAACTCTAATCCTAAAAATATCCTCTATATGAATTGTTCATTTAATTCAATATTACTTAAATTTAATGGTCAGTTCCTTATATTTGGTATCAGAGGTCAGTTTAGATAACTTTAGGAGTTATGGTATGTTAAATTAATATCTATAAAGTAATTTATTTTAATATTGAAATCATTTAGAATTTAACGATTTCCTTTGTTGCTTCGCCTAAGATATTTTTGTCTAAAAATGGTTTTCTGTAGAGGAAACAGGGAAGCTATGATGGGACGACATCATGAGGAAGAGAACCTTCAAAATCAGAAACCTAGGATGGTCAGAATTGGAACTAAATAGTTTGTTAAAGTGATGGAATAGTTCAATCAGGCTATAAATGGTGGTGGTATCCATGTACAAGATCATCCAGATTAACCACAAAGGAACATGTCAGTAGTGAAGAATTTCATGAGGTAACATCCCCTATAATTCAGAGGATCATCAGACCCTGTGCATGTAGAAGGGTGGATTAAAACACTGTAAAAGATTTTTGATGTCATGGGTTGTTAATAAAATCAAAAGTTTAGTCTCACTGTTTACCATTTTGAAGGTGAATCAGATTAGTGGTGGTCGATAGTGAAAAATATCATTGATAAGGAGGAAATTGATGCTCTCGATTGGGATGAATTCAAGGATATGTTTCTTGAGAAATATTTTCCTAAGGATGTTTGTCTTAAATGGAAAAACAATTCCTGGAATTGTGGAAGGAGGATGAATAAGTGGATTCTTATGAAGAAAAATTCACTCAAATGGCAAGGTAGGATCAAATTTTCATACAATATCTTGATAGTAAAATCAACTGTTTTTACTCAGGATTAAATCCAAAGTATTGAAGGGCTTTAGATTCTTGTGAGTTCAAAAGTTATGAAAAAGTTGTTCATTTTGTGGATAATTTCGAAATGGAGTTTGTTGATGATCAGGTGTTCTTTAAAAAACAACATAATAAGAGGTCAAGGTGGCATGTGAAAGGGAAGAACTCTTCAAAAAAGTCTAATGGTAAGAAACTTAAGTTTACAGTTTTTGAAAATTGTGGTAAAAATCCTGCTGGGGAATGTCTTTTGAAGTCTGGTAAGTGTTACCTATGTAGTAAAATGGGACATAAGACTCATAATTGAACTGAAAAAGATCAGGGTAATGTTAAGACAAAATCTGATTTACAGTCAGTAAAATGATTTATGTGCAATGAAATGGGTCATTATACAAATGACTATCCAACATAGAACTCAACTGAAGGAAAGAAGCCATACTACAAGAAGAAATAAGAGGTGAAATCCTTTGCAAATACTTTAGAAGATGTTGGGCCATCAAATGAAGTTGTATCAGGTACACTGTTTATTTGTTCATATTATTCCAATGTGTTGTTTGATTCGGGGTCTACACACTATTTCATTTTTGAGAAGATTTCTAGTAAATTGGTAATTCCATCTCAAGATATGAATACATAACATACGATAAAAACACTTGGAGTAAATTTTGAGACAATAATAAAACATAAGAACATTCCTGACCTTGTGTATGGAATGAATATGCCTACAAAACATATTATTTTTCCTCTAGAAGAGTTTGATATAATTTTGGGTATGGATTGGCTTTCTGTTTATCATGCTAAGATTGACTGCATAGCTAAAGAGGATTCTTTTCAGAAAGATTTATAGTTTTATTATAAGAATTAACACTATCTTTTGATAACATATTAGGTATCTAATAAACTAGTAAATGATATAAATGAATGTTACCTTGAACATGTTGATGAAAATAATGGAATTGTTCAGATTAATTATTTTCTAGCGATAAATGAGTATCTTGATGTTTTTCATGATGAGTTTCTAGGTATTATACCTGATCGGAATGTTGAATTTACTCTTGACTTAGTTATGGATGATAATCCAATTTCAAAACCCCCTTATCGAATGGCTCAAATTGAACTTTTAGAGTTAAAGAAGCAATTAAAGTAGTTATTAGATAAAGGGTTTATTCGACCTAGCACATCACCATGGGGTGATCCTATATTGTTTGTTAAAAATAAAGATAGTTTAATGAGACTTTTCATTGATTATAGACATTGAATAACATCACAGTTAAGAATAAGTATCATTTGCCTCATATCGAAGATTTGTTTGATCAGCACCTGGGAGCTCAGTATTTTTTGATGATTGATTTAAGGTCGGGGTACCATCAGTTGAAATTAAAGGAAGAATACATTTCGAAGACTGCATTTCCCACAAGATATGGCCATTATGAATTTGTAGTTATGCCTTTTAGTTTAACCAATGCACCTGTTGTATTCATGGATCTTATGAATAGAATTTTCCGTGACTTCTTGGATATGTTTGTGGTTGTTTTCATTGATGATATTTTGGTTCATTCCAACATTAAAGAGGAAGATGAAATTCATTTAATGGTTTTCTAACAAACCTTAAATGAAAAGAAACGGTATGGTAAATTCACAAAGTGTGAGTTTTGGTTGCAACAAAATTCTTTTCCTTGGTCTCATTATTTCAAAAAATGGAATAACAATTGATCCTTCTAACACAAAAGTTTTTGTAGAATGGCCAATACCCACAAATATAACCATGATCCGTAGTTTTCTTGGTTTGGCAGGTTATTACTGGAGGATTTTTGAATATTTATCATGGTTATCTAGTCTAATGAATTAGTTAACTCGAAAAGGTGTTAAGTTCATCTACACAAAATAATGTGATGATTGTTTTTAGGAATTCAAAATAATATTGGTGAATGCTCGAGTATTAGAAATTCCATCTAAAAAATAGTGAGTTTGTTATCTACAATGATGCTTCGTTGAAAGGACTTGGTTGTGCCCTAATGCATAATGATATGGTAATTGATTATGCTTCACATCAGTTGAAACCACATGATTTAAATTTCCCTACACATGATTTTGGAATTAGTTGTTGTATGTTTTTCTTTAAAAATTTAGAGGAATCATTTTTATGGAGTAAAATGTGAAATATATACTGATCACAAAAGTTTAAAGTATATATTCACTCAAAAATAACTGAACATGTGATAGAGGATATGGCTAGAATTAATCAAGGATTATGATTTCATGATCTATTAACATCCGGGAAAATCAAATAATGTGATTGATGCTTTGAGTCGAAAAAGTAAGGTCTCATTAACCATACTACGTTTGGAACTAGATCCATTGGGTTTTTATTTGATGAATTTTGGCATAGAAGTTGTTAGTGCTGGAAATTATTCAGTTTTGTATCAGGTGTCAGTGAGATCAGCACTATCAGATATAATTAAGCAAGCACAGAAGGAAGACAGTGAGTTACAAAAAATGTTAGAGTTGGTTCAGAAGGGTAAGTTGCTTGAATTTTACATTGATAATGACAGTGTTTTGAGATTTGGAATGAGATTATGTGTTCCTTGTGATTCACAGTAGAAGAATGAGTTGTTATGTAAAGCTCATAGTTCCCTGTTTTCAGTTCATCTTAGAAATACTATGATGTACAGAGATCTTCGAGAGTATTGCAGGTGGGATAGAATGAAAATAGATATTTCTGATTTTACTGTTAAGTTTTTGACTTGTCAGCAGGTTAAAACAGAGCGTTAGTTACCGAAATAGATGCTTCATCCTTTACTGGTTCCAGAGTAGAAATGGGAAAATATATCCATGGACTTCGTGTGGGATTACCATATACATCTCTAGGTAATAATGAAATCTGGGTTTTGGTTGATCGATTGACTAAATCTACTCATTTCCATCCTATTAGAGATACATTGTCTCTAGATCAATTTTCCCGGTTATATGTTAAAGATATAGTCAGGTTGCATGGAGTTCCCCTCTCCATTGTATCTGATCGTGATCCCAGGTTTACTTCTTAATATCTGAAAGGCCTTAAAAGACATTGGGTACTGAATAAAAATTTAGTACAACTTTTCATCCTCAATCAGATGGGCATTTAGAATGAACAATTCAGACCTTGGAGGATATGTTACGTTCTTGCTTGATGGATTATCAGGGAATTTTGTAGCAACATCTTTCTTTGGTTGAATTCTCTTATAATAACATTTTCCATTCCAGTATAACGATGGCCCCATTTGAGGTATTATATGAAAAGCATTGTAAAACTCCATCGTTTCGGGATGAAGTAGGTGAAAGGAAGCTGATGGGACCAGAATTGGTAGAATAGATGGAATAAAAAGTTTAGTTGATTCAAAAGCACATGAGAACAGCTCAGAGTATATAGAAAAGTAATGCAGATAACTGGATGAATGATGTCTCTTTTGAGGTACATGATCATTTCCTTCTCAAAGATTCTCCATGGAAAATTGTGATGTGTTTTGGTAAGAAGGTAAAGTCGAGTCCGAGGTTCATTTGACCTTATGAAATCCTAGATAATGTTGGGTCAATTGCGTACATAGTGGATTTACCTCCATGTTTTTCCCAAGTATACAATGTTTTTCATTTTTTAATGTTGAGAAAGTATATTCCAGATCCATCTCATGTCTTCAGTTCTTAGGTAGTTCAGTGGGAAGAGAATCTCTCCAATGAGGAACAACCAGTCCAGATTCTTGACCGTAGGGAGAAATTTTTTCAAAATATAGTAATTCACTAGGTAATGGTTTGAGGGAAAACCCATATGATTGAAGAGGAAGCCTGGTAATCTGAAAATGCTATGAGTGATAAATACCCCCACTTATTTTGATAAGTGAATAAAAATTGTGAGGATGAAATTTCCAAAAGGGGGGAAGGATGTGACATCCTAGATAAATGAAGAATAAGATATTTTCCTATTTATTAATATATGCGAATTAAATTTTAATTTTACTTTAAAAGGGTTGTTATGTTTGATTGTGTACCTGATACACAACAATGGGTTTCTTTTGAAATATTACGTTGCACACTAATAATATAATATTATTAATTTAAGTGGTAGTTTACTCCTAGATGTTTTATTGTTGGGAAGGAACAAAACTAACTACAATATTATTATACATGTTTGTTAAATTTATTTACATTTATCCAATATAAGGTAGACACTTAAAATGTGAATAAATCTAATTTTGTGCATAATTTACATTAAAATGTCAATTTATCACCTTTTAATGGAGAACCCTCATTAAATATAGTTTTGGTCACATTAATAAATTCTATTTGAACAAATAAAATCCTTCTTTAGACTGGGGACATCAAAATTTACTTTGTGTAAATTTTTGGAATTTTTATGATAAATTTTATTTTCATAATGAATAGTGAAAATATTGTATTTTAATTCAAAACTACGTTTTAATAGAATTTATTTATATTGTTGTAATATCTTTTTAATTGGGATTAATGTTTATTTATAATATATTTTTACCATTTAATCCAATGTAGGACATTTTAATTAATTTCACTTTGAAATTGGACATAAACAAGTGTTAATATTTTTATAGTTATTATTTATTAAAAACATGCTATTTGTTTTAACAACGAGAATTAATTTTAAATTAATTAATTCCACAATTTTGTTTGGAATTTGGAAAAATAGAAATCATTTTTTAATTCGGAATATCATATAATTCATAGTTTGAATGTTTTTTATTTTTCGGAAAAAACATCAATTTTTGAAGAATAGTGAAACAACTTTGTAATGATTAAAAAACTAACTTTTTCTTTTAAATAAAATTTTACAACTTCTGTGAATTGAATTTAAAAAATCCTACATACATGGTTTTTATTAGTAAGTAAAATTTGGTTCAATAAGATTAAAATAATTTTTGGTGATTAGTAATTTTTGACTTTTATTTACTGTCGTTAAAGTTAAAAAGTGTAATTCAAGGTAAAAAGAATATTATAGTAACTCAAAATTACATAAAAACATGTCTAAAACTTATTTCATGAGTCATTTACGAATATGGGCATCTTTGGGTTGATTTTTTACCCCATGGAGCCACTTATGAATGATAACAACACTTTATTTTAATTAACTTAAAGTTCACGCAAAAATGAAACAAACAAATATCTCTTTGTAAATTAATTTTTACAAAGGGTTATATAAGTTATATTTTAGACTATAAATATTCTTTAAAAAGATAACAATATTTCCTATATCATAGTTTTTTTATAATTTTTAGATGTCGGAAAAATCAAATTATTTATGACACTATAATGATGCAGTGTTTAATTCATTAATAAATCATTTAAATAAATAATATTATTAACATTAAAATACCACCAAAAACGAGTACAATACTTATTGTATGATTTTATTTCGACCATTAGACATCTTTTATTCAACTATAATTATTTTTGGACCATTAGAAACCGAGTATCATTATATAATAAAATAATAATTTCACACTATCTTAAAGAGCCCCTCCTCCCCCTTATAAAATGAGACAATTTCTATCCAACTACTCACACCTCTCAAGCCTTTGTGTAGTCCAACCTCTAAACAATTAATCTCCCTACATTCCTCTCCTCCACCTAAAATCCATACTCTAAGAATAGGGCACTTCAAGAAGTTATTTTGGTTCAAACCAAAGGAAGTTAACCAAATTAAAGGTAACAGTTTCTCTTAACTTCTTTATTTTACTTCTCCAAACCCTAAAATCTTGTTATTCATGTTTATAACAACACCAGTATCCTCAATACAATATAATTTTGTTATGATAAGTATTCAAACAATACATACACACTCATCTATCAAATGGGTGAAAACATATTATTTCTATGGATGGAAAACTAACGCCTCACAAGACGATGATTGTTTGATTATCTCCTACCGCCTATCACGGTAGCCATTAAGTTGAAACTATATTTATATATGACATATATTATTTTTATTTTTTCATCATGTTTCTGTATTTTTTATATCATTCCTTTATGTTTTCCATTATGGGTAAACGCGATAATTTCATTTGAGGAAGTGCGGACTACCGCCCCCTCAAAGTAATATGACTCGTTAATACCAAATGTGGGATGTATAAATGAGGTAGTTAATGATATTATATATGATATTATACTGGAATTATAATATACATATGTATCATTATGTTTTAACTCCATTAAATTAATAAATAGAAATGAAAGTAGCGTTCTTGCGTACGTACGACTTACCGTCTCCATGAACGGTGCATTTCATTTCTTACCTCTAAATGTAATGTAATATTATAAATAAATTATATACTGTATATATATGATATATATGATATCTAAATAATTAATTTCATTCTGGATATAATGGACTATTGAACACATGGACAACTTGTAATTATAAAAAGTCCATTTTTGACTTAAGTACCAAATATCGACAAAACAAACATTATTAAATTGAATTATTACATAATGTTTATATCATGGAAATAAGTGATATAAAAGGAATAATAAACTTGAAAAAGGTTTTTAAGAATGTATAAATTAAATTTAGTTTATTATTAAAGATATTAAAGAACGAATTGGTCATGTCGGACATGAGGTAAGGGAATTCATCTCAATCTCTTTTCATTGAGGCATATTTTGTTTTAATACAGGTCTTTCTTTTATACACTATATAAACACACATGAATTTTCAATGGTAATCTATTTCTATGTATCATTTTACTAAATGAAAAAAATGGAATATTTCATTTAACCTAGGCGATAACAATGACCTTTCCGCCGCCGCGAGTATTATTTGATCTTTGGATTCCTTAATAAGCCGAATTATTTTTAAAAGGAAAATCAATTCCATATACTTGTTTACGTATTTTGGTATTGAAAATGGTTTTGATAATAGATTCGTTATGTAAATATATTTAGGTGATATATTGTTATTGAAATGTGGAAATCTTCTCTTTTCATTATATTTGTTTTATGTGTTATGATTTTAGTATGGTACATGGACATTTAAGGGTGGTTACATGATAAACCAAATGACGGGTTGTGTACTGATAAACCAGGATGTGTGGTTACATTATAACCTCCAATTCATTGGGTATGGAAGTCAGCCGTATGGCCATTCCATTTAGTGATATGTGTGGAAGTCGAACGTATGGTTATTCCATTTAAGAATTTTTATGTCCCAATTTACCTTTATTAGTTATGTATTCTTTATATGGGTTTTATGGTAATATTTTGGTTACAAAATTGTAAGTAATGATATTTTATTCAGTGAAGGGTATTTACTACTTTATAAAGGTAATAATTATTGCTTATGATAAAGTATTCAGGGTTTACATGTTGTTTTGAAAAAAACTAACAATTTTCCTTCTTTATGTATCCCTTACTAATATTTTTATGCTCATCCCATGTTTCAAAATGTTTGTCATAGGACATAAAGAAGATTAGGGTCAAGGATGGGATCAAGGAAAATACATGATATCTTAAACATGGAACTAGACATGAATTTTTTTTAAGAGTTTTTGTATTGGGAAAAAAATGGAAACTGAGTAGAAGATTCTACTTTGTAATTTTGGAAAATAAATTTAATAGTTTTGACCTATTTCTATAAAACTATAAACCAGAAAAGATCATCAGTGTGACTTATTAACTTAATTCAATATTACGTATGTCCTAAATTCAGGTCATTATATGGAAAATGTTGGTGACTTCTTATATTAAATGATGTATATTGTAAAATATTTTAGTATGTGGAGGAATATCAAATATGGGAAAATAATAAAATGGTGTTAATAGATCAGATTATTAATAATAATGGTCTTAATGTATTGATATAGACTAGTGAACATCAAGTGTTTTTCTTTGGAAGGTTTTTATTTTTTAATATATGTTGTAAGAATATTTGTGTGAATTTATTATCTAATATTTTTAATTTTTAATTATATGTCCATGATGTATCATTATATGATAAAACCTCTTTAGTGTCTTAGAAAAAACATGCTTGTGGAAAAATTCATATATTCTTTCCTTATATGTCTGTGAGTTATGTTTGAGCATCGAGTTCCATCTAGTTTATTATATCTTTTAGATGTTATTTAATTTATGTAGTAAAATATGTCCAAATATTTTTTATTGTTTTTCATTAATTATTATAATGTCATAAATTATTATGTTTTGGATTGTAGAAAAAATTAACTCATTTTATAGAGATTTAAGAATCATTCTTAATGGATTTATTTATGTGTATTTATAGAAAATAGGTTATTAGTAGTTATGGGGTTATGAGTATTATCATCTCTAACCAAGACCATCATTTTCAATTATAAGTGTAATGGAGGATATAATTGTGTTTGGAAACTCAGTTATTCCTTATCATAACATTCCATCCATACATAAATTAATGGATAGATATGATGTTATAAAAATTGGAGGAGATGTTGTAAACATGTGTCTTTGATTTTCAGTGAATGCGCATTGATGTGGGAATCAAAGGTGTTGGATCAATACATAACTTTCTATTGAACGTCATATTTTAAATAATTTGGGGATTTGAACCAAGGTATAAATTATTCCTTTATTGGGATTTCCTTCTGTTTAATTTTCATGGTTGAATATTTTTAATGGAAAATGGATTTTTTTGTATCCTTTTTTAATACATTCTATATTTTATAGGATCATTGGAAAATATAACTATTTCATATATATCTAATGTAATGGAATATATATAATTATTATGTACATTATGTTATGGTTCATGGAAATTTAGTAAGTTATAATGTCATGATCTATTGTATAAAAGTAAAGTACATCCTGGGAACAATAGAGAGTGATTTAATTTCATGGATTTATATACCAGACTAGGTTTTTTTAAAATGGATGTGATTTAAGTGGTGTTTTGAATATGTTTTTTTTAAAAGATATTATCCATTAAAAGATTTTTTTATACTATTTTCTCTCATAATGGTTTATAAATCATGATGTGGTTTTAGGATAGTATTTTAAAATATTATATCATTAATTTAAGAGATTAAGAATACAATATTATTGTATATTAATACAAATTTGGATTTCAGTTAAACATATGAAATTTAAAAAGAAACATCCATTTAAATTAGAATAATTTCATGATTAGAGAATCATGGTTTTCCTGTTTTGGTTGACTAACCCAAACAACATTTTGTTTAAGTTAACAAAGAAAGGGTATGTTTAGTACTATTTTAATTATAAATTTATGTATTTTTTCCTACTCTCATTCATTTTTATTTCTCACTTGAAGACACTAAATGATAAAACATATCTCCTTTGATTTATTAAGTTCCCTTCGATATTATTTGAGTCTCTTTCTTCACAATATTCAATTCACGTCATTAAAGGCACCCATAGTCTTTTTATTCTTAATTTTTCCCATATTCGTACAACATGGATAGAATCCATGGTCATTTGATATATTTATTTGTCTATCATATATTCAATATAGATGAATAATATATTTTTTAGAGACCAGTTATATGAATGTGATGATTGAAGTGTTGAATCTTATTCTTTGAATACGTGAAGATTTATGTATCAAATTGAGGTAAATGTTTTTTTAACTCTCTTTATTTTATCCCTATTAAAGTTGAATTATCATTCTTTCAATTTTATAAATATAATGTTGTGATTGAATTAATTTTATAATTTAAATAGGAAACTATTTTGGGATACCAGGATGGTATAATATAAAAATGATTGTAATTTTCAAGTTATTATCGAGTATAAATAAATGTATAATTTCCATTATGTTTAAAAGTGATATCAATGAGAACATTTTATAAGGTTAAGAAATATATATTGAATATATTATTTATTCACCATATATAAAATGAATTAATGAATATGAATAAATAAATTTAAACTGATTTATGATATTATGTGTAGAAAAAATATTAGAGTAAATTGTTTAACTTGGTAATTAGTATATATGGTTATTTTTAATGCATTAAAATTTGTAAGTTCTAATTAAAAAGTCATTGAATTATAATAATTAATTTCAATAGTGAATTTATATTATTATATCACATAGTTAAGTACAATATTATGATAGAGTTGATTTGTATAATTGAAGAGGTATAGATAAATTAGGTAGAATATAGAGAGATTGTTGGAATATATGTGTATATATATCATTTAATGTTTTTTTATTTTATCAGTGTCTAGTGTGAAATTCCCTACTATAGTGCATCACTGCCTTATTTAGATAAATTAAAAAATTTCCACAAGGATTTGGGTATCTAGTCAATTTCCAACATTCACGATGTTGTGGAAAGGGGTAGTAGACTACATATTGTCTAATGATATCCCTTATGTAATTCCAATATGGTATATTATGTTTTTTTAGATTGATTTGGATTAGAAGAGGTCATGATATGTTGAGGTTTCCAGTATTGTGTGATTTTTTATATGCTATTTTGACAAGTAAAATGATATGATAACAAACATATATGATATTTGTATAAGGGTGTGAATATTTTAGTATGAAATGATGTGAGGGGAATAATAATATATATACACACTACATTTTTTATTATTGTTTCAACTTTAGTTTGACACCCACTAAGAGATGAGGGTTTAATCAGGGTGTTTCATTATTTTCATGTTTGGATTATTCTTTTGTGTTTATAGTAGAAATGTGTATCTTTCATAAAAATATACAATAGTAAAATGATAGAATTAAATTTAAGGGATAATCATATTACATAGTTATCCATTATGGTATAGTTCATGTAGAATACATCAGTGCGGTATCAATGTATAGGGGTGAAATACAATAAACTATAGTTATTACAAGGAATGTTGAGGGGTTCACTAATGATTGCAGGTACAATCACTCTTCTTTAAATATTGGAAACTTATTTAGTCAATTACATAAAAAATGAAACTTTTAGGTTACTTATTGTGTTTTCATCATTAAAAAAACCCCAAAGGATAATTTTTTAGTGGTTATAATCTTTCTCTAATTCAATTAATTCAGTCGTATCATCATAAATATACTCCAACATGCCACTTCACATATCCTCTTTGAGTTCACCCTTTTTTGTAACACCCCAAGAATTCATAATCTGTTATTTCTTCAAAATAATTCAATAACTTGCACTACACGCAACACCGAGTTCAATTGCACCATGACTTACCAAAAAGCCATTTAAAAGAGTTTATGAATAGTATTAACTAAATTTTAATCTTTATACAATCCTTATAATTTTTCCATATTATGAGTATCTTAGACATAATGCAAGAACAAATTCATTTTCAGTATTGCACTTTTATCAAATTTTAATAGTGAACCGTTTTTAAATACAATATTTTAAACTTTTTTACTAAATGGGGACATCAAAAATTTAAAATGAAACATCCCAAGCTTCCACGGTACGCTTTCTTTGAATAATACAGTAGCGTGTGTTGTACACAACCTTGAGTTTTAACACACACCATAACCAATCAAACTAGCCATTATGAATAGTAATACCTACTTTTCAAAATTATATATATTTTATATTTTAAAATGGACTTCATTTCTGGATTCGGAATATCGAATTTACCCTAAGGTGAAATTTTGGTACTTTTCGGATAACTTTCATATTTTGATGAATAGAGAAAATTACTAAATTTTAATTAAAAAAAACTTTTATAATCAAAATAATTAATAGTGGTAAATTATGAATTTGAGTGGTTTTAAATTATATTTAGAATATATTTTTACCATTTAATATAATGTTGGTCATTGGACATAATTTTACAATTAAACCGAACATAAACAAGTGTCAATCTTTTGATAGTTATTATCTCTTAAAAACACGCTTTTTGTTTTGACATCGGGAATTAATTTTAAATTAATTTCTGCCACTTCTGTGTTTTTAATTTAGGAAAATGGATTCCATATTTTGAATCAGGATGTTCAAATTGTGTAAATAGGTAACTTTTATTTTTAGACATTTTGAATAATTAATGCGGTAAATATTTTATTTACCATGGTTAAGGGTAAATCCGGTAAATAAGGGTTAAAAAATAATATTATAATAATACTAAATTACCCTAAAACGTGTCTTATCCCTATTTTTTGATACATGGTCGACCATGAGCATCTTTGGGTCGATTTTGGGACCCCATGGATCCACTTGTAAGTGATAATGACACTTTATTTTAATTAAGTTAAAATGAATACAAAAATGACACAAGCATATATCCTTTAGAAAAACAATTGTTACATAGGGTTATATATGTTGGATTTTAGATTATAAATATTCATTAGAAAGATAAAAATATTTCCTACATAATTATATTTTATTTATAATTTTTAGACATTAAATAAGTTATTTTATTTATGACACAATGATGATGATGTAATTACTATAATAGTGAAAAATTAAAATAATTGATATTATAAATACCCAAATAAATATAATATGAAACTTTTAATGAATTAAACTAATTTTATAGGATAATATGATATATTAAGATTGATTTAATTGACCTTTTTCGAAGTAATCAATCTTTTATGAGTTTCACAAAAATCAACTAATGAATAGTGTCAAAATTGACATAAAAGAGTTTTTAAAACAAATATTATATTATTAATTGATATTAAATTCCAAAAAATCTAAGGTTCGGCCAAGAGACTTATATCATGATAGGTGTATCATTAATGGACCACTTGTGGGTCGATTTTATGTATATGGTATGTTTATTAACCATATAATATAAAAATATAAAGAGACATTGTAAAAGTGAAACTAATTAACTTAGAGTTAATATTTAAAGATAAGGTTCATATAAGTACCCAAACCTGTCTAAATTCTATTGGTTGAGTTGTTTTCGACCCATCCCCACCTTAACCGTTGAATAGTCAACTTTGGAGCCATTGGAAACCGAATATGAATTTATTATAAACTAATATCTCTAGCTTTTCCAAAGGTTCCCCTCACCCCTCTTATAAAAGGGAACTCCTCCTTCTCATTTCTTCACACCATCAAAGCCTTTTCGTTCGGCCAAACTCTGTCCAAATACTCTCCCAACATCCCTCACTACAACCTAGAGGCCTTAGTTTGATCCGAAAGCCAACCTACGGAGCCCTTTTGATCAAATCAAAAGGAAGAACCCGAAGAAGAGGTAATGATTTCACCACCCTTTTCTAAGTTCATTTCTTCTTCCACTTCTTCTTCCTTTGTTTTTACCATTATAAACTAATAAATCCAGTATCATATATATACTGTGATGTTATTATAAATATGGTACAACCATATTCAGTATTCTATCCACCTTTTTAATAACATGTCGCCATACGTGCGTACGTACGGCTTACCGTCTCCACGTCGTGCTGTAATTGTTATTCAATATAATATTATTTGGATGGGTATAATAATGATGTGTAACTCATGTAAATAATTAATATAACATGTTAAGGATTCTTTATATATGATATACCATCCATTATATATTATTTTAATCTCAAAAGAATGATATTGTCGCTCGTGCGTACGTACGGACTACCGTCTCCACGAACGCGATGAGATTCATTCTCCATCGTATCCATTCAAGTATAATTATCATTTTCTGATTTAAAAAGGATGTTTAAGGACTTGATATCATTCTGTATATGAATAATATACAACCTATCCATTACAAACATGGCTTACGTAATAAAGCATATAAAAGAAAATGAGTAAGTTAACACCCGAAAAAACGATAATACTAAGACATTATTAACAAAGCAAAGTTAAAAGATCATATATGATATCATATTAATATATATGATTCTTTTATAATTTAATAACAATTATTTCACCATTATACAGGAGGTTAACCTACCCCAACCAAGGAAAATTACAAGGTAAGGGTTATTTCACAATCTCTTCATTATCCAAGGTTGTTTATACGTAATAACCTACTAGGATTTCTTTATCATCCACATCCATGTTTCTTCGAAATGTATTTCAAAACATATTTATTATTTACAAGAATATGGGTTAAAGTCATTTATACCCTTGTTTGACTTTTTATAAGAGTTTTATAAATCAATCTTTCCGTCGTTTTCAAAACAAGGTCCTTTTTAACCTTTTCGACAGAATTAAGGTAAGAATGTTTTTTTTAACTTATATGGCGGGTGTGGCTATTTTCCGCTGTTATAAAATCTTCAAAGCTTTCCTTACAAGATTATAAGAATATTTTCAAAGAAAATGTTTTATTTTATATGGATCTTAAATGATTTCAAAATAAAAGGAGATATTTCTTTAAAAAGAATTTTGATTTCATCTATGTCAACATCCTTTGATGGATTTTAAGATTTTTGAAGTTGATTTATTATGATACAAAACATCTATATTGTATTGAAGGTTTTGTGATATGTTTGACTGTGGATGTGCTATTTTTATACCATTCATATTTTATGGTGAAATTATTGACATTTCGTATGCTAGTTTTAATACGAATGTTTATGTTATGTTTAAACCTTTTCATATGGGAATGAATTGGACTTAATATGTGACGGGTGGAGCCCGCTATAGCTCCTCAATGCATCGGTAGGTCTCATGAGACAAACTAGTGTATTGGCACATGGCCTTGACAAAATCTTATTTGTAGTCTTGGCACGAGTCCTTGAGTATGTGGTTATGATAGTCTGGCATTATGCATTCCAACATTATGAATGTGGTTATTGATTTTTTCATGTGATTATTCGATTAGTAGAATATCCATGTGAATAAGTAAATGGAATTATTTCATTTTATTTATGCCATACCATGTTGATAGTTCATGTTTGAAAGGCTTTTGTTTTAGTTATACATTGCCTTAAATTTTTATTCTTATTTATGAAAGTTTCCGCTATATTGTTATCCTTACTGGGCATTTGAGCTCACCCCTTTTCTATGTTTTATTTTTCCCAGGAAGTGAAGAAGTAAATTATGAATGACCTACAGGGATATTATGTGGGGTTATAGTGTGGATTGTGGAAACATTATGTTGTTGTAGTAGTTTTTCATTTTATGATGTAATGTAAAACTTATGAATATATCTAGTGTTTCCAAGGCTACTAAACCAATCGGTCTTTCGATATTTGATTTTTCTTGTGATCATGCCAATGTTATGTAATAATGCACCGACTCTGGGTAACTGGGGTCGGCGCGTTACATTTTCAATGTTATTACATTATCTTCTTCGTTAAATAAAATTATTTTTAATATCTTCTATATTATAATATATTAAACACCAATGGATTATGTAAACATTTTCCTCTAGGAATATATGTAAAAATACCACATTTAGTATCTTTATATTATTTCATACATAATTAAAAATATTAATTTTTTATTTTTTCATCATGTACCTTTCTATAAAATATTCATACCTAAATTGTGTGAATATTTTATATATTTTAAGTCACTATAAATATTTCAACTTATTCTCATTAAAAAAAGAGATCGACTTCCATATATAAATATTAAAAAAATCCATTAAAAATGGATTAAAATCCTCAATAATATACTATATCCATAATCATTTTTGATCGAGATGTTCATAAAAAATTTGTATTGACATGATTTAGTGGAATATTTCTGTTTTCCATTATTTAAATAAAATTTATCCAAGTTTGGAAATAAGAATCCGAAGATTTCATCATAGTTGATACTCAAAACATTTCCCATGAGCTACCTTTAAAATATAAAATTTCATATAGGAATATTCATAATGAATTCTAAACATATTCCTTCCAAACATTTAGTTTTATGAAAAAATATCCTTATTTAGTCATGAAATTATCCTCTCAAACATTTCCATTGATCCAAATTAATCTATAAAATGTATCAATGAGTCCTCAAGAACTTGATCTTCATGAAAAAATTAATTTTAAAAAGCCTAAAAATATCCTTATTAAATTGTTTTATCACAAATTCATCTTCACACAGTCTCAGAAACATCCTCACATAGACATCGATTACCGTTATTGACAATTAATTCAAACTAAATATCTTAAAAACATACTGATGTAGACCTAAAAATATATAGGAAACTTGAAATCATCTATAATAAGTCACCACATATCCATAAAATTATAATATTAATCCTTATAATAAACATAATCATATTTAGACATATATGATAACTTAATTCATTTTCCACAAAACCATTCTTACAGTTTACCAAGGATCATTATTCACATAGGGAGATCTCATGCCAATGCTGAAAAGTTAACCTTACAATTTCTTGATAATATTTACATACACATAAATATGTTATCACGTTTATGGGAAACCTTCCTTATAATTTCTAAATGACCATTAAAAACATAGGGAGACTTCAGGACTATTGAAATTTCATAGAAACCATATAAAATAAAAACATCAATCTAAATATTGAAAATTTATTCCATGATAGAGAAAAAATAATATGACTCCAAATAATCCTTATTGACAAAAAGTTCAACAAATAGAATCTGCATTTCTAGCATCACAGTACATTGTATATTATTTACCATTCCAGGCTTATTTCCTAATGTTTTTCTGCATTAACTCCCCATCTTGTGTACACCAAACTATATCCTTTCTCTTTCAAAAAACTCCCCATACCATCAGACCAATTTTCTCCCAGTTTAAAATAATTTTAAATTAGGTGGATTTATCCCAACTCTGTTCTTTTCCACTAGTTGAGTCACCTTGTAACTTTTAAATTTTTCATCAATGCACTCAATAAGACTACATGATCCTAGGTTCATTGTAGAAAATATGATAAAATATTAATGTTCATAATATTTTCTACAAGTTTTGAATAAATCTTCTAATAATCCATAATAATTCTCTATGAATATTATCTTTCTCTTTTATGTCAAATACAATAAAGTTCATCAAATAATGAAAATAGACAAACAACAATTTAAGGAGAAGAAATACAATGGGTGATCCTATCAATCCTCCTCAAAATGATATATGTGACTGATCACCATGGCTCATCCTATGTTTCTAAAATATTAGTATAGGCTATTTTTATTTGTAATACTAAAAACCTCATGATTTATCCAAGTAAAACACGTATTCAAAACCATTTTATCTAATTTATAATTAATAAAATGATACACTAATTTCATTTCTCTATTTGGGATTGTTTTATTGAATTCGTAGTATGTTTGATGGAACTTTTATTTTCATAGAAAATTTCTTTATATTTGTTCAATATTTCCCCTAGATCCTATGGATTTTGTATCATCCACTAAGGTTGTGTAAATTCCATTGTGAAAATAATAAATATTTCCTAAGATATCGTCAATCATGTCCTTTCCTACTTATTTTTGAAATTGTCTACATAGTTAATTACTATATAAAACGTAGAAAAACGTATAAAATTTTCCCACCACATCGTTAGGCCAATGAAAATAGAAAATGGAGGATAACGCATTCCCATTATATATATTAATTTATAATCCATATTAGAGGGTACACATGTTATCATCACAATACATGATTTTAATTTCAAATTTTCTTCTTTTTAATTACATTTAAACCAAGATACCATGCTTTTTGAATAATCTATCTTGGTCCGAGTGGATTTTAATATAGAATATTTCCCAATAATTAGTATATATATTGTAAAATAAACTTTATTTCCATATTCTTGATTACAAATATTGATTCCCTCTCCAATTGGATTTGACATAGTCTTTCAATAATGTATGTGAAATTTTATAAGAAGCTCGGTTGTATACATATCTTGTGAGAGAAATATTTAATTCTCAATTTGTATCATCTGTAACATATTAATGTTGTTATGTTCTCCAATAATTGATATCACAATGCATAAAATATACATATTATAAAATTATTTCAAAATTTTGTATTTTATTGACTTAAAATAAATGTCACACACATAAAAAAAATTCATATAGAGTTATTTGTCGGATATCAACATAAACAAATTTAGATCAACACTATCTCTTCTAAACTCCTACTTATTTAGGCGTGAGTCAAGTTTATCATACCATACATTATGTTAATGTTTTAAAACTTATAGCTAAATTTTCAACCTAAAAAATCTATTCTAATCACATCCAACCAAGAAACCCTTGGGATTCATTATTTAAAATTATTACATATGAAATAAATTTAAGAGAGATGTTTTAACATGAATACCTAAACTTTTATAACCTATTTGAATTTTTAATTCCAATAATATCTTCATGGAATCTAGAAAAAAACATGGGAAAAGTTATTCTTCACATCCATTCATTACACTTTGGAATTCCCCTTTCACTCTAACCAAATTTTACTTCAATCCAAGGAAACATGTTCATCAATTTTTTCACAGAAGACCCACATAGTTCCTCTAATATTTTGAAATTATGATTTTTCCAATAACTCCAAAGCCTATTATTGTCAACATTTTCCTTATATTTATATATATATCTCACCAATTATGTATTTTTTATTCTTACATAAAAATGAATTCTCTATCAAAGATATTATAGCATCATGATCTACATATCTCTTCTTATATATTTGAGTTAGTATCTTCTTTTCCCAAATGGTATCATATGGATCGACCTTTATTATACTAGCATTCTTCTAATATTGGTATTTTATCCAACAATAGCTTCCTCCTTGTTGTTTTCAAGATAAGCACTAATTTTTCATCCTGTAAATAATATAATAGCAATCCAAAACCCCATTACATAAAATAATAATAGTATTATTATTATTTTATGGTGAGCACTAACTGGGGGAGTTATGAATCAAATTTACCATATGTTAATAAATATTCATTGTCAGATGCGATCGTGGTCCTTTTAATCTCATTCAATATTATATATTAACCCAATAAAATATTTCATTCTATTAAAATAATATTTTATTAAAAATCCAATGAATTAATATTTATTATTTATTAAATGAATAAATAAATATTTTTTAATCACAATCCGGTGAATAAATATTTATTTAATTTTATCAATTATTATAATGTGAATAAAATCATTCATGTGTATTCATAAAAATAATTATTTTACTAATTAAATTCAAATTTAATTTAATCGAGATTAAAGGAAACACATAGTGTGTGATACTCTAGGAATCATTCTAAATTTCCTTAGTCGGGTGTTCTTAAAGCCCAATATTACATTGTAGAAATAGGTCAAGTCACCCATGATAAAGAACATAATTTCATAGTGATGGAAACCATATTTGAATGATCACTTTATAATATAGTCTTGATGTTCCATTATTTCATCAAGAATACTCCACATCTATGTTATCAATCATTGTGATCAATAAATATTTCATTGAGGATCAGAAATAATCATTGATAAATTATGGACATGAAATTTAATGTGATGTTTGTATTCCAGTAAAAAGGCTGAGATATCAACTTCTATAAAGATACAAGGGAGGAATCCTTCCTCAAAATTCTCATTAATGATATGTAAATCATGAAGCATTGAACGTACCCTACTTCCCACCAGTAAATAATATTAGGGTTTTGGTTAGTAAATTGAAGTGTACAATCTATTACATGCATCAATGTTAATATTATTATTTAAATACCATTACGAAAACTGATATATAGAAATAGTCGATGACAGCAAGACATAAATAATTTGTAATGGTGTGTTATTTCTTATAATCTACCATCGTAAAGAATACCAAATGTAAATATCATGATAAGAATCAACATATTATTATGAGTACTTGCATCTAAGATTATACATACTATATTCCCTATCATAGTAAGTTATGTAATTTTAGAACAACATTTAATATATATCTCATAGTATCTAAATGTTCTCATCATAGAGGTGAAATTATACCAGTTTAACAATGTGACATATACTACATGACATTTTCAAATCAATGTTATGAAGGTGTATTATCAATATGTGATAAGATATTTAAATTAATAACAGCATCAAGGAATATATATGTAATATAAAGTAAAAATGTTATCGTATTTAGGGAACTAACTCCAAATAACTCCAATTTGTACTAGATCAATGTGCTAACGACTAGTTATTCATTACATTTCACATTCTTCTACTGAGTATGTCTATAACTACAGGGCATACCACATTTGAATGGATTGGATTGGAAAATACAAATTTCTATATGGTGAATATATTTTCTTCCACAATACTATGTTGAGGAAAAATCAACAAAGTAATGATATAATCGAGTATCTGCCTCTTTTTACCATGTCAGAATCCTAACATCCTAACTCAATCTAAATTCAATTATTATCATAAAATTATATATATATATTTTTTGGTATAACCCTAATTTGGATTAGGACATTGTTAAATGGATTCATGGCCTGATTTGAAGCTTAAAAAAATCAAATATTTAATATATGGCAACCACTAACAACAATAAATTTTTCTTACATATTACATTTTCCATTATTTATAACATCAGATCAAATTGAACATAGTATAGACATGTGTTCAGTCACCTGGATCATTAGTATTCAAACATCTATAGACACTATGAACTCATAATATTCTACCTTTCCATGTACATCAAGATAGTTCTAAATTTAATTCTTTATAGGTATGTTGGATCTATTAGACATTCACATTTTCAAATTAATGCATCATTAATATCAATCATCAGTACATATCATGGAAGATGATAAAAATTGCTACAAATTAAGATTTCAAAATTCTCTTAATCTTCTTAATATCTTCGCATGACCATTCATGCTCTACTGGAATGATTATATGCCAACAATAATTCAGTCTTGTATTGTTTCAAATTAAATTGTTCAACACTCTTTTAAAATACGTACTCTAGTTAATTATGAAAAAATATGGATCTATCTTGTACAAATTATTCTAGATAACCCAGTATCTTCTTTAAGTCATACATGGAGAGATTTTCATTGCTTATTCCAAAAAAACTGGTAAGACAAAAAACAATATATGCCTAAGTGGCCCAAAGGCCTTCTTTTTATTTTACTATTGATAATCCCACTTTTTAGGGATGAAGAGGAACTCGTACATGACCCTTAGGCACAAGGCACAAGGCCCAACTAACCCTCAATACATGACCTGAAGGCACAGATGCATACCATGCCCAATAAAAAACCCATAGGCCCATCCCACTTGAACTTCCCCTCCCTAGGTTATGTGTCATTGATCTCCTAGCTCCTCACCACACATTGATGATCTTCTAGCATTGCCCAGTACAAAGCTGCATGGTGCCTGATCCCAATGGCGGTTGCCATACCCTCTCACTCCTCCATTCTGGTTAGCTCCGCCACTAGTGGCTGCTACTCTTGTTACTCTGATCCTCTTCTGGGGCATGTTCTGTGTGAACTATGACACTCCATGGTCAACGTGGCCCGAATTCCCTATGTCCCGAAGGACTTTAATGATCGGAAGGACCTTGAGACCCGTAGGCCCAAATAGGTGGCCCGAACGCCCAAATCAGGTGAATAGTTGTGGCTGCTACATTACCGAAAAGTATCTGCTGCAGTGAACACTACAGTGCTGCTACAGTAGCAAGAAATTCACCTCCACCTGGTTTGGAACATGGGTCTCTTGGATGCCAAGTAGGAGCTCTTACCACTTGAGTACGGGCTCGTTGGAAAATCTATATGTTATAAACATATATATCTTGAAATCAAACAATAATCTCACCAACAGGTTAGATACACATGTCACTCATTAGATTCAAATTGAATATTCTATCACAATAATCAATGATTAATTCTATAATGAATGTATGGAATCATCCTATCATTTTGGAATTTTTTAATGGGACCAATCATTTTAGTAATTCCTAGTTGACATATATCATAGGGTAACCTTTTTGGTTGTGTCATATAGACATCTTCTTTATATAATCCACTATGTGATCATGCCTCGAAAATCAATTACCGTGTTTTTTTATCATAGTAATATGTTTTGACAAGTAGAACTCAAAAAGTATCATATCCATGATGAGTGGTGAATAAATTTTTTCATAGAATACACCATTAAATAATCAATAATTATTTATTAGTACCATCTTGTACAAGGCATTTTTGGTTTCTCTTTAATACTCACCAATAGATCATTTTATAGAAACATTCTAAATATTCTTTCTGGAATCATTATAAATAGATTCCCTTACATGAATTTTTATATACATGTCAACCCTATAAAATTACCATTTACTTCTTCATTTTAGGAATCATGATTCTGAAAGAATAATATATGTTTCACCCACCATGGTTAATACAAACCACCTCATTGGTTGTGAAATACTATTTGCTATGTGTATCTGGAAATAATCTTCCCACTAAGCTTAGTGTTGTCCATTTTTCATATGCCAACCCATGTTCATCTAAATCCTTAACCCAAAAATGTCAATTCAATATAAATAATAAATTTAAATATAGGTTTAATTAATAGAAATATAGACAACCATGAGTAGATTTTAATATCCTTAATTTATTTAGGATTATTAACTCAGATACCCCTTTGTGTTTAGATGTTCGTTTATAGAAATGGACATATTTTATCAAATTATTTTCATCATATATTATGGTAGTTATCTATCGAATTACTACTACATCGCATTTTTCTATGATATCCATTAGACAATATAGTTGGAATATGGTTTGTTTTAGACCTACTGTTTAGAAAATGTGTATTGAAAAGGATAATGAATGATTTTCAACATATATAATACTCATCATTGTCTTCCTTTTACTACCATCATAATATTTATGTATATAATGAAATGTGGGATATGGATAACCATTAATCAACATATATGATCAATGGTTAGTTGGACTAAATGTTCTGTCACAAGACATCTTCGATATTCCACAATCTTTAACTAATTCACTCATTTACTTCACTGGTTTATTCTAAAATTTCTTAAACCATACTAACTATGTATAGGAAAATTACATTAGATTTAGAATAGTTGATATCACCAAGTTGAAATTTTTTGAAATAAATTTTTTTGTACCTTAATTTGTAGAGCTTTATTTATCTAAAACACTATAATTATTTTATTTTTATATCCAGTACCTTAGCATAATTGAATAATAATTGATAAATACTTATCCAACTGGAAGTTTAATTTCACTAATTGACCAATATACCTTATCATTTTGAATTTATTATTAGTAACTATATTTCCTTATTATGGTTTACCCTAATTGAGTGGATTAAAAATAATTTTTATTTAAAGCCATTACTTATCATTACCAAGATAATAGAGATGGGTTATTATGGTATAAGAATCCATGTCATTATGTTTTATAATCAACTATCCAATCATATTTGAACATATAATAAAAAATACAGAAGAATTATCCTTAGTATATCAGTAGTAAGAAAACCTTTCACTTTCACTCTCTTGATGGAGTGGCAGAATAGGAATAGTGGATTCCAAAACATAATACAATATTATTGATAATAGTGAATTGCATATAAAATTTCATAACATTCGAAAATGTTTATTTCCAAGAAAATACCCTGAGTTATGGAATGATTTAAATGAAATTAGGGTTTTTCTATCCATTTTTTACAATAATTAAAAAATATCATTAGTTCTTTAAATTTTTAAAAATAATGTGATAACAAATATTAAATAAATTTTATGAATTTTCCAATTATTCTATCAAGTCAAAATATTCCACACTATTGAACTCAGAATTTCCCTTTTCATCTACATTCTAATTGGAAGGATCCAATTTCCTTTTCGCATCACCCAAAAAAGGGTTCAAGGGGTGACTTGAAGTTATTTAGGTATTTTGGTCTTTAACGATGGTGGTTTACTAGCACCTTTATCCATTTAGTGGATTCCCCAATACTAAAATGATGACTTGGACTTCCATAACACATTCCTCAAAATTACTCCAAGTCAAGGAAGGGCTACTATACTTTAGGTAAAATGGTTAAGTCAACCAAAAATTCCCATATAAACTCCTCTTATAAATATAATGTCCCATAAATGGTTGGTAAAACACTTATTTCAATTTAGTTTTGTTAATAATCAAGTAATGGAAGGAAAATTTTGACATAATATTTATTTGATGAATTTTTATTTTATTATGGAATCATTTTTCATATTTTATCCTTTACATGTCACATTAATTTTATATGGATGCTACATAATTAATTATCATTGTTGGATAAAATATTTTTGCATAATCCATGTATATAAATTCAATCCTTTCACATTAAATCATTTATTGATTTCATAGAGAACTTGCATCCATACAGTAAACAATTCATATGATAGGAATAAATAAATAATAAATAACATGATTAGGAGATTAATATAAATGTAGATTTTATGAGAGGACTTTAAATTAACTTATTTTGTACGGGAAATAACTCATGTTTCTGATCATGACATAATTTACACAATTTCACATTTCTATATTTCTAACACATAGGTTAGAATCATTATGGTTCTATCTTGAATTTCCTATACATACCACATGAAACTCCATTTTATACATGTATCTATAACTCAAATGCAGTTGAGGGGAACTAAAGGTATGGTTAAATAGGATTACATAATTTTTCTTGGACTTAAATTTCCTACATAACAATGGAGGGAGTAATTACTTACGGGCCATAAAAATTTATTTAATGATAAATAATTGAAATATCTTGTAATAAATTAAATTAAACCAACCAACATATACATAAGTCTCATTAATGATCATGGACATTCATATATGCGTGATATGCACAAAAATAAATTGCTAAAATTTATCTCTTATCCATTATTTATTATTAATATAAAAACTGTTACATTAATTAATTAATTAATTAATTCCATTTCATCTATTGACCTTCTAAATCCTCCAGGATATAACCATAATTTATGGATGTAATGGAAAATAAATGGAAAAACAATTAATTTCTTATTTATTATAATAAATTAATTAATCATTCAAAACTATTAAAACCATTTTTAAATTGTTAAATATTCAATGGTGTTTCATTCAATAAAATTATTTTCTAATGCTTTAATTTTTCAATTTAATGTAAATTTTAATTATCTCATTTAATGGATATAATGTGGAGTGTAAAATATCTAAAATCAATGTATCTCGGTTTCGGTGCACCTGAGTTACATGACTGGGTCTTTAGTATGTTTACTCAATCGGACCAGATATCATGTAAATGTCATCTACACATTGTGTTATCTAGTTTCCTTGTTCCCAAGATACTTTCCTAGGTCTTCGATGTGCATCTCGATTGGATCGCACAATGTGTAAATGCCGGCTACCCACCATGTTGTCTATATGTCTTGTTCGTGTGAAATGAACAAAAAGGATCATTGTATCCTTGGGTGAGATAATGAATAATGTATGTATGTAAGATACATATCGTGTATCTATAATTTGATGTGTCTATATAAATTTAAAAGGAATCATAGATTATCTCATATGTGAAAATTATTGAACCATAGGCCATACAGACTAAATAAATATACTATGTATCATAAATTCCCCATGTTGTGAGTTTCATGCAGTTTGACCGTGTATAATACCTCTATAGATTACATGATTTATGCCACAAACTTGTGTACACTGCATGGTGTTTAATCGATATGAATACCATGTAATATTGAAATTGTGTTATAGGTTGGCTAGAAAATATGTTTTGTTAAACACATGTAATAATTTTGTCACATTCCATGTATCTTGTGGCATGTCTTAGTGCAGTGTACTAGGAAAAACAGAATGTACATATTATTACACGCCACGTAACACTATCTTACCCGCAAAAAATATGGTAGTTCGCGATGGAATCATTCAACATTCATTATCTGTTCTTATAAATTTATGAAAATGAAACACTGAACAAAAATAATTTATATATAGAAAACATGTTAATTCAAAATGTATTGTTGACAAAATAATATGATATAATAATTTAACAATGATTTTATATGGATCAATAATAAAATAAATAATTATAAATTTAAATATGACCACTCTATCAAAAATTGTTATTTCTGGGAATAGTGGAATCGTCATATGGTGGGATATATATTAAAATATATTTTAATATTTTGTTTTCTAAAACCATTACGGATGATATTTCAACTTAAATTTATAATTAATTTATATATATCCTAAAAAAATACCTAGTCTTAGTATAATTTCATTAATGTCATTGTTGATCTTCTAATGGACCCTTTTTGGATTTAATTTATTTTTGAATGTTAGGATCCTAGGGTAGAATCCCTATAGTATTGATCTACACATTTTCCTTTGATCCTTAAGAAATTTCAATTAAATATTTAGTGTTATCACACTAATTCAATTTTCAGGCATCTTTCCTGTTGATCAATAATCCTTCAATCATGAAATAATCTCTCTGTCATTTTTCATTCTTGAGAGGGTGAGAGAAAATAAGAATTTGAGGGAGATTTTTTTCCATAATAATCATCTATATCTTGATTACCATAGATAATAGACATTTTCATATATTTATAAGGATAGGGATTAGGTTAATGTTTTGTTAATTTTTTATCGGTAGTTAAAAAACTAAAAACCATTACAAAAACCCATTCCATAAAAAATTATTATTATTATTAATATTATTTTATGGATTTATACATCTTGTTCAGGGATGAATATTATTTATCAGCTGAAAAATAAATATTTATTGTTAAATACAGTCATTTCCCATTTGAACTCATAGGAATTTATTGAATATCATAAAAAAAAATTTCTCTTAAATAAATAGTTTATTCACAAACCATTGAATAAGTATTTATTAAACATTCAATAAAATAAATAAATATATTTTATTCACAATCTGTTAAATAAATAGATATTTAATATATTTAATCAATTAATATTTAATAAAATAACATGTTAAAGAAAACAATATAACTAACTTAATGATAAGATTAATACAATCAGATATCGACGCTCACATTTAAATATATTCCTTTTATTAGAATATATCGTCCGGATGGTCTAAGATCCATTTCATTAACCTATGTGATTGATGACTTTGTCTTTGAATATCTAAAATAAACATCGTTACACCATCAGAATGATATTTAGTATAATAGTTATATTATATTCAAAGGGAAGAGATATCATGTTCCATAATGATGCAAGGGACAAATCATTCCTCAGCTTATTCACTAATGACATTTTAATCGAGATGCACCCAATATACCCAATTTCCCACCAACATATTGCATGATAGTTTTTTCAAATTAATCTATGTTTGCGGATCATGAAATTTATCAATAATAATCTGAATTTCAAAGTACCACTACACATCCTCGATGATTGTAATATCTAATAACACCAAAACATGTGCAATTTCTACTAGTGGGTCTATTCTCTTAATATCCCATCTTTAATAATACCAAATGTGAATTTCAGTGGAAGAATAATCCTCCTCTTATAAGTACTTGCACCAAACCATGTTTTTACTATGTTTCCTATCATTTTATATTATCTTAATATAAACCTATATATAATAGATATCATCATAGAATATAAATTTTCTCATCATAACACGGAATTTTTATAAACTTATTTATGTGATGTATACTCCAGTACATTATTACATCAACTTTATGAAGAATGTAAATTAATGTTTCATTAAATATTTAAATTAATATTCACCTATTTGAATATACATATAAACTAAATTAAAAATATGGTGATAATAGGGAAATAACTCCAAAACTCCCCAAATTCAAATTTTGAGTCTTCATTGATTAAGCTTCTCTACAAAATTTCTACATTGGTATTACCTTAATCATATTACGCACATAACTCATCTATAAATAATCATACAATTTTCATCCTGTATCTCTCTTTCATAGCCTTAACATCATTTCTTTTGATATTTTTGAGCATTTTTTAAAGACATTAATACATTTTTTTAAAATTATACAAAACACTTATTCATATACTACATAATCATATTTACCTTGGTTTGCTTCATGATTGTTTATATAAAACATACTTTTGAAAAGGTAAACATGTCTTGTTGATGGTTTATTTTAATTCTACATTTCATGAAGAGTTTTATCTTCTATTTTTCATATCAAGGGTTTATTCTAAGTGTAAACATTAACGTAGATAACATATTTTCAGTAACAAAATGATTCTATAGTATCAATGATCAAGATATAATCTCAGTTGTTCTCTATTTGGATTCAATGATCAACCAACCAATATTTATTTCATGTATAGACTAAGGATAAATTAGTCTTTAGATAATTTTTTCAAAATAGTTCTCATGTGAAATGGTTATTTATTCATTTCCAATTTTAGATCATAGTTTTAATGGTGTGTCAATTTTCATTTCCAACATCCACTCCTCCACATGTCTCATACGTTTTTGTAGTTTTATGATTCAAGACTAGTTTTGAGGACTTAAGAATATCTTATACATTATAAATCCAAATTTTTAAAATAGATTGTAAATTTTTCATTGAGGTCTTTATATTATAGAAAATACCACCCTTTCCATGCACTTGAGTATTTATTCATTCAAAATTTTTCCAAAACCATCCAATACTCATTTATCTCTTCCAAATACTTCTACATTAGATAACATATCAAATTTCATTTATAATTTGGTTCTTATTATTTTACATTAGTTTTTAACATATATTATAAGTAAACTACTTCCACTTCCAGATCATCAAATGATATTTCAATTTTTCATTATACAAACATTGATATCATTAAAAAAATTAATCTATTCATCATTTTTTTGTAGTAAATTAATTATACCATGGTTGTGTGACCTAATTTTGGTTATTCTAACCTTTTATGTAATTATTTAATTTTATTTTCAACTTAATCAACAAATTTTGATAATTCTTTTAGAAAAACACTAATAGTTCCTATTCTATTATCAATAAAATCACATTCCTGAAGGGTTCCTTCTAGATCAAAATTGTGGTTTACCATTACATCTACATCGTTATTATTATCTTATTTATGTTTTTCTAATTATTCCATCATATCTATAATGACCAAATAATTACTAACTTTTAAATTAATATGGTCTTCAACCCCATGCATCACACAAGTCCACAAACTAACACAACTCTCGACAAAAACAAATCATTATATATCAAAATTTCAATGAGAATAAAATCATTAATAAATAAAAAATTATAATTAATTAAAATAATTATACATTATAAATTTTCTAGGATTCATATTTAAAAAATAATAATTTTACAATCAATGAACCATTTAAAACTGGATATTATATTTTTGCATAATAAATTAAATTGATCACATTTTAATGTTTATTATGATATATAAAATTTTGATATAAAAAAATATGTCAATATTCAATTCAATATAAATTTATATGAAACATATTTCAAAAAAATAATGATTTAAGTTATCTTTTTTATTAAATGAAATATATTTATATATATATTCATTATTATGATAGATTTATAAACATTTAAATATTAATTTCTCAAAATTAACTTATATTTTTAACTCCACATATCAGTATTATCTTGATCTAAATTTATGTGATTTCACTGAAATAATTAATTTTTAGGTGAATAGTGGAAAATATAATTTTTAATAAAATCATAGTGTTTATTATAATATAATGAGAGATGTTTAAGATTAAAAATTATAAAAAACATTTCATGATAATATATTTATTAATTAGTGTACTATACATTTATAATAGTAATTATGATGCTAGAAATCCAAGGTTTGACTGAAAAAGTTTACATTTCATATCAAATAAATTGTTTATTCAATTTTTTTGTAATTAAATGTAATTTAAAAAAATTAGTTTTTTGTTTTATTTGAAAGAAAAAGTAAATTTATATTTATTATAAAAACCAAATTATATCATTAAAATAAAATAAACTGATAATTCTACACTAATCATAAATACTACGATTAAAAATAATTGTTATTCAAAAAATGGGTTTTCACGTGTTATATTCAATAATGATTGAACTAAATTTTATAACACATATATGTTTTATCTGAAAATTAAATTTATTACTTTTAATTAATAGTTATTAATTATTTAATATTGGGAAATTTATTAAGAGGTAGTAAATGTATACTAATTAGCCCAAAATTAATTTCCATGGAATAAATATAAATAACTATTATGAAAATTATTAGAATAAAAGATATAAAAAAATATTTAAAAAATGTGTGAAAATGAATTTTGGGATGTAATTGACCACACATAATCCAACACTAAATTAGCTTCCATTTTTTGTGTAACATGGCATGATTAAAATGTGATCCCACTACATTGAGTGGTTATCATCACAAAAATTCCACTCTCAACACTTATAAAAGAGGCCTCTCGCTACCACATTAAGACAACTCAAAAAATTTCTATTACACCAGAAAAACAATAATGTTTAATTAATTTAGAATTATATTCTATTTTTATGAGTTACTAGGTAAAATATTTAAGTAGAATACATCTGTATCTGAGGAATCCATTAAGAAAAACCTAAAAATTTCAACATGAGTACTCATTTTTTCCAACCAATTTCCATATTTATATTTTATTTTCAATTATAATTTTATAATTTAAATATTATTATCTATGTATTGTTTTCATAATGAATTTTACTATGATAAGTTAATAACTACTAACTATCTTTCCACATTTATATAAATAAAAATGAAACTGTCATCGGTGTGTTTTGTGGACTGCCACATCCCCAAGGCGATGACTTCGTTTTTTCACCACTACTTCACTAATTAGAAATTTTAAATTAGGGAATAAATTTGAATGGTATAATATAATTATTATTATAATTATAAAAAATATACACCAAATTATTTCTCACTCATTCTCCATGAATTGGAAGCATTAAATATGCGTTGTGGGGAATTCAACCTTCATTAATTAACATACTATTTATTTCATCTAGGTTCTTTCTTATTAGTTATATAATATAAAAATATGATTAAACTCCTTAGAATAATATAAATAATTTCATTATTATTATATTATAATTATCTTATTCTAAAATTAAAAACTATCATAATAATAATCATCCCTTACTTATGGTATGTTAATGTTTGGGACTATCTAGGAACCTACGTGAAATATACTATTAAATAATATAATGGATGATTATGGGTGAATATTAACTAATATTATACAATATACATTATAAAATAAATGATTTATTTTGGTTTTATAATGGTAAAATTAATATTAATATTATCAAATATGATACCAACATCAGTTCATTAAAATAATCAAAACATCCTCATCATTGAATTCATCATCAAGGATTATTACCAATACTCCCATTTAATGAAATTATAAAATTTTATGTAATTCTAAAGAATAAATTATTATACCTTTTATTATATAGTAATAATAAAATATTTTATAGGAACTAATTACAACATTTACTTTCTGAAAGTAGACGAAAACGACAAAGACTACTCACAATCCACATAGAAAATAGATAATAAATTACTAAAATATATATAAATAATAAATATAAATTAATGTTACATAATTTTATTTATATGAATAACGTTTATAAATAATTTATTGGGATACCAATTATTTCATGTGGGATGTCAGAGTTCATTTTACTATGAAAGAAAATAAGGAAAGGGTTTCTTCAATAAAATTTCACCCATTGTGATGCATTTATTATCATACACCATGTACTCATTAAAATGGTTAATCAAATTTAACATCAATATTTAATATTATTATTCTCTTATATTTCATTGTATTAAATTTTCTATTACATTTTCTTTCTATCATAGGGTTTTAACATGAATGTCTCTAAGGTTTTAATGGAAATCATTGTTTCAAATTTATTTTCATGATTCATGTTTGATATCACACACCATTATTTATTTAATATAGTGTATTCACTAACATATATATAAATATAAATTCTGAAATATATTCCATTAAATGGTATTTTAATAACCATTTCACTGTCTTCCTTTCAAGGTTCTTTGATTCTTTCATTACACTTACCTTGATAGATTCATCACAAATATCATTTTCTAATAAATAATTTTTAAAAAGATAACCTATATGTTTAATTGACATATGGATTTATCTAAAAACCCTAACATTTTATTCTCACGTAGTTATAATTTTGTTTTTACATGTCTTCCCCCTATTTAATTTTCTTTCATGGATCATTATTTATCTATTGTATGGAAACTGATGTAACATTTTCTTTTAAGTTAGGAAAAAATATTTTTTAATTTTCAAATTAATTAGATTCTTTTGAAAATTAGTTTATATTTTACTAAATAATAAATTGTGGTAATTTTCTACAACCGTACATCATTTTATTGTTTTATTGTAATTTTTAACATTTTCCATATAATTCATTTTCATTTATTTTAACAAATAATCATTCTTTAATGTTTTCCACATAAACACACCTTTCCACAAACTTTATCATTTTATATGAAAATATCCCTCCATATATTCATGTATAATAAAGGAAATTATTTTTCTATTATTCCTATAAAAATTTTCTTATAAATTTCTTACAAAATATGAATAGTATTTCTTATTTCCAACATTATTTTTTTTAACTCATAAAAATTATTTTCTTATAAATAATTTTTCATTTATTTATCTAATGTATAATCATGTATATTCTATAAATGTAACAGTATACCTTCTATATCTGAATGGATTATACAATATATTTTTCTATCAATGATATGATTGATTAATGTTCTTTTCCTCTTAAACATCCACACTAATTATACATAAATATTTGTAAAATTACTTTTTTTATCACTAAATATTACTATCCTTTAATTGAAGGGTGTTCACATAGATTATATAAATTAGTTTCTTGGTGAAATTATTGATATAAACATTTACCCAATATCTATATGCTAAAATTATCATATGATCTATCTTGATCGGAGGGTATTTACCTAGAAACATAATGAATAACTTTAGATACCCATTTATGTTTCTATGGGTTTTTTATGTTGATGATTTAATAATGTGAATAATTTTTTAAATGATATGAAACCAGTTCCATCCATGGGATCCTTCTCATGTGATGAATGAAAAGAATTTATTTCTATTATTTCATCTTGAGATGTTAGACAAAGATAATTTTGTCTATATTTTTTCATTATGATATTATTAATGATATATTTTTTATAAAATATTTATGTGCTTATAAATGATCAGTTGGGTTCTATTAATCCATAAAACTCATTGGTTAAAAGATAATATCTTATGAGAAAATTTATTTTTTATTATTTATGATCATTGATTATATTACCTTATATTAACTCATACTAAATTTTTGATCCCACTAATTATTATTATTCTATTACCTTGGTTATGAAGGTTAGTTTAGCCTATGAGATTTCTATAATGGAGTATATTATGGTTTAATTTTGTAGAAATTATCAAATATTTTATATAATATGTTACCTATATAACTAATCTTCAAATACACTAAACCAAAAGGTTCCCTGAGTTTTCTGATATTACAATGAGATGTAGTACTAATGTCAAATTTATAAAAGTTCTTTATTTGTAATCTCACTTTATTTGGAAATTAATTTTTAAAAGTATTTGTTCAATGCATTGAATATTTGTGTTTTGGTTTGGGGTTCCTCTATGTGTATCATAGGATTGTTTAATTAATTTTTGACACTATTCAATTTATTTTAGAGAAATTAGGAAACAATTGTTAGTGTAAATCTATGCGATTGTTCATAATATATTATAACATTTGGAAGATTCTGTAAAAGAAGATATGTGTGGATTTTCCTGGAAATTGCGTCACTTTAATGATTCTACATGTGGATGTAGGTTCTGTAATAGATATTGATATAGGTAATAACCCTGAAAATGGAATGTTAGGTACTGACTCTATTGTAACCTATTTCCTGAGAAAGAGGAAGAATTTCATTCCTAGATTGACACTCTATATGGATATTCTTTGGATAATAACATTCTTTTTAAAACCCATTATGAAGGATTCGAGTAAGAATATAATTATTAGGTTATACAACCTAATTAGAAAATGACCATAGATAACCAAGTATTGAGTAAAATGATTCATAGGTTTATCAAATAGTATCATAAGTAAAAATTGAAGGCGATATTAGGGAAGAAAAATTTGGATTGGGAATCCATATTAATATACTCTAATTATATTGTATATTATCATAACCATTTTGGTTTTAGTATTTATTTAAATTAGGATCACAAAAATGACACTATGAATGGTATGTATCTAGAAATAATTATTTATTAATACTAAATATGGGATAATAATTAAATATTTATTAATTTTAGTATACTTTTATTGTGATGGTAAATGTGAGTTTCATAGTCACACATAAGTTAATTATGATGATACGTCAATAAAAATTAAATATTGGCACTCTTAGATAATTTAAATTATTAGTGATATTTAGGAATTATATTATGATATATTATAAAATTTATGAAGGTAATGTGAAACAATTAGAGATTTTTCATTTTTAGTTATACATTAATTGTTTTGAAATATAGATTAAATGGTATCAATTTCTATGAAAAGTTATTTTATGAAAAAGTTTTATGTTTAGAGATATAAATTGGTGATCACATGGTTGAGGCATAAATTACTCTTAGTATTAATATATTCATGACTTTGAGGTAATAAATGGATGTTTTTTTGGTAAATGTAAATTAAATAGTATTAGTAGTTTGGAATTTATTATTGATTTAACCAACAATAGATCCATGATATATTTTGTGAATTTTGTATCACTTTTTGGTATTTTATTATATATATACTTGGTTATGAATTAATTAAGTAGTGATTAATATATTTTATAATTATATATAGGCTTAATTTTTTATGGAATAGAGTACCTTGTTTTGGTTTATTATCCTATGGATTTAAATAGTTTTGGTAATGTTTTTTATAGAGAATATGTGACCGAGTAAATATATATCTAGTAATATGATTGTATGACTGATTAATGTTGTTTGGGGAAAGATAGATGTAATGATATTTCTTAATATGGTAAGCTCGATGTAAGATTAGATGTTATATCCTAAATGATGAAAGTTTTAAGAATAATATCACTTATAATCATCATTGATTAATAAATAAAATTATGAGGAAAAAAATTATTTAATCGGGGTAGAATGTAATTACCCATGATTTTGGACCATTTACCTATATAATTTCATCAATAGCTTCTCTCACACACAACACTCAACTAATGAAAAAATAAGAAAAAATAAAATATAAAATGTTAACATTAAAATTATAATATAATCATTATTAGATAAAAAGTTAATAATCAACTAAAATAATTACCAATTTTTATGTTTTGGTGACTAATATTTTTTTAGAATTGATTACTTTTGAGGAATCATTTAAAAAAATAATTTTATATTACCCTAAAAAGGTAAATTGATAAAAGATTAATTAATATTATAATGAGTATTATTTTTATTTTTAAAATAATATTTGTATATTTAACAATTTCGAAATCTTAATTAAATACGATTAAAGGAAAATTATTAATAAAAGAATTATTTTAATAAAAGTAGTTATTATTTATATGATGTATAATATTTTGAATGAAAAATTTATACATAATAAAATATAAATTTTTAAATTTTACTTCATTTTTTAATTCCACTTATAAATAAAACCTTATGGTAAATATTTGGGTTTTTCAGAAAAAAAATTTCCCAATCGTGAAAACTAAAGTCTATGAAAATAATGTAGCTTTTGTAAATATATATAGATGTGTGTGTAACATAAAAAATAATAAAATATTTTAAATTATCAAATATTTATTATATATAAAAATATACCTTTAAAATATTATTATTAATTTATAAAAAAATTAACAACACAATTAATATAATCAAAAAAAATATTTTTGCATTTTCATTTAAATAAATTTTGTTTCTTTTGAATAAATCAGTTTTTCCATTCCCTAAAATCCATGCATTATTAATTTTTTTATAATAAAACAATATATTACATGAAAATAAAATAAATTTATTATTTTAGCTTAAACATAAATTTTAAACATAAAAGTACAGTTTTTATGAAAATGGGGTTTTACAAGTCACATGCACTAATGTTGAAATTGGTTTTTCATACATGTAGAAATTTTATATGAATAAATTGAATTTATATTTTGAATAAATAGTTCCAAATTATTATATAAGGTTCAATTTTGGCATTAATATCTAATTACATGGGTAAAATATTGTTACCATAGGAAAATGAAAAATGGTAAAGGTGAAAATTTTATCAAAAAATAACATAAAAATTTGTTTAATCGTTGTGTGAAAATGAATGGTTGATGTATGATCATTGATATATCATCCCTATATTATATATTTTTCATTTTTATCCACTTCATAAGATTAAAATGTTGTGCCATTATATTGATTGGTTATAATTACCAAAAATTTAATAGTCCCCACATATAATTGGGGATTATCATAACCAATTAAATACACTCAAAGAATATGGTTTCCATTATAATGATGAAAAATTATAATTTCATTATAATCCTATACCTCTTTATTAAGACCATGGTTTCAATTATTTTTCTTAATAAATTCATTTAAAAGAAATCATCCAAAGAAAACACACATATTTCATAGTGAGTATTCACTTTTCCAAACATCATTCCCAATCTATCATAATTTTTCATTTCATACATAATAATTCATATACAATTATATCATATTTGATTTTATAATTAATTTTACTAGTAATAGAAACAATATTAACCAACATTCCACTTTTCTATAATGAAAAATCAAACATTCAACTGTAGGTTATGTAGATTACCACCACCATAAAGGGAAAAATTCATTTTTCACCCCCACATAAGATTAAATATTATAAAAGTGAGAATAATAAATAAATATTAAACATTAAATATATGTATTATTTTGAATAGGCATGTTATAATCCTCTATTTTTCCCTCTCACTCTCTATGGAATGAAAACATTATCCCTGCATTGTGTAGACTACCACCCCAAATGAATAATGTATATCGATTACAATAATATTTCATTAGTATTCATTAAAATATATCAAAATATAATTACAAAAATTAAAATTATCCAAATAATATTTTTTTTCTTCTTTAATAATGATATTAATGCCAAAAAACCCCTTTCATAACCATAATCATAAATTAATTATTGTTTCACCATGCTTTGGTTGATTTAACAAACTACATGAATAATGATGTAAAATAATATCCTATATGATTTCGAAAAAATAATCACTGATAATATATATTATTAATTTTAAAATAAATATTTTATTTATGATCTTGAATTGTAAAAATAGTATTAAGTTCATTAATTAATATAGTAATGTTTGTTGATTAAAATTATTTAAAACATTACCATTGTTGAATTCATATTTAATGATCCAATCCAATATTCATAGAGATTGAAATTATTTTAAATTAATATGGAGAATAAATTATAGTGCCTTTTATGATCTTTTAATGATGAACTCTAGTAGGAAAAAATAGCAACCCTACTATTACAAAAAATATTTTTACAATGATCCAAACTACTCAAACTACGTAGTCAAATTTTATGATAAATAAATAATATTTACATCGAGAATAATTAAAAATAACAGTTAAAAAATGTTATAGATATGGATGATGTTCCGAAATAAGTGATTGTGAGAGTCATTTTCTTTTATACATGAGGTTTTTATTTATTCAATGAAGAGAGAATACATGGTAATGGTTTCTTGTCTCAATTTTCCCCCCATGGGACATATTTATTTTGAACCATTGAATTTTATTTGGTAGGTCGTACATAAAAACCCTTTAATATTTTTTCATGTTTATGTTATATTTAATAATATTCAAATTTATATTCAAATTTTTTATATAATAGGTTTCTTATTTGATAGTTTATTCGGTTGTTAGGGGATGAATGGTCTGAAATTTAATTTCATGATACATGTTATATATTTAAAAAATGGTTTCATTTATATATGGTGTATTCACTAAATTATTTATTTCATGTAATAAAATTTTTCAATTTCATGAGATTTTTATGTCTATTTAATGATCTTCTACTCAATGTTCTTTTATTAATACATTTCCCATATCGTGAGGGTTTCATCATCAATCTCATTATTACATTGATATTTATTTTGAAAAATAATCCTTATGGGAAATCTATTTACCTTTCACTATAAATACCATGTCAATTTATTATCCATTATTCAATATATGGTATTTACCTTTCATTCCAATATTTTATTTCTCTCATGCATCATTATTTACCTATTATAAGGAAACCAACTGTGCAGACAGTTTTTAGTTTGGATGTCCCCTTTTTCAATGTAAATTTACATTGGATTAATTTTTTAATATCCTTAACAATAAATAAATAATTCATTAATGTCATTTTCTACAACATGGAATTTTTTGGAATGTTATATAAATTTTTTATTTTTTCTTCTAGGATAATTTAATCAAATTATTAAAACATTATATTATAATTTTCTAGGTTAAAGTACATATCCACAACCATAATCATCTTATATGATACTTTATCATTTTTTTGTAAGAATAAATTATTTTTATATTAGTTGTAGTAAATATTTCATTAGAAACATATTCCAAATATAAAGGATTCTTTTTTTATCCAATGTGATTCTTCTTATATTCCTAAAAAGTGTTTTTCGCCTGATTCTTTTCCCTCGGATATATCTTAATCATGATCTGGTATATGCATAAAATGATACCCTCAACCATTTTTTCCTAGATTTCATATGTAATTTTATTTTCTATCAAAGATATCATCCAACACTTCCTTAGTCATTATATCCATCCTATGTGAATAGTCATAACATGTCTTACAATGTCTATACAATTTAAACACACTATATTTCTTACCTTTCATTTATTTTTGTTCACGTAAATTTTATACATTGATTTTTTGGAGACATTATTTACTTATCCATATACAATTTATCTATAATGTGTAAATACCATATTCTATAATTTCATGAAATTTCATTTACCAATAAGGTTACTAAATATCATTGGATATAAATTTGCTTTTTAGGGGTTGTCATATTGATTAATTACTAATGTGAATCAATGTTAAAATAATTTTAAAGGCATATTTTTTCATGGTTTCTTTTTAAAGTGATTAATGAAACATATTTTTCCTAGTGGTTATTTATTATATGTTAGATAAAACTATTTATATTTCCATAGGTTTTTTATGAAAAGATGAATGACTAATTTCTTATGGAATACATAAGTATGAATTAATGATGTGTTGGGTCTCATATCATGGTATAATGTATAAGCTAAATGTCTATATATCATAAGATATAGTGTTTTCAATAGGGTTTTAGTCTCTTGTAAGTGAGGTCACTAATGGTTTGGCTCTTGAAATTAATTTCCCATATACTAATGTAAGTTATATATTTGTGTGATATTATGCATTATTATGACATTCTTTCATATAGAATTTTTATTGACTCATATTCCCATATGTTGTTGTCTTGTGTCCTATGTTATGAAATGCCTTTTACAATGATTTGTGAACTATGTTTTCCTATGAATTGTTTTGTTAAGTATCAATACTATACTATTATGGTCATTGTTTTTGTGACACCCCAAAATTATAAATGGTTAGATGAAAAAATGATATGACTCATGTCAACAAGGTGCACCTTCCTTTTCGGGAGCTTGTCTGATAAGAACTCCACAGTTAACTCTGCTTGGCCTGGAGTAGTGATCAGGATGGGTGACCTTTTGGGAATCATCCCATGGTGTGTGTGAGTGAGGAAAAATCACATTATAATGTACATGTGTTGTCATGTGGGTACTATCATTAGTCAGATGACCCGTTCAGGCATGTGGGAGGACCCCAAGGTGGGGACCACGTGTCTGCGGAGCAACTGTTGGGCGAGGCCCAGTTGTTACATTTGGTATCAGAGGTGGTACCCAGCCTTTAGTGTGGTGCACTGCCTGGGTTGGGATGTAAGGCCCGCAGTCAGGACATTGTGTTCTAAAGGTGGATTGATTGTAACACCCCCAAATTATAAATGGTTAAATGACTAAATGTTATGACTCATGTCAACAAGGTGCACCTTCCTTTTTGGGATCCTGTCTGATTACAACTCCACGCCATCAAACCGGCACCAAACCCTCCCCGTGCCAAGGCCCGAAGGGCATTCCCTATCCCCACGGGTTGGCCCAAGTTCACTGGTATCATTAATTTAGGCATGGGAACGATTTACCCGAGTATGAAAGCATAACACATTAAAACAATCCATAATATAAATCTGAAATTTTCAATCCAATCAAGTCTTAACCATGAACCAGAACCAAATAAATTGTATTAAAGACCATAAAATATGCCCAAATACAAATAATAACAACATCAATATATCCCCAAGGACTCCACATAACAAGGGGGTCATCACACGCAATTCATCTCCACAACTCTGCCCCAGTGATGGGGACTAACACCCTGAACCACCATCACCCTTGGCGTTTCCTTTACCTGAGTCAATCATAACCATTTATACTTACACCCAAGGGGTGTAAGTAGGGTGTGAGCCTACACCCAATATGATACCACACAATAATTACAAATAGGATGCAATACAATGTGAAAAATCAAGTAGTTTTTGTACTCAAAGAAAGACAGTGATAAAATCCAAGAAAAGAAACATTCAATTGAAAATTGTTTTCATGATAAAATTTCAGAATGTTTAGACATTTAAATAGAAATGATAGCTACTATAATTTACTTTCAAAAACACCCAAATACAATGGAAAATATCACAAGCCCAATGAGCAAAAAATCATGAACACCACTAGGCACTAAATTGTCTCGGGCCCCATGTACCTCATACCTCGGTGTAAAGTAGCCATAGTAAAATCTGTTCTCATGCACGTTCCACTAGTAGGGAACATAACCATAACCTGTTGGTCCCCAATCATCATATAAATAGTTTAGTTAGAGTTTTCGTTTTCCAAATTCATGGTGAAACAGGGACAAAACGCATCTGGTCCACTAGTCGTACTAGTACACATCCGCCCCACTTAGGTACTCGGGCTTCCCCCTTTGTGCTCAAACAAATTCAGCATGCCACACCCTTGGCCATACTAGTACACATATTCCCCACCTAGGACCCGTTATATGGCCCAAACGGCATTACCTATCCCCACGGGCTGACACAAGTGCCCGGGTATCATTAATTTAGGTATGGGAATGATTTACCCGACTATGAAATCATAACACATTAAAACAATCCATAATATAAATATGATATTTTCAATCCAAACAAGTCTTAACCAAAAACCAGAAATGAATAAATTGTATTAAAGACCATAAAAGAGTCCCATATAGAAATAATGACAATATCAATACATCCCCATGGACTCCACATGACAAGGGGGTCATCACCCGCAAGTCGTCTCCACAACTCCGCCCCAGTGATGGGGACTAACACCCTGAACCGCCATCACCCTTGGCATTTCCTTTACCTGAGTCAAAAGTAACCAAGTATACTAACACCAAAGTGGTTTAAGTAGGGTTTGAGCCTAAGACCAATATTATACCACCCAATTATTCTAAAGAGGATGCAATACAATGTGAAAAAGTAAGTAGTTTTAGTACGCAAAGAAAGACAGTGATAAAATCCAAGAAATGAAACATTCAATCGAAAATATTTTTCCAGATAAAATTTTCAAGATGTTCACAAATTTAAATATAAATGTTAGATACTGTAATATACTTCCAAAAACACCCAAATACAATGGAAAATATCACAAACAAAATGAGAAACAAAATTGGGAACACCCCTAGGAACTAGATAGTCTCGGGCCCCATATACCTCATAACTCGATGTAAAGTAACCATAGTAAAATCCATTATCATGCATGATCCACTAGTAGGTAACATAACCATAACCTATTGGACCCCATAAATCATCCAAATAGTTTAGTTAGACTTTTCGTTATCCAAATTCTAGGTGAAACAGGGACAAAACCCATCCAGTCCACTAGCCGTACTAGTACACATCCGCCCCACCTAGGTACTCGGGCTTCCCCCTTTGTACTCAAACAAATTAATCATGCCACATGCATCCATATTCATATAAAAACACAAATACTGGTCACTTACAAACAATACAGTATCTATACACACTTTATACAACTTAAAACACACAATAAAACACTTTGATTTTCCAAAATACAATTTCTCAAAAAACCCGCATTGGTTTGCACCCAACACTCCATGAAAACCCCACTTTTCACACTATATGAACACCTATTTGTTACCAAAATAGAAAACTATGCCTAATACATTTCAATTAATCCAAAAAATAAATTTTTATGGCAGCCCCATGTGAATAATGAAATGGAATCTTTGTAAAACATCCATTTTTAAACAAACATGACACTTAAAGTTCACAATTTCCACAACACAATTAAAACCAAATTTCGCAGCAAAAAATAGAAGGGATAAACATTAAAAAAAGTATTTTAAGCACTTTTAAATCCCAATAAAATAAAATAAGTTGTGATAGGGAAGCCCCAAAAGAACCAACAAGAGAATTCTATGAAAAAAACCCCCAATTTCACCTAAAATTGGCATTAAAAATTCATTTGCATTACAAAAACCACTAAAACTATTTTTTGTAGCAACTATAAATTGAAATTAGAATGAAAATGTCATAAAAAAATTCAATTCACATAGATTTCATATATATATAATCACCTACCAAATTAGTTAAAACCTCAAATCCTTTGGGTGAAAATCAAATTGCATCACCGCCGCACCAAGGGGGGCCTAGATCAAACCTAAAACCACAATAATTTGAAACAAAAACCCAAGGTTAAACCTTAGGTACGAAACCCTACCCCCTAGTAATTTGGTACTTCAAGGAATATGGAATAACCCTAATAAAAACAAATGAAAACCTATGAAATTTGATAGTGGAATGAAATGGACTCACTTCCTTGAAGTATCCTAAATTAGTCACTCAAAAAACAACAGTAGCTGAAATTGAAAAGATCCAAAATTCAAGGGTTGATAGAAAAAGATTTAGGAGGTCACTTAGGAACATTATTGGAGGGAAAAGATTAATAATTGAGATAGTTAAGAAATGATGAATTTACCTCTTCAATTCTGGCCAATTTGAGACACCCTATGATGTTCTTCCCTAAGTTGTGAATTCAAAGAGCTCCAAAAAGAGGTTAAAGGAAATGGGAGACCGCCCGGGCTTTATAGGGTCGAGAGGGAGGTGGACTCACCGAAAAATTCATTGTAATGAATAAGATATTAATAAATTTAACAAATAATTTAAAACTGGCTAATGGGCTTTCGGGTTGACCCAATTCTAAAAAAAACAAATCACCCCCTGATAATGGATTTATAATGGATCAAAATTTAAATGTTGGTGTTAATAGGTCAGGGGAGGCCAAGTTTGAATATTAATGGAAAAATGATTTTGAAAAATATATGAGTTATAAAATAAACAAAATTTATTTTCAATCTAGAATTGGGCTAACGGTTTCGCCCTATTCATGAAAACACACCAATTCGTCCTTAACAGTTTGGGAAACCCCCAAAACAAAGCATGAATAGAAAATAAATTAAAAATAACTTTAATGTAATTTATTTATGTGAAAATTTTCCCCACATTGAAAACTTTCTACCCTAGAAAGTCACAGAAAGGTCAAATAAATAACCAATCCCAACTGAGAAACCAATAGGTACTCCCTTTCTAGGTTTCACCCCCAATGGCCAAAACACCTCCAGTGATCAGTTAAAAAATGATTACACTCACAACAAAAACATACATCACTTTCGTGAAATGATCAATCACATTAATTCTTTATCCCAAAATAAAACTCCTCAAACACTATCGAAACAAGACTCATGCAATTCTCCCAAACGTATAACAACTTTGAACAAGGTTATAGTTACCTTACATTAACTAAACCATTGTGCGCTCTCTGGTCCCAACGTTTACTCAAGGATGATTTTGGCAGCTAGATATCTCCAAAAAAGACTATCTAAACCAAGCCAAGTCCATGGATAAATCTATGTTACTGTTACGGGGGGGACACAAATACGCTCCCCACCATAAGAGACAACAAATAATTTTGTTTTCTGAGACAGAATCAGGACACTAATAAGGGGAGATCTGAACGGACTCCCTAGTACATAGGGTAGAATTACATTCAAAATTTCTGAAGGAACATACATGAGAATCATAGTGGTTCTCCCCACTATAAGGACCAACAATAATAACCGATCAGCATTGGCCGGCACAGAAAACCCCAAAAAATTCACGATTTCGGAAGGTCACATGGTTAGTCCGCACAGTTTGTGAAACTGTGAACTAACTATGCGGATCTATCTTCCCGCCTAGCTTCCAGGCACACAATCACTCTTAGTCATTCACAAACCATGTGCTCAGCCTGTCTAGCCAAATTTTCAACCATTCTCTAAATACACAATGGAATCCAAAGGGGGAGGGAATGACATTGGGTGATGACCTGGGTATAAGGCCCTCCACCTATTTCCCCAAAACGTGAAAAACAGAAGAAAGATGATGCTACCAGAGGATTAAAATCTTCCTATCTTTCATATTTAGGATATGACTTTATATAAGGTTTTAAATGACCCTGTGATTTCCCTTGAATATGAGCCAGCTTCTCTCCGAGACCTATTATTGGAGCTCAAATAATTGAAGCATATTCGGCCTCACAGTTAGTCTTTGGAATCCCACTAAATGATAACTCTTCTTTCAGTGCCACCAACAACTACATCGCAATCCCAGATAAGATTTCCAGACATAACACATTCCAAACTCACTTTAGCATATCCCAGTATTTCACTGAAATAAGGTCTAAGAAGATGCACACACATCACACCTTCTTTCTTTAGGTGAGAAAACATAGAAGTAAAGATCACCTACACTCCCCTTCCTATAAAATGGAAGATTTTGAAGTTTTTCCATGGGATAAATTTTCCCAACATAATAGGGACTCTAAGAGGATTTCACGACGTTCACCTATACGGTCAATTGAGCACTTGAAATCATAAGGCATCATCGAACATGACCATTGTGACTGATATAAACAATACTTTGAGAGGGACCTTATAAAACATCCCCAAACAACACACAATTCTATAAAGTGGCCACAATATCCTATCATGACCATATTTCCCACACTGATGGTTTAACATGACCTCATGCTTCAAAGAAACTTTGAAGAACCCAAAGGCCCTCTTAGACACCATCGAGACACTCATCCACACTAACAACCCTAGACCACATCCACCTTTGACAAATCCAGAAACATAAGAAACTAAGGTCTCTTTCAACCTTCCAAGAGAACTCTCCCGTTACAAGAGGATCTAAAAATAAAAGAAAGGAATGGGTGTAGACTTAATCTTCATATCTCCAAAAAAAAATATTCCTTATATCGATCAACTGGAGAATTTTCCAAAGGAGAAACAATATGGTTTGCACTTCAGTTATGCATTAACCCTTATTGGGGGCATACCATATCTAATAATAGAACCTAATGACCCAACCAAGCTGGTCCACTAGTCAAAAAAGTGCCAAAAACCAGATCCAACATATGAAAGGATCCACCACAAAGGTGTACCGAACCATATCTCAGAGGATACTACTAACGGGTCCTTCTTCCCAGTTTACCAACCAAACACAAACCCAAAACACAGTTCGAAGAGGAGGGGTTCTTGGACTCAAAACATCCCACAACATCAAAATTTTCCAAAAAACACATAATATAAACCATCTCAAAAAATTCATCATGACATCATGTTTTTCTTTAAAAACATTTCTTTGTAAACAAATGGTTCAGTGGTTAGAGCATCCACAAATGGTACCCCAAGAGCCTTACACATGCATTTTTATGTGCAACACTGGGCACCCTCCTCATATCCATCCCGACACTCATCCAGTCATGTCATCAACCATCCGTATTCCCATATATCCCCATGAATACTGTTTCTCACAAAATTACCAAAGTTTAAATCAATTTTTTCTTCTTCCAATTTTCAAAACCAAAACGGTCAACCAACATATCCTTTTTCTCATAACCTCTAACAATTAGATCAAAAACCCAACTCACATCTTACAAAACATTTCATAAATACACAACCATTTAGAAAATAACTCACTTTCAAGATATTCTCATCAATTTTAAAACATATCATCACATTAAAACAATCTTTGATTGTTTAGAAAACACTTCTGGAAACACTTTTCAAAACCAACTTCAATATAGTTCCTTCTTTAAAAAGATGTGTAAGCACACCATTTTCCATTTAAAAAAAAATCGGAAAATTCAGTTTCGCCATTTCATAAACCAAAACATTCCCTCTTAATTTGAAAATCATTTCACATATATTTTACGCTTCTTAAAACCAAATCACTTTAAAACAAAAGTTTAAAGATTTCAAAACTAAAGGACAAAACAATGCGAGAGGAAACTAGTTTCACTGGGTGACTTGGTAATATGGTTGGTGGACATATCCCAATCACTTCACCATCACAGAGAGTGTTCTGGGGAATAGCCATGGCTCTACAGGGCATGTCAGGCATTGTGAGATCACTAACACCATTAAAAAACTCCCTTTTCATTTCCACTAATCAACATCAAACCAAGAAAACCAAAGGACTTAGATAAATCCTTCCTTCATTTGGCGACTCGAATCCCATCATGAGGTGTGGTGATCTGGCACACTACCCATAATAGAACTACCAAGTCCCAACAATCCTAACTCTAGACAATCCTGACTTTTCCCTAAATAACATGACCCAAAGAGTTAACTAGAACCTCTTCTGATACCATATTTCCACGAACCGGATCTGGTCACCATGAAACCGGCACCAAACCTGGCCTGTGCTAAGGCTCGAAGGGCATTCCCTATCCCCATGGGTTGGAACAAGTGACTGGGTGTAGAACCGCCAGTTTCTAGTATATAACCCTTACTTGATACTTTTCTTCATTTTCAATGTTTAGGGTGATGTATGGGAGAATTGAGAGATCCTGGAGTAAAATTTGAAGAAAAGGGGAAGGTGCACGGGTAGTGGACAGTTTGTCAAACTATGTGGCCAAACCATGCGTGTCTGACTAGGGTGGAAGTGGCTTCCACACGATCAGTACACGGTTAAGGGAAACCATACGATGAATCTGTGCGTGAAGGATGGCCAAGGAAAAAGCTAACGCACGGTTAGCAAACAGTTTGTCAAACCGTGCTGAATAAATATGCGGTCACATAATGTTATATCCTAAAATTGTGGATCTAACTCATTTTTCCTTTAATTGAATTGTTTAACCTTTCTAAGCATCCCTAACATGGGATTACTATCCCTTTAAGTTTGAAAGACTTCTCCAAATCATTCCAGAGGCGATCCAAATGTTTATTTTGGAGAATCGAAGCCAGATCCTTAAGGTATGTGATCGTTCTTGATCGATTTCTTGGATCTACTTAGATATTCCTCTCCTATTCTCTCTTTTTCTTAGATCTACGCCCGTTATGGGTAGAGCTAAAAGTTAATATTCCAAATATGACAATATTTGTTCTTGGTAGTGTTAGGAGAAGAGATCTAAGGAGGGTTTTTGGAGAATCGGTGCGGCTTTGTTGGCATTCTTCGAGCGTTCGATGATTTTTCCCAAATTGTTGAGGTAGGTGGCTTCACTATTGATTCGTCTTTCTAAGAACATAAATTCTTAGTTGATATTGATTTAACCACCTCGTTTTGATTGTGAAATTGTGGTGAAAATCATGATTTAAATCTTCTTTACTGATGATTTATGCCTTTTGATGAAATTGTGGAAATTGAAAGAATGGTTTGTCAAAAGTGTTTTGGTACCTTGATTTTTAGATAGTGATTTTAAAATATGGATTTTAGGGATTTGGAAAATGGTTTTTGGGAAAAGGGTTTTCATTAAAAGGGGTTTTCGTTGATATGGTTTTTTCATGGTTGAAATGGTGTGGTTTTTGGGCATACTTGGGTTGTGTGTTCATATTGCATTTATGAGTCTTGGTAGAAATATGACCTTGTTCTTGGTTCCAAAAGTGTAATGTAAAATGGGGTATAATTACCTTGTGACGACTTGGTAGATCTACGAGAGACCACTCATGAGTATGGAACATTCTTAATGATGCATGCATAGTGGATTTCACAGGATGTGAAATGGTCGGTTGTGTGGATTTGTGAAATGGAATGAAACTTCCAAAATGGAAATGTGAATTTGATTGGGGAACATTGCTTGGTTACTTTTGTTAGAAAATGGATTTTGTTGGAAAATGGTTTTGACATGGAATTTCTATATTGTGATCGATTTTGGAACTGTTTTATATAAATTGTTTTATATAAATGTGCTAACTTGTTTTATCCTAGAGGCATGGGTTGGGAAGTCATCGAGAAAAACCTTCTGAGTTTCATTACTCACCCCCTGCTTTGGCACGATGGTGCTTTTTCAGATGTCATATACAGGGATGTTGGAAAAGGTAATGTGTCACACGTTTTAGCACTACATTGTGACTCTTGGGCTGGTTCGTGATGTTGGAGCTTGGTGCTTGTGGAGCATGGAGTTGGGTTGTCGTCTTGGCTTCTTGTAGTTGTCTTTCCACTGTTTACTCTGATTTGGTATTTGTACTCTGTTGTTGCACTTAGTTGGGTTTTTTTGAAAATAATGGTTGAGGTGTATTGATTTTAAATCATGCATCATATAGTGGTTGCTAGGATATGTTTATCTAGTTTTCTCTGTTTGTTGGTTGTGAGGGTAAATCGTCCCCCATGTATTTTGAAACCCTTCGACATTTATTGCCAGCCTTTGGTGCCTTGGAGATGTTTCTTAAGGCAAAGTAATCACTCGTTACACTCTCAAGACAATGATAATTGGTGGGTCATTACAAATGGTATCAGCTTGTTTGGTCATTTCCTAACAAGTAGTCATCAATGTTATTGGTCTTGGAGTTGAACTCCTTTCTTGTATATTCCATGGGTGGTCATCTTAGACAGTAGTAGGATTGTCGAAACTTGAAATGTATATCATAAAAGGAAGTAGATAACCCGTTTATGCTGAACAACATGTTTCAGGGTGTTGGGTACATAAGTGTTTGCTGATACACATATAGAATGTTAGAAATCTCATTGTCATGGGTTTATCCATTTAGATGATCATGAAATGCATTATAGAAAAATTACTTCCCACTATGATTGCATAAATCATTTTGAGAAATGGATTATGCTTTGATCCAAAAACGTGAATTCTGAAATTTTTAATCACATTTTCAAATAAATGATTTTGAAAATAAAATGGTTAATGTATTTTAAAAATAGATTTATTTTTAAAAGAAAGAAACCTTATCTTTTAAAAATGGATGGAAATCGATGTTGTGATAGTGGAGTAATAGAGATTGAAATTTTATGACATCAGTTTCTAGGAAGTGAGACTAACGGTGTGCGTTGTTTGTATAGAAAATGGAACATGTTAGACGTCGTAGAATCCAAACGGAAGAAGATACAGAGAATGTGGATGCACCTGAACTATGTGTGAACCAAGAGCTAGTTCAGAGTATCGTTCCATCATTTCAGGTTGTGGACATGGGGAATCGGAGGGATGAGTCAGGGCATTTAGACCATTCCGTCCAATTCCAGAAGTTGAATCCACCCATCTTTTGGGGTGATTCTAAACCAGAAAAGGTGGAGGTTTGGCTAAGCAAGATGAATTATATCTTAAATTTCATCAGCACACTAGTAGAACTGATTGTAAAGTTCGCGATGTATATGTTGGAGGATCTTGCATGACATTTGTTGGAGCTGGTGGTGCAGGCCAAGGTGGATCAAGGCCTGGTCTAGGAGGAATTTGAGGAGTTGTTCAATAAACAATTCTATCCTGAGACATTCAAGATCCATAGGACAACTGACCTTTTCATCCAGAAGAAGGAAAATATATATGTCATGGAGTATGCAGCTAAATTCATGAATTTAGTACTCTTTTCACCGGAGGTTGCTGCAAGTGCATCGCTGAAGGCACACATCTTTGAATCAGGATAGTGATAGGAAATTCACACAAAGATATGTGTGCTCTTTATTACGGATTATATGGAGATGGTAAATAGAGAAATAGTAGAAGAAAGGGATATCTCAGGAATTATGGGAGGAGGAAGTATGATGATACCCACGGGAATGGGTGGGAACTATAATGCTAGGAAAAAGTGGAGGAGGGACACCTACTTCCAAGGTGGGAGTGCCAATCATAATCATATGGATAGATCGGTGAATCTTCCTCCATGACTCATGATTAATGCTGGGTGTTTTCAATGTGGCGTGATTGAGCACATGAAATGAGAATGTACAGCACCACCGAAATCATGTCACATTTGCAACAAGATGGGGCATCTTCAACGATATTGTCGTACTGCTCCGAGGTTGGGTACGTGTGACACTACCCAGGCATCACAAGATTTTTATGCTTTGACAGGGTGAGGACACCAAAATCAGCCTCACCAGCAGAATAGAGCCAGTTATGATGATTCAAAGAATACAGTGACACCTCAGGTAGGACAATATCAACAAGGCTATAACGAGAAAAGTGCGGCAACAAATCAATTTTATGGAGAAGAACAGGTGATTGTGGATGACCAGTCTGGACTGTCTATGGTGAGAGGTATGATTCATTTGAATTCTACCCTCATTCAAGTGTTGTTCGATACTGGTTCATCGCATTCCTTTCTTGTTTCTCGTATTGGTTCCGTGATAAACATAAAAGTTGAAATGATTCCTTCTACGTTAAAACTGCAAACGCTTCTTGGTGAAAGAGAATGTCAAGCCTTCGTGTGTAGAGAATGTTCTATAATGGTTGATGGAGATGAGGTGAAATGGGACTTCCCCATGTTGGAGATGGATTTCTATGATATATCATGGGTATGGATTGGTTGACAACGTTTAAGGCTCACATCGATTGTTATGGGAGAACGGTTAGTTTCACGATGGAGGATGAAATCGACCATCTATTAAGAGGATAGGGGATGGTAAATAAAGGATCCAAGAGCTTTTTGGCACCAATGGTGGGAACGATCTCTTTCCAATTGTCAGCATTGACTTTAGCATCATTGGAATAGATTGCGGAAAATAGTTTTCAAACTATGGTGGATCAATTTACTGATGTTATTCCTAAAAATATCTCAGGGTTACAACTTGTAAGATAAGTGGATTTTACGATTGATCTCCTTCCATGGACTAGTCCTATCTCACTTCCATATTATAGGATGGCACTGATGGAGTTAAATGAACAGAATGTGCATTTGGAATAACTAGAAAGTAATGGTTTTATTTGGCCAAGCGTGTCTCTGTAGGCAGTACCAGTTTTGTTTGTAAAGAAAGAAAATGGAACATTGAGGCTATGTGTAGATTATCGAAAAATTAACCAATTTATGATAAAGAATAGATATCCACTTCGACACATTGATGACATGTTTTACAAAGTTAGGGGATCTAAGTGGTTCTCCAAAATTGACTTACTGTCAGGATATCACCAGTTGCAAGTTCGGAAGTAGGATATTCCAAAGACAGCCTTCAGAAGCAGATATGGCCACTACGAATATGTATTCATGCCTTTTGGTCTTATGAATGGACCAGTGGTCTTCATGGATTTGATGAATTAGATATTTCATCCATATTTGGATTCTTTTGTTGTGGTGTCTGTGGATGACATATTGGTGTTTTCAAGAACAAGGGATGAGCATGAGAAACACTTGGTGACAGTGTTGGAAATATTGGGGGACCATCAGTTGTATGACAAATTGTCAATTTTCGATTCCTAGATACAAGAAGTACATTTTCTGGTACATGTTATTTCTGCGAAGGGTGTTTCAGTTGATCCAGAGAAGATAGAAGCTGTTCTTTCTTGGAAACCATCGAAGAATGTCTTTGAAATACAATGTTTTCTTGGTCTAGCAAGTTATTACCAATTCTTTGTGTGTGACTTCTCATGACTAGCTTCACCCATGAAAGATTTTATAAAGAAAATAAGTGCATTTCAATGGACGTAAAAATGTCATATATCCTTTCAAGAGTTGAAAGTTCTCCATACATCAACACCTATCTTGATTTTTCCGGAATCAGGATAGGGGTACGTGGTGTATTGTGATGCTTTGGGAAAAGGTTTGGGTGGTGTTCTCATGAAAGGAGTCCATGGTGTTTCTTATGGTTCAAGTCAGTTGAGGGTGCATGAGAAGAATTACCCAACACATGATTTGGAGTTTGTTGTAGTTGTCCATTCCTTGGAGTCTTGGATTTATTATCCCTTTAGTGAGAATTTCACTGTGTTTACAGATCACAAAATCTTGAAACACATTTTCTCACAATGAGATTTGAATCTGAGGTAGAGGAGATGGATGGAGTACCTTCAAATGTTCGACCTTGACTTAATGTATACACTGGGTAAGGTCAATTTAGTGGCTGATGCATTAAGCAGGAAGTCGTATGCTAAGATGTAAAAAGAAGATTCAGACGAATTGCAGTTGTGGTCAGTCATAGCTGACATCCATGTGGAATTTGAAGACCATGGAGATGCTACAGTTTTCTTTCCAGTTGCGCTTGTCCCTAATTTGGTGGAGATAGTAAAGGAGGTACAGGAATCCAATTTAGACTGTGTTGCAATGAGTTCAAAACTCAATGGTGAAGAGTCCATTGAGGGATGGAAGCTATATGGGAGTTCAGTTTTGCGATTTCGAAATCAGATGGTTGTACCTATAACTGCTCAAGAAAAACTCCATCATGCTTACCACCATTCTAGATGGGTTGTACATCCAGGTACACAAAATATGTATAAGATGTGGAAGACACAGTTTTGGTGGAGCAGCGTGAAAAGGAAGGTGGCTGAGTACGTCTCACGGTGCTTAACTTATCAGCAGGTTAAAGCAGAGCATCCGAGACCAGCCGGTATGTTACACTAGTTACCTATCCCTGTATGGAAATGGGATCAGATAGCAATGGATTTTGTCACATGTCTTCCAAGAACGGTCTGGAAACACGATGTCATTTGGGTGATAGTGGATCGTCTAACCATGTTGGCCCATTTCATCCCAATTTGTGAAACCCATACGGTGGAAGATCTTTCAAAAATCTATATCTGGGAAGTAGTAAAGGAATATGATGTACCAGTGTATATATTCTCATATAGAGATCCAAGATTCACATCTCGTTTTAGGAAATCCTTACCAAAATTCCTTGGGACTCAGTTGACTATGACTACGGTGTATCATCCTCAGATGGATGGGAAATCTGATCGGACATTACAGACATTGGAAGACATGTTTTGGGCTTGTGTAATGGATTTTGGTGGCTCATGATAGGAGCATATACCCGTAGTGTAGTTCCCATACAATAACATTTACCAATCCTCGATACGCATGGATCCATTCGAAGCATTGTATGGGTGTCCTTGTCATTCTCCAATATGCTGGGTGGAAACTGGTGAAACATCACTAGTCGGGACTTTCCTTATTCAAGAAACAAAAGAGATGATTCAGTTGATTAGAAAGAGGTTGAAGATGGCTCAGAGTCATCAGAAATCTTATGTGGATCATCACCGAGGACCGTTGTCGTTTGTAGTGAGTGATCGCGTTTTTTTTTTGATAATCTCTCCATGACATGGACAATGACATTTTTGGAAGCAGGTAATATTATATCCTCAATATATAGGCCCTTTTGAGATACTGGAATGGTTTGAAGCGGTGGTGTATCGGTTGGAATTACCACCACGGTTCAGTACAGTGCATAATGTGTTCAATGTATCTCAGTTGAAGAAGTATCAGCCTGATCCTGACCATGTGATCAGATGAGATCACGTTTTCCTAGAGCCATATGCTTCATTGGTACACATACCGGTGTGGATTTTGGATCGGCAGGATATAGTCTTGCATGTAAAAAGCATCATCCTAGTGCGGGTTTTATAGCAACATGGTCAGATTCAGGAAGAGACTTGGGAACACGAGAAAGAAATGAAGGAGCAATAGACCAAACTCTTTCAGTCAAGAAATGGATTTCAACTTTCCGGGGACGGAAAATCCCACGGTGTTGAGAATTTAGTACCCCCAATTTCTATTATGTAACCCTTAATTTATACTTTTCATTTTTTTTAATGTTTTTGGTGACTTATCTGAGAATCGGGAGATCCTGGAGTAAGTTTTGAAGCAAAGGGGAAGGCACAGAGTTTGTCAAACCGTGTGGCCAAACCCTGCGTGTCTGACTAGGGAGGCAGTGGCTTTCGCATTGTCGGTGCATGGTTATGAGAAACCTTGCAATGAGGTCGTGCGTGAAGGAGGGTCGAGACAGAAGCTAACGCACGGTTAGTGCATGGTTTGTCAAACCGTGCGGACTAACTGTGCGGTCACATAAAGTTAGATCCTAAATTTTTGGATCTAACTCTTTTATCCTTTAATTGCATTGGTTAGAACTATTAATTGGCCCTAACTCAGGATAACTCTCCCTTTACAGTTGTAAGACTTCTCCCAAGCATTCCGGAGGCGATCTAAAGGATACTTCTGGCTAATCGAAGTCGGATCCTTAAGGTATGTGATCGTTCTTGATCCCTTTCTTATATCTACATAGATCTACTTCTCCTCCTCTCTCATTTTCTTATATCTAGACCCTTTATGGGTATATCTAATGGTTTGGATGCCAAATATGACAAGATATGGTCGTGGTTGTGTTGGGAGAAGAGATCTAAGGAGGGTTTTTGGAGAATCGGCTCGGTTTTGTTGGAATTCTTTGACCGTTGGATGGTTTCTCCCAACATGTTGAGGTAGGTGGCTTCACACTCGATTCCTCTTTCTTATGACTTGAAGGATTAGTTTAAATTGTTTTAATCACCTGGTTTTGATTGTGAAATTGTGGTGAAAAGAATGTTATAAATATTTTTAGTGATGATTTATGGGTTTTGATCAAATTGTGGAAATTGAAAGAATGGTTTGTGAAAAGTGTTTTGGTTCCATGATTTTTAAATAGTGATTTTAAAATATGGATTTGAGGGTTTTATAAAATGGTTTGTGGGGAAAACGATTCAATAAAAGGGGGTTTTTTGAAAATGTTTTGTCTTGGTTGAAATGGTGTGGTTTTTGAGCATACATGTGGTGTGTGTTCATATTGAATTTGCGAGGCATGGTTGAAATATGACAATGTCCTCGGTTCCGAAAGTGTAATGCCACATGGGGAATAATTACCTTGTGAAGAATTGGTATATTGACGAGAGATCACTCATGAGTATGGAACTTCCATAACAATTCGTGCATAGTGGATTTCACGGGATGCTAAATGGTTGGTTGTGTGTATTTGTGAAATGGAATGAAAGTTCCAAAATGGATATGTGAATTTGATTGGGAATCTTTGCTTGGTTGCTTTTTTTTGGAAAATTGTTTTTGTTGGAAAAATGTCGTTGACATGGAATTTCTATTTTGTGAACTGTTTTGGAACTATTTTATATAAATTGTTTTATATAAATTTGCTAACATGTTTTATCCTAGAGGCATGGGTTGGGAATTCATTGGTGAAAACCTAATGAGTCTCATTACTCACCCCCTGCTTTGGAATGATGGTGATTTTGTAGAAGGCATATACCGGGATTTTGGAAAAGGTAATGTGTCAGAAGATTATATCAATACTTCATGACTCTTGGGCTGGTTCGTGATGTTGGATCTCGGAGTTTGTGGAGCATGAATATGGGTTGTCATCTTGAAGTCTTGTAGTTTTCTTTCAACTATTTACTCTGATTTGGTTTTTGTACTTTGTTGTTCCACTTAGTAGGGTTTTTATGAAAATAATGGTTGACTTGTTTTGGTTTCAAATCATGCATCATATAGTGGTTTTTAGGATATGTTTATCTAGTTTTCTCTGTTTTTTGGTTGTTTTCAATTAAAGGGTAAATCGCCCCCATGTATTTTGAAACCCTTCAGCATTTATTGCCAGCCATTGGCGCCTTGGGGATCTCTCTTAAGGCCACGTAATTTCTCGTTACACTCCCAATCCAATGCTAATTGGTGTGTCATTACACTGGGTATCATTAATTTAGGTATTGGAACGATTTACACGAGTATGAAAGTATAACATATTAAAACAATCAATAATATAAATCTGAAATTTTCAATCCAAACAAGTCTTAACCAAAAACCAGAACTGAATACATTGGATTAAAGACAATAAAATAGGTCCAAAAAAATAATGACAACATCATGACATCCCCAAGTACTCCACATGACAAGGGGGTCATCACCCACAAGTCATCTCCACAACTCCACCCCAGCGATGGGGACTAGAACCCTGAACTGCCATCACCCTTGGCCTTTCCTTTACCTAAGTTAAACATAACCAAGTCTACTTACACACAAGGGTTGTATGTAGGGTGTGAGCCTAATCCAAATACGATACCACCCAATGATTCCAAGGTGGATGCAATACAATGTGAGAAAGCAAGAAGTTTTAGTACGCAATGTAAGACAGTGATAAAATTCAAGAAATGAAACTTTCAATTGAAAAACAAATTCAAGCTAAAATTTTCATAATGTTCACACATTTAAATATACATGTCATATAGTGTAATTTATTTCCAAAAACACCCAAATAAAAAGGAAAATATCACAAACACAATGAGAAACAATATCGGGAACACCCCTGGGAACTAGATTGTCTCGGGACCCATGTACCTCATACCTCGGTGTAATGTAACCATAGTAAAATCCATTATTGTGCACGAGACAATAGTAGGGAACATACCCATAACCTATTGGTTCCCAATCATCATCCACATAGTTTATTTACAGTTGTCGTTATCTTAATGCTAGGTGAAATAGGGACAAAACCCATCCAGTCCACTAGCCGTACTAGTACACATCCGCCCCACCTAGGTACATGAGATTCCCCCTTTGGGCTAAAACAAATTAATCTTCCCACACGCATCAATTTTCATATTAAAACACCAATTCTGGTCACTTAAAAACAATACAGTATCTATACACACATTATACCATTTAAAACACACAACAAAACACTTTGATTTTCCATAAAACAATTTCTCAAAAAAAACCTAATTGTTTTTGTACCCAACACACCCTGAAAATCCAACTTTGCACATTGTACACACACCTATAAGTCTCCAAAACAGAAAATTCAGCCTTATACATTTCAATTAAACCAATATATCAATTTTTAGGGAAGCCCCATGTGATCCAAGAGTGTAATATTTGTAAAATTTCCATTTTTAAACAAACATGACCCTTAAAGTTCAAAAGTTCCACAACACCATTAAAACCAACTTTCACAACAAAAAACATAAGGGATAAACAATAAAAACAGTATTTTAATCCCTATTACATCCCAATAAAATAAAATAGGTAGTGATATGGCATCCCCAAAAGAACCAATAAGAGACTTCAATGAAAAACACCCAATTTAACCTAAAATTGGCAGTAAAAATTTGTTTGCATTACAAAAACCACTGAAAATATTTTTTGCATCAACCATAAAATTAAATGAACATGAAAATGTCATAAAAAAAGCATGTAAATTCACATTTATTGTTACATATGTAATCACCTACCAAATTAGTTAAAACCTTGAATCCTTTGTGCGAAAATCAAATTGCACCACCGCCGCACCAAGAGGGACCTAGATCAAAGCTAAAACCACAAGAATTGGAAATGAAAACCCAAGGTTAAACCTTATGATCGAAACCCTACCCCATGTTCATTTGGGACTTCAAGGAAGAGGTAAGAAGCCCTAATAAAAACAACTAAAATCCTAAGTAATTTGAAAGAAGAAAGAAATGGACTCACTTACTTTAAGTATCCTGAATTAATCACTACAAAAACAATAGAATATGAAATTGAAAATATCCAAAATTATGGGGTTTTTAAAAAAAATATTTAAGAGGTCATTTAGGAACTAGAATCGAGGAAAAAGAGTAAGTATTGATTGAGTTAAGAATGGATGAAGTTACCTCTTCAAATTTGGCCAATTTGAGACACCGTATGAAGGTATTCCCTAAGTCGTGATTTCGAAGAGATCCAAGGAAGGGGAAAAGGAAATGGGAGCGCTCCAGGGCTTCTTAGGGTCGAGAGCGAGGTGGAATAACCAAAAAAGTAATTATAATTAATACGATATTAAAAAAATAAAGGAACAATATAAAACTGGAAAATGGGATTTCCGGTTGGCCCAATTCTTAAATAAAATCCCTAATCCCCCGTGATAATGGATTTATAAAGGCTCCAAATTTAAATGATGTTGTTAATAGGTTAGGGGAGGCCAATTAGGAATTTTAATGGAAAAATACTATTTAAAAATTAATGAGTTATAAAATAAACAAAATTTATTTTAAATCTGGAATTGGTGTCAGGGTTTGGCCCAATTCCTGAAAACTCACCCATTCCTCCATAAAAGCTTGGGAAACCCCCAAAACAAACCATGAATGGAAAATAAATTAAAAATAAATTTAAAATATGTTATGTTTGTGACATTATTATCTATTATGATCATGTATTTTTTTCATTTTTATTTACCCATATGAATTTTTGTAGCTCTACCTTTCTTATCATTCCATTTCCACAAGTTTTGATGATGATTTTAACCTATGTTAAGTATATAAGGGAATATTCTATATTTCAATTACATATAAATTTTCAAATTCTGTGTAAAATATATTGGTTATTTAATTCATAGTTGAATACAAAAAAAATTCTACATTATATTATATTAATGTGATATGTAATAATGAAATAAAATTTATACAGTTATAGCTATTATAATCATAGTTGGAATCTATTTTAGTTTTTAAAATTTTGTTTTTCAAACCAAGAAACTGAATGGGGTTCTAGGGTGACTCAATAAAGTTCTCTCTTTTAGATATTAATTAAATTTTTTTTTATTAAATAGTATTCATCCAAACACTTTCTAAAAAGTTTTCCTCACAATGTCTCAAATAATCCATATAGAACATTCATTTTTTTTAAGAATTCATCCATACAATGTATCAAACACAACATGATATTGACATAGAACATTATTATAATTACTAATATCATCCATGTGAATTTATATATATATTTATTCATGCCTGTAGGATATTTAAATATGTTATATTTATCCACATAAATTCACCACTTCTGATTACCGTATTAACTTTTATTATTATTAAAATGAAAAACATCCTTACACACATAGGGTATCTTCAATCCATTATCACAAAATCATCCTTAACATTTTTCAATTATCGTCAAATGGAATGGAATAATTCATGGATATACAAAAAAATTATTTTAAAGCATTTTAAATTATCCTCATACACCCTCAAAAACATCATTTCATTTTAATATAATCATTCTTATGTTTTCTTGATGATCCTTAAATAGACATGAGGACTTCATACCTTTTCTATTATCATAGAAATCCTTCAAAATATTCACATGAAATCTTCCAAAACACTTCAAATATAGAAACACAATTAATATCACTCCATAAAATCATTATTGACCACAAATTAAACACATAAAATCTATTTTTTCAACAATAATACATATGTAAAACTATGATTTAGGAGAGTACTCTATTAGTGATATGGTTTCATAGAAGACATGGGATAAGATAATATATAATTTTCATTGTATACTCACTAAATATTTTATATTCTTGTTATATACTCACATAGGATTTATTGTGGAGGAACATACTGTATATGTGTTATACATAACCATTATTTTGTATAGTATTATTTTAAAAGAATATGATAGTGTTTGAGATAGAAATATAATATACAAGATCATGAATTTTTATTTTGATGATGTTGGAGGTATCCTTTTTTATTTTCCATAGACATTATTTGGATTCATGGCATAATATTTTGATGTTTATATTTTTTATGGGGTTCTAATACATTATATTAATTTTTACATAGTACTCTTGAGATTATAGTGATTTATACCAGTTATGTTATTTTGTGGGATGGTGGATACTTTTTACTTCCTTGTATTCAAGGGATAATGCCTTCCATTTTTTTCCATACAATTATAAAAAGTGTAAAACTCATGGTCTATTAGAATTCCCCATTGGATATAACCCTCAATTTAGTCTCTATATTAATAGGAGTTTGGCTGAGGGTGGTTTTGGGTATGAAAACCAACCATATATCCAATAAGAATTTCTCTAACCACTTTTATTCTCAAAAGTACCTGTAACTAAATGATAATAATAAATAGGATAGTCTCATAAAATTATTTTCACCCAACGTCAATGTGAATTTTCTTGACATATAGAGCATACCTAAATCCCAACACCTTAGGAATACTACAATATATCATCAACCACATTATATGATAACCAAGGCCTAGAAAATAGAGTTTGGAGAAAAAAATAAAAGATTAGGGAAATATTTTCCCTCAATAAAATAACCCCATATAAATGATATGTCATTAAAATTTAAAAACATGTTTATAAATTAAATTCCAATATAAATCAATATTATTTTACAAAAACATGACAAGTAATTCAAAAACAAAACCAATTATAAAATTTCCAATAAAAGAAAAATGAATTGGTAACAAATTATAAAGGATTAATCATCCTCTAAATCCCTCATCATGTCTCCAAACATGGATTAATGGTTCACCACTAAAAAAGAAGGATGTTTTCCCTTTACATGCATCATGACCAGTAACATTTATTTGGGAGATAAAGGGTATAAGTAGAAGGTGAGGTAGAAAATCTATAGGATTTCCCCTAATAACTTTCATTAAGTCTCATACATGTGTTATATAAAATATATAATTGAAATAAAAAACATAGAAAAAACCAAAATCTTTTTAAAAATCATTATTTCTATGAAAACCCTTCAGAAAATAATTTATCCAAATATTTAATAAAATATATCCATTTTAAAAAGAAAACACAAAAACAATTAGAAAAATATAACATCCTTACCTAGAAATAAATTTTTGAAAAATATTATTTTTTATAAAAATTAAAACATTAATAAAAATATCATTATAAAAACCCTTTGAGGATCAATATAAAATACCTTGAAAAATAAACATTCTATAAAAACCATCCAGAATGACATTACAATATTGAACAAACCCCATTGATTCTTGTAAAACATCCCAAATATCCAACCTACTATATTTCCTTATATTTTTAATAATCTTCTATGTGACAAATTAGTCACATAACAATTAAACCCATTTAATCCACTAAGATATGTTCTAAAGGACTTCTATAACTATCAAATATATTTTTCAATATACTAGATTGTGATAGAATCTGAAATAAAATAAGTCATTAACTGGATTGTTAATCCTATATAAAAATTTATCATCAACTATTACTCCTACACTCAGAATCTTATAGTAAAAAATAATACATTGTGTCTCACATGATTTCATGAAAACGGATTTTATATTTAATTTAAAATAATATAATCTATAGTTATTTATGAAATAAAATAAAATAACCCATTGAAAATTTAATTCTAAATATTTTTAAAATAATTATAAAATAATTCCATATATAAATCTAAAAATACACATTTATAATAAAAATATAGGGAATTATTTTAATGAAAACCATTATTTAGATCATATTAACAAAATCTAGAACATTTTACAAAAACATCATTTAACACAAAACTTATCTGGATTTAATTTTTAGAATTCTTCATTTAAAAAATATATTCAATATAATTTTATCAAAAAAACCATCAACATGATTAAAACATGAGTTATAATAGAAACCAATTTTCTAGAAAATAAATCATTTTTTAAAATAATTTTTCATATAAAATAAATAAATATTTATAAAAATTCACATATAACTCAAAAATCAATATTTAGAAAATCATTTCATAATTTATATATCCATTCAATAAAAAATAACAATAAATTGGACCGATCCGTTTAGTTATATTTTTCGATGATCCATCAGATTGGTTAACTGATTATCATTGTCAAATATATTATCTATAAAGACCACATATTAAAAAAATAATACTAAAATATTTTTATAACTTATACAAACAAAAGAATTTAAATAAGAAATTTTATATGGTCCCTCGGTAACTCTAATGAAGTAGAGTATATTACATCCAATAAGTTTGAGGACATCATGCCATATGTGAAAGAGAAAGTAATTTTATTTATTATACATTTAATTTAAATTTTTTAATCGTAAAAATGTTTCATTTTATTTGGAAATTTCATCTTTTTATTGTTTTAGTGGTATTTTGATCTAAATTGAAAAAATGGCCTAATTTTGGATTTTAATTGCTTTAATGTATTATTATATTGAGGAAATAATTTTTTATAAAATAAATTTAATTTTGAAATTCCTTTTTATGGTTAAATAAATCTTGGTATTCATTTAATTATTCTATACCCAAAGCTTAACAGAAAGTTTTATGGCTCAAAACTGGCTCATAAGTTGGGGCCTTGAAATTTAAGCATATATCAAGATACATTTCAAAATGGGAACATTTATTATAATTGGAAGAAAAAACATTAGCTAAAATTCAACATATTTCTATAGAATATAGTAATGACCATTATTATTAAAGGATTCTGTGAATATACCATCATATTTTAATGGCATACATGCATGGGAAATTAGATATTGGGAATACAATGACTCTGCATGGCCTTAATAAATTGTCAGAGTAAATGGGATGCAACTTATCCTAATTTTTCTAATGAATATGAAATTTATTTTCCACTCAATAAAGGACCATATAATCAAATTTAAATAATAAAAAATTATCAAATTTTGAAAATTAATTGGTCTAACATGAACATTCATTCAGTGGACACGTTAAGAGGGAAAAGTTTCGCCCCTTTTTCTTATAAAAATGTAACCCATGTCTTTTCTAAAGGGTTGGAATATTTAATTGGAAATTATTTTCTATTTTTATAGTTTATATTCTTTTTTAATATTATAATGTATTTTTATTATATATTATTCTTATTCTTTCTCTCATTTTCTCATTTATATGTTTTTTGTTTCCACCTAATTCTTTTCTCATTATGATATATAATACTCATGACCAGGAGTACGTAAGATTAGTTATTTCATAGGGAATGAATCCACTTCTCCACCCAATTCATTTAACATTTATTATTAATTTTTAGTATATTATTGTTAGACTGAGTGCAATCATAGTGGACAAGATGACATTGTGTCTCTACTTTCGTCCCAAGGTATAGTTTTGTATTCTTCAATATTCTCCCTTGATCGAGGAGGTGGATGTGCAGTCTCATGATCATTTTTTAGTGAAGCATATATTCAAGACATGGGTCTAAGAGGATATTCATTAAAACATTGGAGTAATTTCATTATGTAAATTTGAAACTAATATGGAGATGATTATGGTTCACTCTATGTAATCCCTTATGAGGATATCCTTTTCACCATACATCATTTTTCCTGCATCCATGTTGTTTAAATTAATATATATATATATATATATATATATATATTCATACATATGTCAAACTAATAATCTATATGTAATTTCATTTTATGTTATTTTTAATATAATTATCGACAATAGTAATTTGTTGTTGTGTGTAATGCCTCCTCTTGACCGACCATGGGTGTGCGCAATATTGAATGCTTATGTAAATTAAATATTCATTTAGGATATATTAAAAATACCAATTCATCAAAAAATTTCCATTTCTAGAAAGGATGAAAAATTTCACAAAAATTTTTTCCTAAAAAAATCATAAATTACTCACAGTAAAAAATTATGAATTATTCATGATGTATTAAATTTATAATTATTATATTTGATCTAGATAATATCAATTGAAACAAGAATTATAAATTCAAAATTATTGGTTTTAAGGACATCAAAAGGACATACATGACCAGAAGATAAAGATGGAATGGTTAATTGAATATATCCACACATCCTAGGAGTAGCCACAATATCCATAACCTGAACAAAAACATGTTGTAGAAGAGATTTCCCAAATAATTTTTTTTATAAAATAATATCATTAGTGTCACGACCTGAACCTACCGGTCTCGAGCCACAACTACCCATAGCCCGCCTCTATAGGCCAGGGACTGGCAAAAAGCGGCGAAGGCGTAACAATCTTGGGTAGGCCATTGCCTAAGTACCTATACACACACACATCCCACTAAATGAGGAAGTGCAGATTAAAAAGTAAACCAAAGGACAAACAACTATAACCCAACCACTGTCATTCATCAAACTATAAATCGAAAAACAAGTAATGTTTTAAAGAGTACCGGCAAGATACTGAACAGAAAAAGGGAAAAACATGCGTCCAACCCGAATGGTGCCACAACCCAGCAATAGGCAAACAAAAGTATACACCTAGTGAGTCTCACACCTAAAATACCTACTATGACCACTAATCGCAGCCCAAGCTCCTATGTCCTCTACACTCCTCTATAGTCTCGATCGACCTATCTGTCATCTGCAAGGGCACACCAAGTGCGAGCAATTCCCATGCATGGGTGAGTATAAAGATACTCAGTAGGATGCCCTGAAATCTTGAGGGAGAAAAAAGGAGGTACTAAAATGGTGATCAGTAGATAGAAAAATGAATAATGTAAGAGTACAATAGAGAGAGTGCATCTCAACACAACAAAAGAAAGGAAGTAGACTCATCCTAACTAGGAGGATCTAGGCATAGAAATCATGTGGTATACCCCATGTTTCTTCTCCCCTCTTAGAAATAGAGTAACTGAAACCAAGGGCTGGGGAAAAATGTAGGGTGTATATATATGTGCTTAGTAAGATATCTGAATGAGTCTGTAAGGGGATCTTCGTCTCTAATCTCAGCCTAGGATAAGTTGCCAATAGTTCTAAGGGTATCCATCACTGATGCCCAACAGTCTCACACATCAAAGCTGCCTCATCGTTGAACTATTCCACCAAAAATCACACTCTGGTAATCACGAAGAAAATTCAGTGACTAGACTCCTTGAAAGGCTGAGTCAGAATGAAGTAATCAGGTAACCCACTTCCTAGCCCAAATGGAGGGTAAACCCTAAAAGGTCTTCAGATGACCCACTGCCCAGCCCTCCTGAGAGTAAACCCAATGGTCAATGGGTAACCCACTTCCGAGCCTCGCTAGAGTGTAAACCATAAGTTTAATGGGTAACCCACTGACCAACCTCTCTATAGGGTAAACCCTAAGGTAAACGGTTAACCCACTACCCAGCCTCACTAGACGGGGAACCCTAAGGTAAACAGGTAACCCACTGGCCAACCTTGCTGGAGGGTAGACCCTAAGGTCAACAGGTAACCCACTTCCCAGACTCGCAGGAGGGTAAAACCTAAGTTCAACGTGAAACCCACTTCCCAACCTTACTGGAGGGTAGTCCCTAATATGCAGGTGGGTAACCCACTTCCCTGCTCCGCTGGAGGTGCCTTAAACGAACTCCAGATGCATTCGCGCTATTCGAAAGAAGAGTACAGACGAGGTACTTAACGAGCATGTCGCTCCACTAAGCCCCCCGTCTCGGGAATTTAAAATCCCCAGGGCCATCTCAAAATATTTGTATCAAGCCGAGGATTTCACTTCCACAGACGACACGCAAAATGGACACCCGTAGTTGAAGATGAGGGTGTCCAAAGATAACGAGGCAAACCCCCCCCCCCCCCCCCCCCCAGGGCTGGACCGGCCCGATCCGGCCAGTCCACCCACCCTGGGCCGGCCCGCGTCAGTCGGCCTAGCCCACAACGCCATCCCGCAGCCCTTCCATGTAGCAGAACCACGGACCCACAGTCCACATGTGCTGACCCGCCCTCGTGGCCGGTCTCTGTACCGCGCGGAGACCCGCCGAAGGCCGGTCTCGGTCTCCCGTACGGGGTCACACGCCGCGACCCCATGTCCACCCCGCACTGGCGACCTGGGAGCCTGCTGCCACCCCCTGGGAGCCAACCACCACCGCCTGGGACTACCGCCGCATGCCACTACCTGGGACCACCGCTGCCTGGGACCACGGCTACCTAAGACTGCCCCCCCCTACCGCCATCCCAGACCTCCTGAAGCCCACCGGAAAACGGGGAACAAGGCCGGAAAAATTCTCACGGTCACCCCAGACAATCCGGGAATAGAAAATTTAATCTGAAAGGATTGTTGGTAAGATCAAATCTTTTCCTACTCAAATATGGAATTCTCTGAATAATTTGATATCATTTCGATGCATGAAATTTAGTGCAATCATATATGCGGAATTTAGAAATGAGAACTCAAATTCCTACCTCAGTGGGTGTAGCCCATAGCTTCACCGATGATCCTTCGGAGCCACCGTGCCTTGGAGAGGTGGAGGAGAGGAGTTTTGATCATGTTGAGAGGGATCCGACACAGATAAAAAAAGGGGGAAGGAGGATGGGTTGGAGAAGTGTTTAAGTAGAGAATGAATTAAAAATTAATTAATTCTTAAACACCTAACTGTAAGCCACACACCCGATCTTCTGATGGGTTCAGGGTTAAACCACCCCTAGGGTAAAATCCATGTTCTAGGAACAATGGAGTTCCCAGAATATTAATCCTAGCCTCTGTTCAGTAGTTGTAAATTTCAAGCATGAGGCCACTAAATTACGAAAACACCCCTGGTGGCGTTTTCCATAGAAGGGTCGCACCCGCGAAAGTTACACCCCTCCTAGGGTAAATGACATGATCCAGACTCAACGGTTCCCTTGGTTTTCCCATCCGAGAAATTGTTTAGGAGTTATTCTGTTTATTTGGTTTATCTAGTGTGAACGCACTTAAAATCAAATTCTGGCCACATTGGGGCTCGGAATCACACGTCGTCTGAACGCCCTACTCTAGAATAACATAAAGAAAATTTCAATATCTTACATGCTCAAAACCCGGGTTCTTAAATCATTCCCTCTTTCAAGTGTTTCATCCTAAAAAAAATCTACAAAAACAACTCGGGATACTGAGCCTGAATCTAGATCTCCTATTCCCAGGTGCTCTCATGCACCCTCCCATGCTGCCACAACACACGAACCAAAGGGATGTTCATTCCACACAGTGCTCGCTCGGGCCGGTCCTCAATCACCACTACGTGATCCGCAAAGGCAGCTCCATCCTCGATGTCTAGCTCTCCCTAGTCTATAACGTTTGTGGGGATGTGCACGTATTTCCTCAGCTGAGACACATGGAAGACATCATGCACCCTCTCCATCTATGGGGTAGAGAAAGATAGTAGGCAACCTCATCGACCCTACACATGATCTCAAAGGTTCTAATGAACCTCGAGGATAGCTTTCCACGCAGGCCGAACCTCCATGTACCATTCCGAAGAGAGAATCAAAAAAAGACATGGTCCCCCTGCTCCAAAAATAAAGGCCTACGATGGAGATCTGCGTAGGACTCTTTCTGCTCTAATCCATCCTCATTTGCTCACGAATGACCTACACCTTTTCTGTCGTCGCCTGCACCAACTCTAGGCCCATGAGGGAGGTCTCCTCATCCACCATCCAGCACAACGGTGACTTCCAGGGTCTTTTGTAGAGGGCCTCAAAAGGTTCCATGTCTATAGAAGAGTGGTAACTATTGTTGTATGTGAACTCCACCACGGGAAGGTGATCCTACCAGCTTATGCCAAAGTCTAACACGCACACCCTGAGAATATCCTCCAACAACTAGATAGTGAACTCTTTCTACTCGTCAGTCTAAGGGTGAAAATTTGTACTCATCCGCAGCTGAGTCCCAAATTCTTCCTGCAGGCCTCGCCACAATCATGACGTAAACCGCGCGTCACGGTCAGAGATGATCGTCGAGGGTACTCCATAAAGGCGTACAATTTTTCAAACATAAAACTTCCCTAGACTCTCCACCGAACTCTGCTCCCTGATTGCAAGGAAGTGTGCCGAATTCGTGAGTCGGTCCACTATCACCCATATGGAGTCATGGACCTTCGTTGTGCACGAAAGTCCTATGACGAAGTCCATAGATATTCCATCCCAGTTCCACTGCGGGATATCAAGGGGCTGCAAAAAACCCTGCCAAAACCTGATGATCTGCATTCACCTGTTGTAGAGACCCGAAGCTTGATGTACATAGACAATACATTACATTTGAGGAATACTTAATACATAAAAAAATAGACAAACAAGGACTATAGTAGTTTAGTGTCTTTGTAAACTTGGAATATAATCTTCTAATCGTGATGAAAGATCTTCAACATCTCCCATAAAGATTTTCCCCTTTTTTTTTCTTACCTAAAACATTTCTTTATATCCGGGGGAAAAGAAAACATATAAAGGGTGATCTCAAATGCTCATTAAGGGTAAGAATGGGGAAAATAAAACAAACCATATACATTTGAATATAAAAACATGAACATAATGTTTAAACATCGAAATCTTGAGCAATGACATAAAACATGGAAGTACGTAAGTCATAGATTATAATAGAACATCAATCATGATTAAATAGCTTGGAAATAAAACTTGTAATTGTGGAAAAACATTAAGCACAAGATATGATTTCCATGGTAGTCAAGGCATTTATCCCAATTCCATCTTAGTGGACAACGTCCCGTTCTGAATCATGTTCACTCCTCGTTCCAGTCCTGTATTACTGAACCGGATTAACTTACCATTCTAGCCATGTCTATCTCATGAGATATAAATCATTACCCAATTCATTGGAGGGAGATATAGGTCCCACCCATCTCATAATTAAATCATTATTACTTGTTCCACAAAATAAACATACATCATTCATAATAAACCAACGAATAAAATGGGTTTCATAAACATCATTCCATCATAACATAATCCATATAAAACAAATGCATATCATTTCATCATAAGAAAAGTAAAACCATGTAAATCATTGAGACATTATACTTGGAAACATACACATATGAAATAATGTCTTCTTAGATGGAAAATGGTTTTGATAAAACAATTGAGATGAATTCTTGAGGAAAATATACTTTCTTTTTTAAAATAATTTCATTTTCAAAAAATTTCATGCAATTTTAAAAGAAAAGAATTTTGTTGAAAATATTCATGAAATTTTTTCGAGGAAGCTTCATGAAAATAAGTCATTATAAAACCGTAAAAATAATTTCATGTTGTATAAGTTAAAAAAATTTCTTCTCATACTTTTGCGGGAAAAGTCAAAAAGTACCTCATAAAAGAAAGATTATTTAAATACCATGTAGTAAAAGTCAAAATGGGTAAAAAGAACTTTAAACATACATGAAATAATTTTTATAAAATGGGTACATGGATGATAAATATAACCCCAATAAATACTTACGAATAAACAATCTCAGATAAAAACGAGATTGGAAAAGTTATCCCTTACCTTAGGTCTGATATGATCCATACGTATCCGAACCTACGGTATAATGATTTAAATAATGTAATTGACTTATTAAAGAATCATATTCATTGTTAGGATATCATATATGGTTCACTTATGACTTTATAATACCCGTTCTTTTGTAAGTTCTATGTTAAAGCAGTGTTTTGGGTAAAATCATTTTATTTATCATACATTTTTGGAATTTTTGTTCTTGTTATTATTACTTATATCCTGATTTACATAATTCCAGAATGTAAAAAATGATTTATATGTAATATATACTCCATATATAAATGTATATGATATATTTAAAAATGGAATGAAATACACCGTTCATGGAGACGGTAGGTCGTACGTACGCATGAACGCTATTTTCGTTTCCTTATGGAATTGAATTGAATTAAGTAGATGAAATATATATATATATATATATAGTATTATTATTATGTCATATTTTTAATTATTATTCATTATATATACTTTATAATCATTCAAGAATGGTTAACATGGAGAATTAACCTCATCGCATTGTGGATACGGTATTCCGTATGTACGCATGCATGATGATTTCATTTCCATTATCATGGAATTGTATTGAAGTGTGTGTATAGTATTTCAGAATCAATATAACTTTAAAATAATCATATATAGTTATTTATTTACACCATTATACAAATCCAAGTAAGACGGTGGATGAAAACAGATTACAACACGGCGTAGAGACGGTATTCCGTATGTACGCACACACGGTGATTTAATTTTATGTAGGATGGATAGAAGGTGAAATAGGATTTTTTTCATATTTATAATAACATATCAGTATATAAGTAATACTGATGTTATTACTTTATAATGATAAAACTAAAGAAGAAGAAGTAGAAGAAGAATGAAACTTGAGAAAATTGGAAGAAGATATTACCTCTTATTCGACGCACCTCTTTTAAGCTTCCTCTTATGGAAGTAGAGTTGGTTTTTTGAGAAGACCTAAACCTCCAGAATGTTTCTAGTGAAGTGTAGAATAGAAATGGGCAGGGTTTGGCTGAGCTTCAAGGCTCAAAAGGGTGTGAAGAGAGGAGGGAAGGGGTGCCCTTTTTATATGGGAGGAGAGGGGCACCCTAGGAAAACATAAAATATTATTTTATTATAATGTCATATTGTGTTTTTAATAGCTCAAAATTGATTTATTTATAAGCTAAGGCGGGTATGGGTCAAATTTCTCTCATCTAATAGAATTTGGACAAGTTTTGGTTACTATTTTAACCTTATCATTTAGATTTAACTCTAAGTTAAATAATTTAACTTTTATTGTGTATTTATTTTTCTTACACTCTATAGTTAATAAACATACTATAACAAGAAAAACGACCCCCAAGTTGTTTATTATTAATATATATAACCTTTTCTATGTCATTTGCCTGAACCATGTTTTTTTGATATAAAATAACAATTAATAATATAATATTTGTTTTAAAAAACTATTTTATGTCAATTTTGACACTATTTGGTACATGATTTTTGTGAAAATCATAAAAGTATGATTAGATCAAAAAAAGTTACTTAAATAAATAATAACATGTCATATTAACCTATAAAAGTAGTGTAATTTATAAAATATCTCAAATTACATTTATTTTGGTATTTATAACATCTATTATGTGAATATTTCGTTAATAAGGTAATTACTGCGTCATCATTGTGTCATAAATAAATTAAATTATTTAATGTCTAAAAATTATAAATAAAATACCATTATGTTGGAATTTTTTTATCTTTGTAATAAATATTTATAGTCGAATTTATCTTATGTATAACCCTATATTAAAAATGATTTAGTTATTAATCATTGATTTTAACTATTTTAACTATTCTTTAAATAAAATAATATTAAATGTCATAATCTAATCCAATTGGGCCTAAATGGTCATATTTTATTCCTAAGGTTGTTTGTTATCGAATTATACTTATCCAATATCATTATGACATGTGTTCGGGTAATACTAATATCATTTTTACCCATATTTATCCTATTCACTTTTAACCGTGGAAAAATAAGTAAAAAGTTACTATTCAACAAAAATTATTTTAATCTCATTGAACCAAATTTTAGTCCTTGATATTAACCATGTCTCTCATATTTTTGAAATTCCACTCACAAAAGAGGTAAAATTATGTTTTATGTAAATTTCCAATTTCTCACAAGAGGTGGGTAATAGACGACGAAAAGTTAAATAAAATTTTTATATATCTAAAATAATTATAAAATGCCTCCAATGAATTTCATTTAACTTATATAGGTATTAGGTATCAATTTTGACCTAAAAAAATTAAATATAATAAATAATTATTTAAATAAAAATTCGGTTTTTAAATAGTAACCCAGTGTTTTCACTATTCATAAAAAATTAAAAGCTTTCAGAAAAATACCAAAAATTCACCCTAGGATACTTTCGACATTCAGAATCCAAAAACGAAGTCCATTTAGAAAGATAAATTTTTTAAAATTCCAAAAAGTGGGTATTACTATTCATAATGGCTAGTTCATAGTCATATTATAGTAACTTCTCATTTAGTGAAACCCGGTATTGCGTACTTCACACGCTATAGAAGATGGTCTTGATTGTGTGTTATGAAATCCAAGTCAGGTATGCCAGTAGTGAAAGCTTTGTTTGGTGTTGCATATAACATAATCAAAACTTATTTCATTTATGCATTAAACAAAATCTATACTTAATGTTGCGTAGAATAATTTCCACAAAATGAACTTGAAATTATGTGTAACACGATCCAAGAATAGTGTTGTGTATACTGCAAGCTAATACGGTGTTTCATATAGTACAAGCTAAACTTGGTTTAGTGTATAATATACAACATCAATGAAATTAAAAGAATATTTTTCATAAAATATCTGGGTGTTACAATTTACACCCCTTAAAATAAATTTCTCCTTCGAAATTCGTCAGGGTTATAGATGGTTTACCACTTGAGAGTATCTTTAGTAGAAACCCACATCATAAAAAGGAATACAAAAACATGACTTTAAAAACTAATGTATGCAATGTAACGGTAACCCAAATTAACTAATCATTGGGTTTTCTCATAGAATAACATTGGTGAAAATATGGAATGGAAGACAAATCTAACCATCATGTTTTGATAAAGAGTGGTAGAGAACATGGATATAAAAAATCCAACAATCACAAAGCCATATATTTGTGATGACTTATGTTACCATCTGATTCATCAGATATAAGGGAACTGGGACAACAATTTTGGTTACAAGATCATTTCCCTAAAGGTGAAGAAATTGGAATTAGAAGAAATACATTCTTGATTTTGGTACAGTCTCACCATTGGTCATTCCTTGGACAATTTACACTTCATCACTTAAAGAAATGAAGTTGAATATGTCATTCGTGAAGTGTTAGTAGATCATGTGATAGAATGATGGGACATTCCATCTGTCTCAAAAAAATGATAGAAAAAGTTATCAAATATACATAAGTCTATTTATGGTGTGGTTAATCGTATATGATTCCAAAAATGGACTTATAATTCATCTATCATACCTCTTAATAAAATAAAACTTGTTTCAACTAACTAGGGACTTCCTGTAGGACAGTGGTAGGCAATAAAGGCCTGCCGCACTTCAGTTGTGGGTTCGATTCCCATAGCCTTGTCTGATGTGATGTGTTGTCGCTCGTCCTGCAGGTTGTCCTTTTTCTAAAATTACACCATTATGACATTCCGTCGATAATATCTAAAATAGTTCTATCCTTAAAGTAACTTATGTTCAACATAATCCATTTCAAATCCTTAGGCTTATCCAAAATAATTTTGTCCAAGATTATAGTATAAAGAAAACAATTACTAGAAATGTCATCTACTAAGCATTTGAATACCATCATATATCCCCGCTATATCTTATTGATCACATTCAAATCATGTGAATACCTTAATCATGTATTCTCTTTAAAAATGAATACCCATTTAACCTTAGTGAAAACATGAATGCTGTCAAAAGTTATCTCTTTCCACATACCAAAATCCCAAAATTTCTATATACTCAAACCATGATACTTATTTTAGTCATGATCTCATGATTACTATCATATTATTCTCTCCTTATCCCTTCATTATGTGCATTTCATCTACTTTCCAAAAATATTTCAATCAGTGTTTCATGGTTACCAGTACCATATAATTATTGAAAACCAATACATTGATATTTCAAAATTCCACAATACTATAAAAGAGATTCCATGATACTATTTTGAAATCCCATTACATAATCACTTAATCATTACATAGAATCATTTTCATACTCAGGATCACAAATTGTGATTGCATGAGAATTCCCATTATCCTTTTCATTAAGAGGATGCTCACGTTGATCATCATTAACTTGTAGATTAGGGCATTTATTAGCATAATGCCCCATTTCCTTGCACTTGAATCATTGAAGTGTTGGTGGAGAGTTCTCTATAGACTTTTCTCTATTCACATCATTAGAAAAATTTTCCCATTACTTCGACAATCAACTGCTCTATGACCTTCTTTACCACACTTAAAACATTTTCTAGTACCTTTTAGGCAATCTCCACCATGCTTCTTTCCACACATTGAGCATAAAGAAACATTAATCTTCTTTTCCCCATTGTTCTGAGATTTCTCCTTGAACTCTATCTTTTATTTCTTGTCAAAACCATGAGATGGATATGTTACACCAACATCCAGTTCTACCTTGATAGCACAATGCACAATTTATTCATAGATATTGAAGTCTCTTATAGCTAATTCCCTTCGAAGACTTTGTTTTAAGCCACTAAAAAAGTGATCAACTTTACATTCAGGTTGGATGATAAAGCCATAAACATACCATGAAAGTCTTGTAAAACTCACTTCGTATATACCAAAAAATTCATCATCCTTCTTTTTAAGCTCAAGAAACTCCTTTTCCATCTTTGTTCGAAGAATACGAGGGAAGTACTTAATGAAAAATAAGTTCTTTAACTAGTCTCATTCCATGGACTCAATTTAATCTCTATGCCTCATATTCATGATAAGATTCCACCATTTATTAGCATCACCTTCCAAACGATATATTGCTATGATGAATTTATCATGCTCAGAACATTGTAGAATTGAAAATATATTCTCAGTGGTATTGATCCATTGTTCATCCACTAATGGATTAAAAGACCCGCTGAATGAAGGTGGACGATGCCTCATGAAGGATTCAATAGAATGTTTCTCCTTTCTATGCTTATTTGGAAATCCAGAATGATTCCTTGCATGTCTATGTATATAAATAAGATTGTTCACTCTATCTCCCATAACATTTGGCTTTTCTAGAGGACAATCATTACATTGTCCATTACATTGATCAACATGGTTCCTTCAGGTTCCAGCCATCGTCTAAAACCCAAAAATAATAGTGTGAGAGAAAAATACCATGATAGGGGAAAAAACATAATAAAGGGGGATTAACTTCAATATCTAACATCTTAGGTTTAATTCTAAGACCGTTAGTGCAATTCTAGTATTATAACCTATAAGTATACTTTACATTAGGGACATCCCTAGACATACCTTAGAAATATCTCTAGGGATTTTACTAAAGTTTTCGCATCCTAGATTCCAAAGGTTAACTAAACCATTCCTCTAATACCAACTATAGAGACCCAAATCTTGACGTACATAGACATTATATTACTTTAGAGTAATACTTAATACATAAAAAAATAGACACACAAAGACCGTAATAGTTTTGTGTCTTTGGAAGCTCGGAATATAATCTTCTAATCATGATGAAGGTTCTTCAACATATCCCATAAAGATCTTCCCCTTTTTTTCTTACCTAAAACCTTTCTTTATATCCTGGGGAAAAAACATATAAAGGGTGAGCTCAAATGTTTATTAAGGGGAACCATGGAGAAAATAATACAAACCATATACATTTGAACATAAAAACATGAACATAATGTTTAAACATCGAAATCTTGAGAAATGACATAAAACATGGAAGTACGTATGGAATAGATCATAATAGAACATAAATCATGATTAAATAGCTTGGAAATAAAAATTATAATTGTGGAAAAACATTAATCACATGATATGATTTCCATAGTAGTCAAGGCATTACTGCCAGACCATCTTAGTGGACAAAGTCTCTTTCTGAATCGAGTTCACTCTTCGTTCCAGTCCTATACTACTGAACCAGATTAAATTACCGTTCCAGCCATGTATATCTCATGAGATATAAATTTTTACCCAAATCATTGGAGGGAGATATATGTCCCACCCATTTCATAACGAAATCATTCTTACTAGTTCCAAAAAATAAACATACATCATTCATAATAACCCAACGAATAAAATGGTTTTCATAAACATCATTCCATCATAACATAATCCATATAAATCAAATGGATATCATTTCATCATAAGAAAAGTAAAACCAAGTAAATCATAGAGACATTATACATGGAAACATAAACATTTGAAATAATGTCATCTTAGATGGAAAATGGTTTTGATAAAACACTTGAGATTAATTCTTGAGGAAAATATATTTTCTTCTTTAAAATCATTTTATTTTCGGAAAATCTCATGCAATTTTAAAAGAAAAGGATATGGTTGAAAATAGTCATGAAATCTTTTGGATGAATCTTCATGAAAATAAGCCTTTATAAAACCATAAAAATCCTTTCATGCCGTATAAGTAAAAAAAATATTTTCTCGTAATTTTTCTGGAAAATTAAAAAAGTACCTCGTAAAAGAAATGTTCTTTACATACCCTGTAGTAAATGTAAAAATGGGTAAAAAGGACATTAAAAATAAATGAAATCATTTTTAGAAAACATGGAAATGGATGATAAATATGACCCCAATAATGTCAATGACTTATTACAGAATCATATTCATTGTTATGATATCATATATAGTTCACTTATGACTTTATATTACCCGTTCTTTTGTAAGTTCCATGTTAAAGCAGTGTTTTGGGTAAAATCGTTTTATTTATCGTACAAGTTTGGGCTTGTTGTTCTTGATATTATTACGTATATCCTGATTTACATAATTCCAGAATGTAAAAAATGATTTATATGTAATATATACTCCGTATATAAATATATATGATAGATCGATAAATGGAATGAAATACACCTTTCATGGAGACGATAGGCCGTACGTACGCATGAACGTTGTTTTTGTTTCATTATTGAATTGAATGGAATTAAGTAGATGACATAAATATATATATATATATATAAATAAAGTTTTATTATTATGTCATATGTTTAGTTATTATAAATTATATATACTTTATAATCATTCATGAATTGCAAAAATGGAGAATGAATCTCATCGCGTCGTGGAGACGATATTCCGTACGTACGCATGCACGATGATATCATTCCCATGATCATGGAATTGTATTGAAGTGTATGTATAATATTTCAGAATCAATATAACATTAAAATAATCATATATAGTTATTTATTTACACCATTATACCCATCCAAGTAAGGTGGTGGTTGAAAACAGATGACAACACGGCGTGGAGACGGTATTCTGTACGTACGCACGTGCGGTGATTTCGTTTTCTGTAGGATGGATAGAAGGTGAAATATGGTTGTTTAATATTTATAATAACATATCAGTATATAATTAATACTTATTTTATTACTTTATAATGATACAACTAAATAAGAATAAGTAGAAGAAGAAAGAAACTTCATAAAATTGGAAGAAAAGATTACCTCTTCTTCGACGCACCTCCATTAAGAATCCTCTTAAGGAAGTAGAGTTGGTATTTTTAGAAGACCAGAACCTAAAAACTGTTTCTAGGGAAGTGGAGGAGATAAATGGTCAGGGGTTGGAAGAGCTTCAAGGCTAAAAAGGGTGTGAAGAGAAGAGGGAATGAGTTCCCTTTTTATAGGGGAGGAGAGGGGCACCTTAGGAATACTTAAAATATTATTTTATTATAAAGTCATATTCGGGTTTTAATAGCTTAAAATTGATTTATTTAGAAGCTAAGGGTTGGGATGGGGATAAATCCTCTCATACAATAGAATTTTGACAATTTTTTGTTACTATTTTAACCTTATAATTTAGATTTAACTATAAGTTAAATAATTTAACTTTTACCATGTCTTTTTTTCTTACACTATGGTTAATAAACATACTATAACAAGACAAAAGAACCCCAAGTTGATTATTATTAATATATATAACCTTATCTAAGTCATTTTGTAGAACCTTATATTTTTTTAGAATAAAATAACAATTAATAATATAATATTTGTTTTAAAAAAATATTTTTTTTCAATTTTGACACTATTTAGTACATGAATTTTGTGAAAATCATTACAGAATGACTAGTTATAACAAAGTTACTTAACTAAATAATAACATGTCATATTAACCTATAAAATTAGTGGAATTCATAAAATGTCTCAAATTACATTTATTTGGGTATTTATAACATCAATTATGTTAATATTTCCTTAATAAGGTAATTACTGCATCATCATTGTGTCATAAATAAATTAAATTATTTAATTTCTAAAAATTATAAATGAAATAAAATTATGTAGGAACTCTTTTTATCATTATAATTAATACTTATAGTCGGATTTATCTTATGTATAACCCTATATAAAAAATGTTTTATTTATTAATCATTGATTTTAACTATTTTTAATATTCATTAAATAAAATAATATTAAATGTCCAAATCTAATCCAAGTGGGCCAAAATGGTCATATTTTATTAATATGGTTGTTTTTGTAGAATTAATCTTATCCAATAGAATTAAGACATGTGTTATGGTAATAATAATATCATTTTACCCTTAATTACCCTATTAAATTTTAACCGTGGTAAAAAAGTAAAAAGTTACCATTCACCAAATATTATTTTAATCTCATTGAACCACATTTTAGTCCTTGATATTAACCGTGTCTCTCAGATTTTCGAAATTCCACTCAACGAAGCGGTTAAATTATGTTTTATGTGAATTTCTAAATTCTCCCAGGAGGTGGGTAAAAGACGGTGAAAAGTTCAATAAAATTTTTATATATCTAAAATTATTATAAAATGCCTCGAATGAGTTTCATTGAAATTATATAGGTATTATGTATCAATTTTTACCTAAATTAAATTTAAATAAAATAAATAATTATTTAAATAAAAATTCAGTTTTTAAATAGTAACCCGGTGTTTTTACTTTTCATAAAAAATTGAATGCTTTCAGAAAAATACCAAAAATTAAACCTAGGATAATTTAGATATTCTGAATCCAAAAATGAAGTACTTTTTTAATGATAAAATTTATAAAATTTCAAAAAGAGGGTGTTACCACCGCCTGGGATCCCATTGCCACCGAATGGGACTGCCACCACCTACCGCCGCCTGGGACCGTCGTCACCTAGGACCACCACCACCTCAGACCGCCGTCCAAGACCGCTTGAAGCCCGCCAGAAAATGGGGAAAAGTCCAGAAAACTTCTTGGAGTCACCCCAGACTCTGTGAGACACGAAAATTAAATCCAAAAGAATTGTTGGGAAGCTCAAATATAGCCCTACGAAAATATGGCCTTTACATGAGAATTTGACAGCATTTCGATGCATGAAATTTAGTTCAAATGTATATGTGGAATTTAGAAATGAGAACGTAAATACCTACCTCACCGAGCATAGCCCGTAGCATCGCCGACGATCCGTCGGAGCCGCCTCCCCTTGTAGAGGTGGAGGAGAGGAGTTTGGAACTTGTTGAGAGCGATCCGCCAGGGAGAGACAAATGGGGGAATGAGTAGGGGTGGGAGAAGTGTTTAAGTATAAAATTAATTAAAATTTAATTAATTCTTCAAACACCTACCAGTAGGACCTATAACTGAAATTTCAACGGGGTCAGGGTTAAGCCGCCCCTAGGGTAAAATCCACATTCTGAGCACAACTGATGTCCTAGAATTTTAATCCACGCATCCATTTAGAAGATGTAATGTTCATGCCTGAGGCTGCTAAATTATGAAAACGCCCATGGTGGCGTTTTTTCACAGAAGGGCCACACCCGCGAAAGTTACACACCTCCTAGGGTAAGCGGCACACTCCGGAATCAACGGTGCCCTAGGTTTTCCCATATGATCAACCTTTAGGATTTATTCTATTTATTTGGTGTGTCTTGTGTGAATTAACTTAAAATTTAATTCTGACCACACTGGGGTTCAAAATTACACTCCGTTTGAACGCCCTGCTCCGGAATAACATCAAGAAAATTTCAAAGTCTAAAAGGCCCAAAACCTAGGTTCTTACAATGAGGTTGAGAAGGATATACTAATGGAATAAAAAAAATTATAAAACTCACCATTTATCATTGATTTATTTCGTAAAAACATTTCACATGTTATAATTATGTGAGATCAACATTTTTTGGAGGAATTCTGGAATCACATTATTCACCTCAACTCTCTTTTTTTTGGAATTTTCTGAAAGCCACATTATGGTATTGGTAACCATACATCAAGATTACAAACACTCAATTATTTAGATTCTAAATTCAAATTATAAACCAAACCAGATCCATGAATTCAAAATAAAGTGATCCTTAATTCCAAAAAAATCATCACCGAGAAGGCCGTGAGATCCAATGCGTGTATTGAGGACCGGCCTGTCAAGTAACATCTACATAGTCACAACATCATCCCATCACCTAAGGCATCATCCCTTCGCCATAATCCTCTCTACAAGCGTCATCGTCATGGACTCCTCTAACTGTCTTCCAGAGGAACCGCTGGAATGTATCAGTACCTCAATAACCTAAACACCAACAAATCGACAAGGGAATAAATACCATATGTCATCGCGCCATCGTCCTCATCACCAAATGAACTCAGAACCATAATGTCACCAAATTCTCAACATCACAATCAACATAGAATTCATCACCTCAAAATATCACCAAATACCACTGTCAAATAGAGAACACTATTGAGAGAAACCAACCGATGTTTCCACCATCACCACTGTCTCATCTTCATGCCACTGATGATCAACACTAGTGTATGAAACCACCACTATAGATCATGAACCACCACTGAGAAAGAACACAAAAAGATAAATGAAATTGGGGTTGTATACCTAATTGAAATTGAATCAAGATGCAACAGGGAATGAAACCTGAACAAGGGAAAACAAAAGAAGGACGATCTAGGGGTCTCACGACCACCGAACCACAAGGCCCAAAACCCATGAATATCCATCATATTAAATCCATCATGGAGAGGAGTGCTGGAATGAATGGTCAGAGAATGGTGATACAACCGAGGAAGAAACCTTGGGAAGAATCCCTGTGAAGAAATCCCAAAAAAAATGATGAAACTGGGATGGAACCCATGTAGGAAGAGATGACGTCAGTAGTTACTAGGAATGTGACATCCACCAAATCACTTCCCTAAAACCTTGGAGTATTCCTTACTCCAAATCCGACCAGAATAATAGAGAAGGAACATGAGGTCAGAGTGTGGTAGAGGGGGCCAGGAAGAAACCAATACGCCTCATGGGGTAGGGAGGAGAAATGAAGTCTGGAAACCCAAAGAGGAACGAGCGATAAAGAAGAAGGAAGTATGTGTAAACGATGGCCAGATCAAGCAATGAAGAGTAAAGAGAACCTAAAAGAAGTGAGGGGAAAGATTAATATTCACATTATCCGATTTATTTACCAATTTTCCTTCTAAAAGAGATCAATTTCCATGATGATTTATATGAAATAGAGTATTTTCTTATTAATTCTTCATGTTTTACTCTAAATGAAGAAAAATGGTTTTATTACTTTTACTTATAAAATTTTTATCAAACTAAAAAATATATATTTGTTTTTGGATTTTACAAATGATATCACCCATCTGGGGGTGATTGAAGAGTTATTCGAGTTAGAGAATTTGTAGGTGGTGTGACTGCCTCCTCTTCATCAACATGTATACCATATAAAAGATTACACCTTAGATGTAAACATTTACCACCCTTAACTTTTTCTTTCTCCCACACTTTACCACAAAATATATTTTTTTATTCATTCTTGGGGGTTGGTACTATTCTTATCTTATTTTGGGTCTCCATTATTTCTTCCTACTCATGGACCCAGAGAAAATTCACATGTGGTGGTTCATATCAAAGAAACCACACACACCTTCTGATTGGGGATAACATAATACAAATACCTGATAAGGGGAACTGTTAACATAGAACCATCTATGGGGTCTAAACTAAGAATTATATAGTTTTTCCCCTTTATATTTATTTATAAAAAAATATTCATATAAATTATCATTTCTTTCTTGTAGTTTTAATGTTGTAGAATAGAGGATCCTAACATAAGGCTACCACTAAAAAATAAATCAGGTGGTTTCCTTCCTTTTTATCATTTTACATTATTCCCTACTAAATTATTCCTTAAAATAAATTTATAAATTGAACTAAAATGCGGTCAGTGAATGGAATAATTGTGGGGAAAGTATTTTAATAAGTTTTTATGAATTATTTTGTGTTATTTCAATTTATTTTCAATTTTTTTTTAAATTTTTATAATTTTAATTTTTTAATTTATGTGTGTTATTTGGATTCATAAGCTAAATCAAATGAATTAAAATATTAAAACCATTTTCATGTTTTTTTTTCAAATTTAATGATTTTGATGATAGATGATCTATATGATTTTTAAAAGTATTTAGTTTCTTTATTTCTAATACTTTCTTTTTATGAATGTTGATTGGTTGTGAAACTCATGTGGATAAGTACTGTCCAAATTAAAAATCATTCTAAACCCAAATGGTTTCTAAGACTTTTTGATATATTTTTTCTATTTCTATTTTCTTAAGAGTTTTGAAAAATGTTTGGTGATTCATAAAATGTTTTTTTCTAATTTTCAATGTTGTTAGATTTTATGGAATTTTCTATATATGAATGAGGCACAACATTGAAAGATGATTTTTTATATTGAACACTAATTGTGGCCTACCTTTTCATATGATATTTGTTAACCCCAAATATCCATGAAATTTATTGGTAGGTAGACACATTAAAATATATTTATCCCTTTAAAACTTACTATGTTATTTAAATTCATAAATATTATTGAATTAAAGTGTTTGAGAGGGAGAATATGAGTTGTTTTTTGGATTTACCAAAGCTTTTTATTCACCTAAATTGATCATTTTTTAATATTTGTTTATTCTTTGGTGGAATAAATTTTATAATTGAAATATATATGGGTAGGAAATATATAATTAAAAATATGGTCTGTGTGTTTACCAATATTTTCAATTCAAAATCTACCACTTTTTTTAAAAAAAATATGATTCGAAAGAGAAATTTATACTTTAATTGAAGATGAAACAATACAAGAAATTAGGAGAATGAGATAATAAATTTTTCCATGATTCCAAAATTCCATGTGTGAAATTTCTTATAATATAAATTAGTTTAATGAGGTTATTCATTTTCGAGTTTATTGAGGAGCACACCATTATTGAGAAAAAACATTTTTTTCATGTATTTACTTCACTTTAAATCTTAACCATCCTCATTCTACCTTAGATATTTTTACATTTTAAACCATTCAATCATCACCCTCATAACAAACCATGAAAAACTCTTCATGGGGGCACATTTTTAGCTTTCTGAGGTAGAGAAACTAGGAAAATATCATGACTATAGAGATAGAACTTGTTTTGGAAAATGGAAAAAACTATTCAAAACAATCTTTTAGTGAAGGAAGAAATATTTTTCTCAGGTTGTAGGTATGATGTGAACATGATAATTAACATGATATTAAATTGGATTTTGTAGTTTTTGAGGAGTTGGGGAATTTCTATCAATGAAATAGACATGATATTTACATTGATTTTATTATGGATCAAAGTTTTCATATATGGTTTGATGAGTTTGTTTTTTACTTGGTATTAGATGATTCCCTAAGAGTTTAATGTTTATGTGTGTGGAAATTGGCAGAGAAAATATTTTCAATTTTATTAATTTTAATTTAAATGTTTTTAATACCACAAATGTTTTAATTTAATTTCAATTATCACATATTATTATATTACTGGTATTTTGAGATTATTTGATAAATGGAAAATTTTGTGTTTTAACTATTTTAATATATTTCTATATTTTGAAATTAAATTTTTCAATAATAAATATAATTGTGAGATAACATTTTTTGGATTAAATACATATTAGGATTAATTTTATTAGTCTACATCAAAATCTTAATCAATCATTTCAAGGCCCAAAACCGGCTCACAATTCGGACCACAAAATATATGTACAAATATAGATAATTTTTAAGATGGGACCATATCTAATAAAATAATATCAAAATGAGATTAAATAATACACGGAGCCATAAAATATATTATTGAACATTTTTATACATGTTCAAAAGCATAAATCTTCCTCTTTCAATGGCATAAATGCAAGGGAAATCAGATATGGAAAACCAAAATATTCTTCCTAGACAATATAATTTTTTAGAGTAAATGGTATGTAACATACCTTAAAAGTCCCCAATAATGATGATTTTTTTGTAATAAATTCATAACACATAAGTGAATAACATCCAAGTATACACATTTCACTATTTTTTTCTAATAAAGTTTTCCACCATGTGCATACTTGAGGTGGAAAGATTTCAAGAGAAATTTTTTACCCCTTCTACATATAAAAATTTTTCCCCTCTATTTTAAAAATGGTTGGAATTTTTTTCCTTAATTTATATATTTTTATATTATTTTATATTATCATCGTTTTATTTATTTTTATTATATTTTATTTTAAATTTTTATCTCATTCCAACATTTTTTTATTTTTTGTTTACAGTTGATTCACATCTCACAATGATCTCATATACTCATGATGAGAGTAACATAGTTAAATATGTTCCTAGGAGTGAAATCCAGTGTTGAAAACAAGTCACTGAACAATTATGTATAATGTTTTTTATTTAAATATTGTTAGGGTGAGGGGGATATTAGTGGTAAAAATGCATATGTGTCTCCACATTCCACACATGAATTAGGTTTTTATTGGTAAATATTCCACCTTGATTGAGGTGGTGGTTTTTTGGTCTTTCAATGATTTTTCTGTGGACTGTATATTCATAACATTGGTATTAGAGGATGTCCAGGAATATAATGAATAATTTTCACATTATTAGTTTTAAATTAATATAGATTCTATGAAGGATGACACTATATAATCTACTAGGAGGATCTCCGTTCCATCTAACATCATTTTATACGCATCCATTCAGATATCATTACATAAATTTTTATATATTAATATTTGGTGAATCATTGAAACTCATACTATTTATATTACTTTGTTTAATATTTTTTAAAATAAAAAAAGTGGTAATATAAATTCAGTTTTGTGTGAGTCACCTCATCCAAACTAACCCTGGGTGTGTACTATATTTCAAGCTTAAGAAATTATACTATTGATCTGAGATATGATACAAATACTTTTGTATCAATATGTAATAAAATACAAGTAACTCACATTTTCATGAAATAGAGATTGATAATATTAAATTTGAAATTACAAAATGTGGAATGGTGCTTCTTTCATTTAGAATTTCCCATTAACAAATTTTGAAATCAATAGAGTCCCACCTAAAAAATGAAACAAATACACCCCTAGAGTTTATGATATTATAATTCAATAACACAATAAGGATACTCTACCATGAATTTTGGATGAATTATATAACATTTATAAAAAATAAACCCCTTCAAATAATCAAGGGTAACTTCAAACATACCATGATCCCCTTGTAAAAATATTACTGTTTTCTCCATCCCATCTTGATCGCCACAATTAATTTACTCAAGGAACACCATAAGAGGAATTATTAGAGTCAAATGAAGAAAATATAGTGGACAAAGCCCCATATTTATTTATATATTGTCTATAACTATAATGAAACTTCTATGTGTGGTTATCATATTATAAAATTATATTCCTTTTCTTATCATTTTTATTGAGACGTGGTAACCTAAATTTAAATATATTGTACTATTCACCACTTATATTTAGGTCTTGTTTTTCCATTTTCCTAAATTGAACATATATTTTATCATTCTCCACAAAGTCTTGTTATATATATATAATGAAATAAAAAATATATAAAATTAATAATGGTATCCTTTGCATATGGTGAATATTTAAAATTTTTAAATTCAATATTCCCAATATATCTTTTCAATAAAACTAAAAATTCACTTAATGCTAAATATTTAGCTGTTTCAGTAGTGAATAATCATCATAACATATTACAAGTGATATTTATTTCATTTCTAATAAATTGACTATTTATTATCACATAGTAAATGTTTTGTAGGTTGTTTTTCTTATTTTCATTTTGAATCCACCATAAAAAGACCCCAACCATGTTAGTAGTGGTATCAGGGGTTAAATTGAAATCCATCTTTCAATAGTATAATGGGGTTTCAGGATGATTTATTTGTATAATATTTCATATATAAGGAGTTTTTCTTTTTTGTAACAGATCAAAATAAGAAAATAAACTGATTGAAATAATAATTCAATTTAATAAAATCATATGAATAAAAAAATGTATAAAATTCATCATAATTCATAAATAACTTCAATTAAAAAATGAAGAAATGCATTTTGTTTTATATTCTCCAGAATAACACATTTGAGTAACAAATGGCAATGCATGAATCTTATTACAACTAAATTTTTACAATCCCATGATAGTGGCATATAACACCACGTTTAAATTGTTCCTATAAATATAAATATATCATATAAAAGTGGGGGAGAAAATATATATACACTAAATATGTTCCACCCGTCATTTCTTACTAACAATTCATATATAGAATCATAGTGTATTCATGAATGATATTAATCAAAATAGAATAACTTATTATAGAAAATAAGAATCATCAAATCTACCAAATATATTATTATCATCATTCATAAGTAAATATCATCTATATTAAATTGTTGATTATATTTACCTTTCAACATTGAGATCTATAATCACCAATTTTTCACTTCCACCAGAACCAATTACATAGTTAATCTCATTTTTTGGATATATTGTGTATAAAAAACATCAAAAACAATTTAATTTATATATAACAACAAAAATAAAAAAATGACCATAAAATCACAACCATAACTGTTATATAGTTATATTACTGAAACTATAAAAATTAAAAATATATTCCATTAAATAACAACTTTTATTTTACTTAATAATATATACATTTATCATAAACCATTCAATAATATTATTTATCTTCTGGATTATTTTAACAAAATTCATGAATCTTAATTCATCGTCTAATTAATAATTAATACAACATTACTATCAAATTGACATTAATTTTCTCCCAATTCATCCTCAACATATGTGTTTGGTGATTTAAAATAACTCCAAATACAATCTCGCATAATGATTATTTCAAATAATATTTTATAATAATAATTCACACCCTCATTAAATAATTGTAGAATATGAAATAGCTTAATTACCATTAGATACTCATTCAACAACTCACTTCCATATTAACCATATTAAAAAGGATATCCCCGACTATATTTTTAATATAATTAATTTGTATTTATTATATAATTTCTAAATTTCCAAATTATATATTATTACATCAATAACAATCCAATAACAAATTTCATAAAATATATAATTGATTTTAATCTTCCATTTAACTTATAATATTTCTTTAATTTAATTTATTATATAAGATAAAATATTTATAAAATAATTAAATCATAAATACATATATATTTATTCATATCATAAGTTATTAACTATATTTAAACCACTTTAACTTTTTCACCTTCATTAGAAATAATTCTTGAATTCATTTTCATTAATTCAAAATCAAAAATAGAAGTATAATTATTAAATCAAATAAAATTAAGATAAAATATAAAGTGTTTCCTATCATGTATATTCATCCCAAAACTATATCTATTTTAATTTCTAATTCATTTTTATTCCATAAAAAACCAAAAAAAATGATGTCAATAGAATTAATAAATATAATTTCTCAAATTTACACGATTTAAAACCCAATATCAAATTTATAATTGTCATTCTTTAATATAAATCATTAAATCAATCAATCAACCATAAGATACTAATTTATTCTTATATGAAAATAGTCTATTCTAAGAACATCATTCCCCTCCCCGCATTAGCACTCATGCAATGAGTGGTATATTCATTATAGGTTTGCCCTCTCAATTTGTTGGAAATGTTGGGTTATCCTTATAGAATATAGGGACACAAATAATATATCCATAACAATTGTTTCATAAAACGTAATATTAATCCCCATAATAGTTTTACATAATGGAAATCTGGTGGATTGGAATTGTGTGGGTGGTGGATTTCGATGGCTCCTCCTATTTAAATTCTTGAAATATTTCACTAGGTTTTCTAAAAGATTATAAATTAATTTTTGAGGGTTTATGAAATTGTTCATGATTATAGTCATTGTATATTCCTTCCTTAAAATTAAATTTATACAAAACCCATTGATTAATAAAAAATTATTTATGATATTAAGGTGGTAAGTGCGGTTTTTGGATTGTCCCAGTGGGCGTGTTTATGGTCAATGGTGTGAATTTTGGCCTCCTTATTATCTATTAGGTATTTATTATTATTATATATGAAAGGTCTCAATATATTGTTTCCCAAATATTTTTCATTTTTAGTAGGTTTACTTACCAGTGTCACCTTATATATTCTTCCTTTCATCATATATTCTATTCATTATTCATCTCTAAGTTAATCATGGAATTTTTTTAAGAAGGGACAGACTGGGTAGTTTTCTTTGGTGAGAACAACAAACCCTTGGTAAGGTGAAAACTTATTGAGGAGTCGAATCTATGCATGGGAGGTTCGGGTATGAAGTACTCTAATGATTATTATTCATCTTTTTTTATTTCAACCATATTTATCGTTATCTTTGTGATATCAATAGTTTCAACAATGGTTTTTATATTAATGGTGATAGTAAAGATTTGGAACGTAGAGGTTTCTATGAAGGTGGTCGATTCTGTTAATATAGGGGATGCCTATGATATTCATTTAAAGTATGCTAATGATTATGTATAAGTTTGGTTTAGGGGTTAGAGGATCAAGGTGGGGTTTAGGGATCGATGTAGTATATTATATATCATACTAATTGATGCAAAACCCTGAAGGTTTAAAATCCCATTAGTTTTTGGAAGGGCTCCTATTTTTTTGATAGGATTTCCTATTATAGTTATATGATTGTATTTTTTTTAATTTATTTTTTGTGTTTATTTTTTGAGTCACACCACCTTTATGGGTTCCCAGATAATTGTATATTCTCAATTTGATAATAAAAAATATATATTTGAGGAGTATAAACAAAAAATATATAAAAAATCATACCTTTTAACCATTATTGCATTCATCCCATCATTGAGAGAAAATAATGAACACATAATGGAAAATCAACAAAATATCTGTAGAATGGTCATAATCAAATTCAATGGCAGTTTATTATAATTAAGGTGTGAAAAAGAAATCCAGAGTGGATTTAAGATAAAAAATACATAACACAAATTATCTGTATGATTTATAAATATATGTAATAAACTATATTTATTACAATGTAAAGTGAATACATTAAAATGGGCCCATGTGGTTAAAATGAATGTTCAAATAATCATTGTTAAAATAGTTCAAAATTGTCTGCCCCATTTTCTAGACATGCATGGTTCTAAAACTATATAAGTGAACATTATTGGGATAAAAACACTTTTATAGTTTTACCTATAGATAAAGTTCCTCGTATATTAATATACTAAGGGAAACACCATATTCCGATATAAATGATTCACTCAAATTTTATTCCTTAGATTATTAGGGAAATCATCATACCCATTAGAAATTTAAATTGATATATTATTCTATTATATTTATATACTCTTTATGGAAATGGAATTATCCCAATACCTTTTTTTTTAAAATATATGGTATATAAGTTTCCCATAAAATATATTTAATAATGTTTTTGTTATTGATTTTTGTTTTCTGAATATAATAATATTAAAGCATATAATATATATTTCACATATTTAATAATATTACCAATATGGTAAGAAGGTTGGTTATTTTGTAAAAATCATGTTTGAATGGAGTTAATTTTTATTCTTGTATGATATTACTTTATGAAATATTTTTTATAGGAGGTAGAAATACCACATTTTAATTATTATTTTTAATGATGGAAATAAAAGTTATAATTTTTTTCAGAAAAAGAATGTTATCTGATAAATTTTATTTTTTTATATTTCATAAATATAATAGCGATTTTTTGTTTTAGTTTTTAATTTTTTTTGTTATTGTAATACTTTTACTACTATTTAATATTTCTAATAGAAAATTTAGATTGCTTTTATGTTTAAATTATATATATTTATAAGTTTGGGTTCATAAAATATTTTAGATAGACTAAAATGTTTTATATTTCATATAATTTTTAGGTATTTTTTCCATTGTAATTTTTTATATTTAGAAAAAAATTATTCCGAAAATATTTCATTTCCATTCATATCTTCTTACAATTTCTAGGATTAAAAATAAAAAACTAAAATTTAAATTCCCACTAAAATTTATAAAAATAACTATGTCATTGAAAACCCAAAAAACAAAAACTACATATAACATAATAATAAATCATATTTTAGAGATCAATAATATTACAATGATTAGTTGAAATCTTTTATCCATTACACATAAGCCCCATGAAAACAAATCCATCTCCAAGATGTTAGGAATCGAATAAAATAAAAACCATAAAAATGAGTCATGGATTATCTATTATATCATTTCAATCACTAAATCAATAATTACACAATACTCATTCTCACTCTGATACCATTTTCATACAATATATATTGAGATACACTAAATCCTATGTAATATTTCTATATACATGATGAATTTCATCTTGTATTTCATAGGTTCATGAATATCGTTGATGGATTTACATAAAAAATGCGGTAATAATTACTATATTTTAAACTCAAAAAATATTATGAAAAATTATATCCGAAATACGGCATGGCTCATCCACAAGTTAGGCTTTCCAGCCTACAAAATTATACATTGTCAACAGTTATTATTTTATCATATGGAAATATTCACCTTATAATAGACTTAGTAATACAATCTATTCTAAAAATAAAATTGTTAAAATTTCATTGGTTGACATATTTTTAGTGGGACAATGAATGTTGGGTTATTTATATTTTTTAAAACCATAATTTTATTAATCACTCATTGGGTTGTTATTCAACTATTCCATTTCATATATGTAACCTCTTAATATTTTAGGGAAGTAGACTAAATAAAATCTATAAGTAGGACGGTAAATATCTAGTCATTATATAACATATTAGTTCCCACATCAAAAAATAAATTCCCAAAAATCACCTTTAAGTATATTAAAAGTGTTGATTTCATATTTTTTATCCGTATTTGAAATTGGCCACTAAGTATGAAAATTATTATCTCCAAATAAAAAAATTCATCTTAAAAATTAAAGTTACAATATAAAATATGTTACTTATCCACTATAATAGTTTCATATATTATAATAAAGTGAACATGGAATATTATAATATATTAATGAATTGTATATGTTAATTTTGAAATATTTTTTTTAAAAAAATTATCAACATTAATTTATTATTCCAGGTAGTAAAATACAATTCTAATTATTTTAATACAATTTCTAATTTACATCTTTTTAAGGATATTTTATTATTTTTTGCACTAAATGATTATAATATTTGAAATTTTAATGAAAAAATTATCATTTTTTATAGTGGTAGTTCGACATTGAAATATTTAGCCAGTTATGACCTGAATTTACATTATTTTATTCATATTATAATTTTTGATAATTCTATGCACATTTTACAACTTGTGAAGGAACATATAGTATGATGTTAAGTAAAATTTACAAATATAAAAAGGATATTTTAATTATCAAATACAATAATTGAACATATCCTCTTAATAAAATGTTGTTTCATAAAACGTGTAGGGATATAATAATAAATGAAACTTTATGGGGACCTATGGACTTGATATTTATGTTAATAATTGAAAGAGTTTGAATAAATATACATCATGGTAGATATATATGTTGTGGATATCATAATAGTAAAACATGTGACAACAATATTGATTAGTAAATATTTTTAATTTAATTTTTCCTTTTTAATATTTATAGTAATGTGTTTTTATTTCAGTTAGTGGGTAACATAAAAAAACCTAATTTTTTAAAATTTTTATTAGTTTTTATTTACATAATTATTTGATTAGCATTCACATCTATTAAAAATTTAAAATAATTATATAAAAATATATTAATTAATCAATGAGTAATTTTTTTATTTATGCATTTTTTTACATTCATATTTTATAAAATAATGTTCCAACATGTTCCAGAAAATAATGAGACATGTTTTTCTTTATTTTGATGGAAAATTTAGGAAAAATTTTAGTGAAGAGTTTTTAATTTCCAAAATTATAATGATAGTTTTAGTAAATTTTAATTTCATTATTTTAACCACAATAGATATAGGTATCATGTTATAATAATATTAAAATTTCAATTTTAGTATATTCTTCTTCTTGTTTATTATTTGAATTTTATTTTTCTTTTTTATTTTATTAAAAATATTATTTTTTCCCTGTTTCATTTCTATAAATTTTAATTTTTAAAAATTATTACTTTTAATTATTCAAATGAAATTTTCTATTAGATAGTTTTTTCCAAATATTTAAGAATATTATTTCTTTTATATATTTCATTTTATAATAATGATGAAAAAGATTATGTTATAAATAAATATTGTGTGACTTTCGAATATATATTTTGTAATTTTAGAAAAAAAAATTCTAAAATTATAAAACTATTAATATTATTCATGTTTCATTGTTCAATATATTTTTTTCTATTGTAAAATAGAAATATATTAGTTTTCATTAGATTTATAACATTTTCCTAAAATATTTCTTCATTCTAATTGTGGTTATAAGGTAAGTAAAATATTATTCCCTTAATCATGATTTACCAAATACTATTTTAATATGTGTTGTTTTTTTCTTTATTCCTCTTGAATTCTTCATAATTTTTTCCCAGTGTTTTTATAACCTTTTGGGGTTATTAGTAAGGTCTTGTATCATCATTAAACTTTTTTTACTTCCATAAAAAACAATGATAAAATTTTGTATTATAACCAATTACAAAATATATAACATAACATAATGTATAATTATCAATATTAAATTAAACAAATTTCATTAAATATATTAAAATATGTGATTTTATTGATTAACATTTCATAATAAAAAAAAGTTATTTTTTAAGAAATTAGTTTTTATCCTTGTTGTGAGCAGTTTTTTGAAATAAAATATATATTCATTATTTTCATATATAAAAACATTAAATTTTTCAATAAGGTAGACTTTGTAATTTTATGCAAAAATACAAATCTGAAACATATTTATTTTAACAAAACAAATTTATCATAAAATTTAAATTATACTCTGATATAACTACATTATCAAAAAAATATTTTTTGAATATATAATAAATGAATTTCCACCTTAGTTTTAATAATACATTTGATGTTGGGGGAGTATAAGAGTGGTAATACACATAAAATCATGCATTAATATCCTAGGTTCAAATCTTAGTAGGGAAGAATTACCTTGGGACTTTATCAGTACAGAATCAATGTAGTAGTACTACAACAATGTAGTAGTGATGATTCTATAAAGGGGTATTGTACTAATGGTACTATTTGAACAATTTAGGTTTTCACTCCATAGTTATGGGTATTCAGGCCACTCTTCATTTGTCAAATAATTGGATATAGTCAACTATGCCTCTAGGAAATCTCTACAAGACAGTGATTCTTGGAGTAGTATCGACAACAAATGATAGGCTAATTAAGTGTTACTTATATATTTTTTTAAATAGTATTGTTTAATAAAAAAAATTGTTCATTGTTTTTAATCACCCTATTTTCACAATAAAAATATGTTTCCAATGACTATTGTCAATTTTTACTAGGATGACTATATATATTATACCATTTATATATTATTTTAAATAATTTATTAGTGATTTATATTTTAATTTGAAAAACTGACATTACAAATGGATTCGTCTTGAAAATATAGTATGATAGTGTAATAAAATATAATATAAGACATAATATGTGTTGTTTGTATTATCAAAACCATGTCAACATAATCGTTACTAAATTTCAATTTATACAGAAATAATTTTTTTTTCTACTTTTCCATTTCAGGTATTTTTTTACTTATTATAGAAGAAATAAATATAATTACATTCATTGAATAATATTATTATACAATTAAAGGTGATTATATATTAATATTTTAAAATATGGTGTAAAAAATTAAATATTTATATATATAGTATAGTAATTTACATTATTAATATTGTTAATTTCCTATATAATTTCTATGTCTATGAACATATCATTTACTATCTATGAAAATTTCATATATATATATATATATATTCATGGTGAATATATTTAGATTAATTATAATTTGTTTACAGTGTTTTATAATTTTAGAAAAAATTAGTTGATGCATTTTCTGAAACATAATGATGATTTTTCTCATGAGAAAATTTTCATAGAATATTTATTATATATTTATAAAATAGTTTATATGACAGGAAAAATTACTAATATTTACATATAAATTATGATTTTTTATTTTAAATGTAAATAAATAGGAGATAATTTTTTTAAATAATATTTTTATATATTTTATGATATCAAGGTTGAGTTATGTTAAATTATATTTCAACAACCTCAGAGTAAAAGTTCTCATAAATAATGATAATGTTTTTTATATTAAATAAAAATAATCCATTAAATAATAGAATATTTTTAATATATTTTAATATATATTTTATTTAAAATTCTATGCATAATGATTGTTCCATTTATTTTTTTACTAGTGAATAAGAGATATTTAATGTAATATTTAACTAAACTGTAAACATGTTTTTTTTCTTCCATGTATCAAATGATTGATTAAATTGATAGTAAATATATAATATATGTTATTTAAAATAGGAAAAAACTGATGAACTGTAATTTCATAAAAATATAAACAGGATATAATTTCATTATTAAGTAAATATTATATTATGTTATTCTACATTGGTCCAAATACCTTTTTTGTGTTATAAAAATTTATTTTTATCATTAATTAACTCACAAAAAAATTTATATTAGTAAGTAATTTTTATTTACTTAAACGTATAATTAAATATAAAATATTTTTTTATGCATTTTTTAATGTTCAAAATGGTGTAAAAATTTATTAAAGTTATAATACTATATAGTGAAACCAATATCATTGGACTAACTATAATACATAAAAGTATAAATAAATGGATGTTTTATGAGAAAAATTATTATTTTTAGTTATTTTATTTTATCTCAAATTATTTAATGTTAAATTTTTAAAATTAAATGTGTTATAATATAAAAATTGTTCCTTATGTAATACATGTAGTCAAACAAGGCCATGTATATGTATTTTTGGGTTATGTTTCTCTTTAGAGTTGTTAACAGTATGTAAAAATATTTATTTAAAATTTTCTTTTTGTATTTCATTCTTATTGATGAAACCATTATGTTTTTCTTATCCTCATTATTTTTATCATTCCCATTCCTTAAATTTTTTTCTTAGTCAATGGTCCATTAAAAATATATTTTTTTATTTTAAATTTTTTTTATTTTTCATTATAGTTTAGATATTTCAAACTATTAAATTTTTTCCTTTTATCTTCTAATTATTTGGATTTTTTAGTTTCTTGGGATATAATAAGATTTTTATATTTATTCTTTATTTTGTAAAATTAATCCAAATTTTATTCTAGTACCTTATTAGTTTATTTTACATTATTTCTCATGTTATTTTAATTTTTTGGTTCTTTTACACTAAAGATAGTCTTTTCAAATATTTATCAAATTAATTTTCATCAAAAAAAATCAATGAATTATTATAATATTATATCCCCCATTTTATTTTTCATTTCCCACTTTATCAAAATTTCTAGTTTAATAAAATTTAATTGATCTGAATCTATTAAATCTCTAAAAATAATTTTAACTTTCTACTATATAAATTTGGCATTACATCTATTTGATTACCAATCAAGAATTATTCTTTTATATTTATCATGTCAATTTATATTTTCATTTAATTTTCAATCGACTTATACACTTATATTTCAACTCCAATACAATCATTGTGACATTGTATATGTCAATATTTCTTATTTATTGGACAATTATTGACCTTGGGGTTAAACCACTCAAGCATGACTATAATTTTTTTCTCGCAAGTATTATTATATACTTATATATGTGTGATTTAAACATCATATATGACTTATATGTTATTTTTAATACGATATTTTCTTCTTTAAAATATTTATAATTCCACGTATTCTCTCATGATCTATTCTGAATATTTTATAAATTTATATTGCGTCAAAAAATTTTTTCTTTAAATATATTATTTTCAACAACCAACTTCTTTGTTCTCTCAAACAATATTTTAAAATTTTTATTTCTTAATCTTCTTTATTGTGGATATACAAATATCTCATTAATATTCAATTAAATTATTTTTCATTTTATTACTTTTTTGGGTGTTTTATTCTTTCAAAATTCATTTATGTGAGAGATAATATTCAATAATCCTCAAAAATATTTGATTCATCAAAATCATTCATAACATAAATTAAATTATATTAAAATAATTTTTTTAATATTTCCTATTTAATTTTCATTATTATTATTCTTCTTGTTCTTATTATTTCTATTGAGTAATAAATATTTATAAAACTATAAATATTTAGTGATTTATATAATCACTATTTAAAATATCAATCATGTGGAGTTTTTGTCATATAATAGTTAGTCTAAATGATTATTCTTAGAAGAGTGGATATTGATCCAATGTAATTAATTATATTGTAATTTTTAATTTTAATTTAAAAGATTAATTTATTCCTTATTTCTTTTATACAAGTGTATCGCTTCATTTTTATATAATTAATCATGACAAATCATCTAGAAACAACTAAAATATTTATTTATCCTTACAATGAAATCCAATAGTACATTATATGAGGATCAGTGTAATGTATTAACTGTATATTTTTATTTTAACAACTTATTAAATAAATTACGAATCATTTAATCATATATGTTTTTAATCCATTTTTATTATTAAATATTTTATTTGAAATGTTAATTTTTCTTTCTCTATTTGTATTTGTTTCATTAATTTCTTATTTAAACTCTTAATTTACATTGAATTTTAAAAACTTTTCATATATTGTATTACATTCTTAAACATTTATAGAAAATTTCTTTTTTTAGGATTATATAAATTTATTTTATAAAGTATTAATAATTGTTTATTTGGAATCATTATGGGTATGGTTATTCTTGATGAATGTGTTGAAACGTTTATTGAATTGTTATTTATGTAGTTTTGACTTATAAATTCATGTACATTATTGTTTTTGAAGATTTCCTAGTTTTGATTACATGGATTTTTTATATATTTTGACATCATTTATAACATTTTTTATTGTTAAGACCCGTAAAATTCAAGGAAATTCTTTTCTTAATTTTCATTGAAATTTACAAGAACGCGGTTTCTGACGGCACCTGATTCCGAGGCCCGGTGTACCGGGAATCAATTTCCGAAGATTGGCTCGTGTACATTCAGTGAACGAACGAGCGGGTTTTCCTATCTTTTGAACCGGTGCTCGGAATTGAAATCTGATGGCACCGATGAACTCGCAACGCCGGTAATCTCTTAAGGGAAACTTTACCATAGTTGTGTTTGTGCAGGAGAAGAAGTTATTTAATGGGGTTTAATTAAAAAAAGTAAATAAAATTGTTAAATCAATTTTATTTCTTTTTCAAGTGGTTAGTTTCTCCCTTGGGAAGTTGGTGGTGGAGCCCACATCCACCCAACTTCCCATGTGTGGATAATTAAAAGGGTGGGGCCCACACGAACCCCCCACCTTTTCAATTTTCCCTAACTCCCTAACCCCTCTTAACCCCTCACATTCCTAACTCCCCATTAACTCCACTCTAATTAATTTGACATCTTGTTGTCATTAATTTGGTGAGTTACATGTAAGTTTTTGGAAATTCAAACAATTGAATTTCAAATGCTTTTTTGTGTTAATAAAATAAGTTTAGAATTTATTTTATTAGGGGTTGGTGTTGGGTTTTTTGAGAGCTTTTTGGAGAAAAAGCTAAGGAACACCTTCTTCCTCAACGAAGAACACGAAGAACACCGTTCTTCAACGAAGAACTCCTCCGCCGAAGAACATTGTTCTTCCACGACGCCGTATCCACGACGCGACGTTCTTCTTCCGTGTCGCCTCTTCCGCGATGAAATCACTGTCAACGACTTCGAATCCTCGCTTCGGGACGTCGACGTTCTTTCCCCGCGATGCCCGACCTCCACGACGCTCGTCTTCCGTGGGTTGTTGACGAACACCATTCCTGAACTGAGGTAGGGGTTTTATTTTAATTAATTCTGTTCATGATTCTAGTTTGTCGATCTTCGTGGTTTTCGTCTAATTGTTATCGAATAACGCGAGGGGGCCGGTCTGCAAAAAAACGGCTGAACCTCCTCCTTTTTCATGAATGATTTCGTTGTGGTTGGTACGAGGAAGCGTGGTGTCGTCGCACCACGCGGTTTCATGCGGAAGATATGTGCGGCGTCGTCATGCGGCGCTGTGGAAAAAAAGTTAAGAACATGACTCCGTCGTGCCGCGTCGAAGGAAATCGAAGGCGCCGCGGCCGGAGCGGGGCCACGGTGAAGGGGTGCGGTGCCTTCGCACTGCGCCGGACGACAAGGGTCGCGGCTGGTTCCGGGCCACGGCGGAACTAGGTGACCGGCGGCAGAACCGGGCCACCGGCGACGGAGCTGGAAGGGGACCGGCCACCACCGGTCCCGTTGAGAAGGAGCCAGCCGGCCAGGTCGGTCCGGCTGGAAAGGGAAGGGGCCGGGGGAATTAAATTCCCCTGGATGGTTCAAACGGCCCCATATAATTTGGGGGGGGGGGGGGTGGTTACACAGGGGGGGCAGCCCCCCCCCCCCCCCCTTTGCCGAATGGCTTGGCCAAAGCCGAGCCAGAAAGTGCACTGGGCGCGCTGTCCCCACCCAGACCGGCTCCCGGCCGGTCTGCCAGGCTGGGCCGGGCCGGGACGACCCTGTTTGGTGCGGGTCGACCTGGTTCGGGCCAACCGGGGGGTCTCGAGCTAGGTCGGTCCGGGCCCGAAACCCCCGTTTTCGGACTGTTTGGGTTCAAATGCACATAATTCGGGCTACAGACCTCCAAACAACGCACCTTCAGCGGCAACACGATCCTTATAACGAGACGGTCGTTTCTAAATATCGCACTCAAGGTTTCTGAATACTATGAGTTCGGCCGGGTTAGTTCGTACACGAAACCAACCTGGCCCTCGAAGCGGAAACGCTCATATCTTGAGCTACGGACGTTCGAATGATGTGCCATCAACTTTTTTGAGTTCCTCTTAGTGAGAAGGATCTTTTGGCATACTTAGCCCGAGGATTGGACGCAGGTGGAGTACGTTCGGGTTGGTTTTACCTAAAAAACCAACCGGCCCCCCTGGGACGAAAAAGCCAATAACTCTCAGACCGGGCGTCTGATTGACGCGCCGTCTGTTGCGTTGAGTTTCTGCTGACGATACGGAACTTTTGAATAAATAAACTCTGGACTATGTGACAGTTGATGTATCATCCTCTCGGCTCGTGGAGTGGACCCTACTGAATAAGCTTGCTGTGTGCGGGAACCCTAATGCTGGCTGCGACTGATACTATGACTACGACGACGACTGGGCAGAGATCCTCAGTGGATTAGACGATGAAGACTACAACACTCAGAGATCCTATTTGGATAAGTGCTACCGATCCTGTGTGGGTCCGATTCTTTGTGGGTCAGCGCTCAGCGGTTCTGTGTGAGCCAGCGCCTACAGATCCTGTGTGGGTTCGATCTTGTGTGGGTCTTTGCGGGGGTTAGTTTCCAACCGATCTTGTGTGGGTCTTTGCGGGGGTTAGTACCTATCGATTCATTGTGGGTCCGACGACTTAGATGGATTAGTGATCATCTCTATCGTCTTTCGAAGAAGTATACCTGTGTGAGCTGAAACCGGTTTCCTTTCCTGTGTGTATTGTGTTTTGCTATCCTGTGTGGATTACGTTTTTCTTTCCTATGTGGAATACGAATACTTTCCGGTGTGGACTGGGTTGTACTTGGGCTCGGAGGTTGGAGTGTATTGGAATTAATGACTTAGGTATATGTATGGGTATATAACTAAGCAATGTCGGTTGTTACTTCGTGATTGTATATTTCCTTTGTGGTTAATCCTTTTTGGATTTTTGGAGACCTTCGGGGGTATCAGGGTCCCTACTGAGTAGCTTATACTCACCCCTGCACGGGCTATGCCCGCACTATGTTGTGTTGGATGCAGACGACGGACATTTTTGATCGTGATTGAGGCTTGCAGAGCAGGACGGTACCTGGAGGTGGACCACTGGGCGGGACATGCTCGGAGAGGACGGCGGGACCCGAGGAGCAGTGGAGCTATCTGTACCCACCCTTCAGGTGGGATTTCCAGTGGACAGCTCGGTGTAGCGGCTTTTACTTTTCAGTTGATGTTTTCCCTTTCGAGTTGTACTTTACTTTCAGTTTGGGTTTGTATACTGGCCCACTAACTTTTCCACACTTACAGTTGTACTATGTTTTCACTTAATGATTACTTTTCTGCTTTCTTACTCTGTGGTACTTGTTTACTTTACAAAGGCAATTCCTTCCCTTTTAACGGGATTTACGCCTTGGTGCTAGTCTCCAGCCCCTGGCCTATGGAAGGCGGGCTTGGGGTAGTCACGACACGGGCCCCAAGGACGGGTTGTGACAAATTGGTATCAGAGGAGTTTGGTTCTACTGCGAACTCTGATCTTTTCTATGTGAAGCAATAGTGTTTAGCATATTGAGTGTGGTTATCAGTCCAGAGAGTCCAGTGTTGGTGCGGAGACCAACGTATCCATACACCAGGACCCTGACTTCTGATTTTCGACTTAATGCACGAAAACATTGATTGCCTGTGTGTTTCAAGTTTTCATTGTGATTACTTTGTATAAGCTCACCAGGTATACTATTCTGACCGTGGTGCACCTGTTTCCTTTTCAGGATAGCCCCACGACGACAGCCAGCTAGGGTTTCGAGAGTCGAGCGTGACGACAGCCCACCGAGTGACGAGGCCTCGGTGTAGGGCCATTTGTCAGCAGTGGCACTGGCGGTAGCTCTACCCGCCGAGCCACCGATGCTTCCAGCACCAGCCGCTGACGATGCACGTCACCTTAGTGCACTGCATGAGTTCCAGCGCCAGCGACCACCCAGGTTCCATGGGGAGACAAACCCCCAGGCAGTTGAGTACTGGCTGGAGGCAGTCGTACGAGTTTTCAGGCTAGTGAGGACACCAGCATACCTCATTGTGATCCTCACTGCGAGCCTACTGCATGCAGCAGCAGGCCGATGGTGGAGCTTGATGATCCAGGTTCACGATGAGGCATCTCTACTCTGGACAGACTTTGAGAGACTCTTCCGCTCAGTGTTTGTCCCAGCCACCCTCCGTGCGGTACACATTCAGGAGCTTCTTCAGCTGCGGCAGGACAGCATGACGGTCACTCAGTACTCGGCGAGATTTACTGATCTCTCGCACTACTCTACCGACATGGTACGAGACCCCTTCTTCTGGGCCCGGACCTTTGAGCAGGGTTTGAGACACAAGATCAGGCCATCGCTGATCTCCCTCAGGATTCCGACTCAGACAGAAGTACTGGAGCAGGACCTTTTGATCGAGAGCTTTCTTGCTGAGTCTACACCAGCGCCGAGACCCACCGAAGGGTGGAATGTAGCAGAGTCTTCTGCAGCAGGCAGTCGACGGATGAATCAGGGGTCCAGGCAGACCATACCCTCAGGCATACGACCTCAGGACCCTGGCTCAGCAGTGTGGGGCACACAGCGTGGAGCCAGTCTTTCGAGAGGTAGACAGTGCTACTCGTGCGGCGGGCAGGGCCACATGGCTCGTGACTACCCGACCCGCAGTGCCGAGGAGCAGCAGACGGTTGAGGGACCACCGAGGCAGATGTAGAGGATCGACCATGGTGGTCCGCAGGGAGGAGGCGGACGAGGCAGAGGGGTTGACCGAGCAGCAAGTGGTGGGCGACGCTTTGAGGCTCTACCACCACCACCACCAGGAGGTCCACCCCGACCACAGAGAGCTGGCGGGAGAGACAAGCACAGCTCCAGGCAGCAGAGGCCTACGACCACGGCGCACCTGAGATGATTCGAGGTACTTTCTGTGTCTATTCCACCCTTGCTGCAGTACTTATAGACACAGGAGCGAGTCACTCTTTCATAGCCGCTTCCCTTGTTCGGAGCTCAGAGATTCCGACAGAGCTGTTGGCTTGATCCTTACGGCTAGAGACTCCTACGGGAGCAGACTCGACGATTACGCACTGGTGCCGGCAGTGTGAGCTTACTCTAGGAGGCGAGAGCTTTAGCTGGGATCTTCTTGTATCAGCATCGAGGCCTTACGACATCATCTAGGGCCTGGATTGTTTATCTATGGTCCATGCACAGAATGACTATTTTAGGCGCAAGGTGCAATGTTTATGCACCGACAGGAGCAGGTTCACCTTCATCGGTGAGAAGGGAGCCTTTGCAGCACAGGATGGACTTCCGCAGAGGAGAGGACAGCCCATCACTCATCAGTTGGCTAGCCTCATCCTAGGAGCAGTTGACGTGTAGAGTCCTGGTTTTCCTAAAGTGGTGGATCAGTTTGCGGACGTTTTTACCGACGACGTTTCAGGGATACCTCCTCGCAGAGAGGTAGACTTTTATATTTGACATGTACCTCAGGACAGCCTTGATATCGACTCCAGCATGTCGGATGGCCCCCGCAGAGCTTCGAGAGCTACGGGTACAGTTGGAGGACTTGCAGGGCAAGGGGTTTATCCGACCCAGTGTTTCACCCTGGGCTTCCCCGATATTGTTCGCCAAGAAGGCAGATGGGAGCTTGCGACTGTGTGTTTATTTTCGTCGCCTGAACCAGGTGACAGTGAGGAACATGTATCCGCTACCGAGGATTGATGACTTCTTTGATCAGCTCAAGGGAGCACGGTGGTTCTCAAAGATAGGCCTTAGGTAAGGCTATCATCAGCTCAGAGTTCGAGACGAGGACGTGCAGAAGATGGCCTTCAGATGTTGGTATGGAAACTATGAGTTCTTGTTTATGCCATTCGGCGTAACCAATTCTCCAGCAGTGTTCATGACCCTCATGAACATGATCTTTCAGCCATACCTCGATTGATTTGTCGTGGTCTTTATCGACGACATATTGATTTACTCGACGACTGAGGAGGAGCACGCCTACCACTTACAGGTTGTACTAGACACACTCCGAGAGCACCTGCATTATGGTAAGCTCTCGAAGTGCTAGTTCTGGATACGTGAGGTCCACATCTGGGGACACGTCATCTATGAGGCGGGAGTTGTAGTGGATCCTGCGAAGATCGAGGCAGTGTTAGCTTGGGAGCCACCCAAGAGCGTGACGGAGGTGCAGAGTTTCTTGGGTCTAGCTGGATACTACCGGAAATTTGTTCCATACTTCTCCAGAGTTGCGGCACCACTCTCATCTTTGAAGAAGAAGGGGAAACCCTTCATGTGGTCAGACATATGTCATCAGACCTTCCAGGAGCTGAGAAAGAGATTGAACAGCGCACCTATCTTGAGGTTTCTTGAGGAGGGAGTAGGGTACGTAGTCTACTGCGATGCATCAGGGACCGGACTTGGGTGTGTTTTGATGCAGGAGCGGGTAGTGATCGCCTATGGATCACGACAGTTGAGGCCACATGAGAAGAACTACGCTACCCATGACTTGGAGTTAGCAGCAGTGGTCTTCGCTCTGAAGACATGGCGACACTACCTGATGGGCGGGCGCTTTACAGTCTTTTCTGACCATCAGAGTCTCAGGTACATCTTCTTCAGAAGGAACTGAACTTGAGACTGTGGAAATGGCTCTAGTTATTCCAGGACAATGACTTTGAGATAGTCTATACTCTTGGGAAGGGGGACATAGTAGCCAATGCCCTCAGCAGGAGGACGGGCATTCAGCTACTCGAGGAGGCGATAGAGCAGCTAGCCTCTTTGCAGATATCTTTCGTGGGTAGAGATGGAGAAGCATTCCTTCAGTCTCTCATAGTCACTCCTCCACTTCTACAGCGGGTCAGAGAGGCACAGCGTGGGGACGCTGACTGTGAGATGCGGTGTGCACAGATATCCTCAGGACATGCACCTGATGGCTTCTCACTTGGATCAGAGCACAACATCCTTTTCAGAGGATGTACCATGGTACCAGTCGCTTTACGGGAGGAGGTTCTGAGAGAGTTTCACACTTCACCTTTGGCGGTACATCCTGGAGTGGCGAAGATGTACCATGATCTCAGACGACAGCACTGGTGGCCAGGAATGAAGAAGGATGTGGCAGAGTTCTTTTCTTGATGCCTCACTTGCCAGCAGGTGAAGGCAGAGCATCAGGTACCAGCAGGCATGGTACAACCCTTGGAGGTCCCGGAGTGGACGTGGGACGAGATATCTATGGACTTCGTGACTGGACTTCCACGCACTTCCAAAGGTCAAGACTCCATCTGGGTGATTGTCGACCAACTCACCAAGTTGGATCACTTCTTACCCATCAGAGAGCAGGGCTCAGTGGAGAGCATGGGATGACTTTAAGTTCAGGAGATTGTTCGGATTCACGGTGTTCCATCATCTATCATCTCTGATCGAGATGCTCACTTTACTTCCCGGCTTTGGAAGGGGTTGCAGGAGGCGTTCAGGACGCAGCTACGTCTGAGCACAACCTTTCACCCTCAGATAGATGGTCAGACGGAGAGGACTATTCAGACTCTCGAGGACATGCTCCGCGCATGTGTCCTCGACTTTGGTCGTAGCTGGGTTGACCACCTACCCTTGGTGGAGTTTGCGTACAACAATAGCTACCAGTCGACCATCGGGATGGCACCGTACGAGGCGTTGTACGGCCGACCTTGCAGATCTCCTTTGTGCTGGAAATACCCTGGGGAGACAGCACTTGTGGAACCGGAGATGGTCCAGGCCATGACAGAGAAGGTCCAGGTCATCCAGGAGCGGATGAAGACAGCTCAGAGCCGGTATAAGTCATACGCTGATAGGAGGCGGAGGCCACTAGAGTTCGAGGATGGCGACCACGTATTCTTGCGTGTCTCACCTCAACGTGCTTTATGGAGATTTGGATGAGGCGGAAAGTTATCTTCGCGCTTCATCGGACCCTTCCAGGTCCTCAGCAGGATTGGCGAGGTGGCTTATAATCTAGCTCTACCACCTCAGTTGCATCGGGTGCACGACGTCTTCCACGTATCTCAGCTGAGAAGATACGTGCACGACCCGATGCACATCATTGACCATGGGGAGCTTGATGTTGACGATGGGGCGAATTTTACAGAGGTCCCGGTAGAGATCGAGGATCGACAGGAGCGGGTCCTACGTGGACGGTCGATTCCTCTGGTGCGCATCAAATGGAAGCACGGGAACCTCCAGGAGAGCACTTGGGAGAGGGAGGCTCAGATGCGTGCTCGGTACCCTCATTTGTTTCCCTAGTTTTGATGTATCTTTATGGCGACGTAAAGACCTGAGGTGGGAGTAATGTAAAGACCCGTAAAATTCAAGGAAATTTTTTTCTTAATTTTTTTTGGAATTTTACAAGAACGCGGTTTCTGACGGCACCTGATTTCGAGGCCCGGTGTGCCCAAAATCAATTTCCAAAGTTTGGCTCGGGTACGTTCAGTGAACGAACGAGCGGGTTTTCCTATCTTTTGAACCAGTGCTCGGAATTGAAATCTGATGGCACCGATGAACTCGCAACGCCAGTAATCACTTAAGGGAACCTTTACCATAGTTTCGTTTGTGCAGGAGAAGATGTTATTTAATGGGGTTTAATTAAAAAAAAGTAAATAAAATTGTTAAATCAATTTTATTTATTTTTCAAGTGGTTAGTTTCTCCCATGGGAAGTTGGTGGTGGAGCCCACATCCACCCAACTTCCCATGTGTGGATAATTAAAAGGGTGGGGCCCACACGAACCCCCCACCTTTTCAATTTTCCCTAACTCACTATCCACTCTTAACCCCTCACATTCCTAACTCCCCATAAACTCCACTCTAATTAATTTGACAACTTGTTGTAATTAATTTGGTGAGTTACATGTAAGTTTTTGGAAATTCAAACAATTGAATTTCAAATGCTTTGTTGTGTTAATAAAATAATTTTAGAACTTATATAATTAGGGGTTGGTGTTGGGTTGTTTGAGAGATTTTTGGAGAAAAAGCTAAGGAACACCTTCTTCCTCAACGAAGAACACGAAGAACACCGTTCTTCAACGAAGAACTCCTCCGCCGAAGAACACGGTTCTTCCGCGACGCCGTATCCACGACGCGACGTTCTTCTTTCGCGTCGTCTCTTCCGCGACGGTTTTCCGTGACCAAATCGCCGTCAAAAACTTCGAATCCTTGCTTCGCGACGTCGATGTTCTTTCCCCACGATGCCCGACCTTCGCGACGCTCGTATTCCGCGGGTCATTGATGAACACCGTTCCTGAACCGAGGTAGGGGTTTTATTTTAGTTAATTCCGTTCATGATTCTAGTTTGTCGATCATCGTGGTTTTCGACTAATTGATATCGAATAACGCGAGGGGCCGGTCCGCACAAACATGGCCGACCCTCCTCATTTTTCATGATTGAGTTCTTTGTGGTTGGTACGAGGAAGCGTGGTGCTGTCGCACCACACGGTTTCATGCGGATGATATGCGCGGCGCCGTCGCGCCGCGCTGTGGAAAGAAAGCTAAGAACGCAACTCCGTCGTGCCGCATAGAAGGAAATCGAAGGCGCCGCGGCCAGAGCGGGGCCACGGCGAAGGGGCGCGGTGCTGTCACACCGTGCCTGTTCTAGGCTACGGCGGAACAAGGTGACCGGCGGCCGAACCGGGCCACCGGTGATGGAGCTGGAAGTGGACCGGCCACCGCCGGTCCCGTTGAGAAGGAGCCGGCCAGAAAGGGAAGAGGCCGGGGGAATTAAATTCCCCCGTCCAGTTCAAACTCCCCCCATAATTTGGGGGGGGGGTTACACAGGGGGCAGGCGCCCCCCCCCCCTTTCCGAACGGCTCGGCCAAAGCCGAGCCAGACCGATGCCCAGCCGGTCTTCCAGGCCGGGCTGGGTCGCGCCCAGCCGGGCCGGGCCGTGCCAAGCCGGGATGACCCTGTCCGGGGCGGGTTGACCCGGTTCGGGCCAACCAGGGGGTCTCGGGATGGGTCGGTCCGGGCCCGAAACCCCCGTTTTCGGACTATTTGGGTTCAAATGCCCATAACTCGGGCTACGGATCTCCAAATGACACGCCGTCAGCGGAAACACGATCCTTAGAATGAGGCGGTCGTTTTAAAATATCGCACTCAAGGTTTCGGAATACTTTGAGTTCGGCTGGGATGGTTCGTACACAAAACCAACTGGGCCCTCGAAGCGGAAACGCTCATATCTTGAGCTACGGACGTCCGAATGACGTGCCGTCAACTATGTTGAGTTCCTCTTAGTGAGACGGATCTTCAGGCATACTCCACCCGATGTTTGGACGCAGGTGGATTACGGTCGGGTTGGTTTTACCTTAAAAACCAACTGTGCCCCTGGGACGAAAAAGCCAATAACTCTCAGACCAGGCGGCTGATTGACGCGCCGTCTATTGCGTTGAGTTCCTGTTGATGATACAGAACTTTTGAATACATCAACTATGGACTATGTGACAGTTGATGTATCAGCCTCTCGGCTCATTGAGTGGACCCTCCCGAACGAGCTTGCTGTGTGCGGGAACCCTAGTGCTGGCTGCGACTGCTACTGTGACTGCGACAACGACTGTGCAGAGATCCTCAGTGGATTCGACGACAACGACTACAGCATTCACCGATCCTATGTGGATCCGTGCTACCGATCCTGTGTGGGTCCGATCATGTGTGGGTCAGCGCTCAGCGGTTCTGTGTGAGCCAGTGCCTACAGATCCTGTGTGGGTTCGATCTTGTGTGGGTCTTTGCGGGGGTTAATTTCCTACCGATTCTATGTGGGTCTAAGCGGGGGTTAGTACCTATCGATCCTTTGTGGGTCCAACGACTTAAATAGATCATTGATCATCTCTATCCTCTTTAGAAGAAGTATACCTGTGTGAGCTGAATCCTGTTTTCTTTCATGTGTGGATTGTGTTGTGCTATCCTGTGTGGATTACGTTTTTCTTTCCTGTGTGGAATACGAATACTTTCCTGTGTGGACTGGGTTGTACTTGGGCTCAGAGGTTGGAGCGTATTGGAATTAATGACTTAGGTATATGTATGGGCATATACCTAAGCAGTGTCGGTTGTTACTTCGTGATTGTATCTTTCTTTTGTGGTCTATCCTTTGTGGATTTTGGGAGACCTTCGGGGGTCTCGGGGTCCCTACTGAGTAGCTTATACTCACCCATGCATGGGCTATGCCCGCACTACGTTGTGTTGGTTACAGAAGACGGACAACGTTGATCGTGATTGAGGCTTGCAGAGCAGGACGGTACCTGGAGGTGGACCACAGGACGGGACGTGCTCGGAGCAGACGGCGGGACCCGAGGAGAAGTGGAGCTATCTGTACCAACCCTTCATGTGGGATTTCTAGTAGACAGCTCGGTGTAGCGGCTTTTACTTTTCAGTTTCTGTTTTCCCTTTCGAGTTGTACTTTACTTTCAGTTTGGGTTTGTATAATGGCCCACTTACTTTTCCGCACTTACAGTTATATGCTGTTTTCACTTAGTGTTTACTTTTCCGCTTGCTTACTCCGTGGTTGTTGTTTACTTTACAAAGGCAATGTCTTCCCTTTTACCGGGATTTACGCCTTGGTGCTAGTCGACAGCCCCTGGCCGGTGGAAGGCGGGCTTGGGGTAGTCATGGAACGGGCCCTGAGGACGGGTTGTGACATTTATCATAGGTAGAAATAAAAAAATTTACAAAAGGGAGATGCTCTCATATTACAATTTTTTCATCATGATTGTGTCTGGTCGGTGGTATTTACCCATTTGTATTTGTTTTTTATAATCTCAGGAATTTTATTTTACATATTCTAATATATTTATGAAAACATTTCTATTTTTATGTATATTGAGGATTCACTCTTCTTAACTATATATTTTTTTACCACGAGATGATTATTGTTCGAGGTATTTTATTTTGTAGATAGAGTATCAAAATAATATAGATAAAAATATTGATAGTATATTTATTGCATAATGGTCATTAAATGGAAGGTTTTTTAAACTATAAGAAATTTTAAATTGTAAAGTAATATTTTTTGAAATATTCATCCAATGTGTTCAGTAATTATAGGAAAGATGATCAGAGTTTTGGCATATAAATAGGTTCCTGGTAACTCATTTAATGAAGGATTTTTTCCTGTGAATTATTCTCTTTATGATTATAAGGAAGATCAAGAAAGTTAGTTTTTTCTTTGGAGGTTTTTTAAGGAGTGGAAGTGTTTTTTACCATTAATAGATATTCCAAAATCATCCTCAGTTGTCGAATGTGTTCGAAATGGCTATTCTAGTTTTTTCATAGACTAACCCTAGTGATTGAGTATTATATTTTTCATCAATAAATTGTTAATAGATGTCGAACACATTGGATGATGATAAGTTTTGAATAAATTTTGAATTCAATAAGTGATTATATAAGAATATGTATCTAACTATAAGGGTTATAAAGTATTTCTTCAACAGAATATAACACATCAAATGGTATGATATGTTTAGAGAAACTTTAATAAGATACACACTAATGTTATCATAATGATTTACCCAAATGATAAAGAAATTAGTTTATTGATAAAATTAAGTGAATCTTAAATATATATTGATTTTTATGATAATATTAAGTATTATTCTATTATAATTTATTAAGTATGTTGAAATAATTATTAAATATACTTGGATGATGTTTATGAGAATCCACCCAGAGAGAATGATGTCTTCCTAGAAGATAAAATGTTGATTTGTGAATTTTTTTCTTCAATTCATACAAAATATTTATTCATTAAAGATATAATCCAAGAAGATAAGTTATCATAATGGATAACTCATTTAATATGGACTAATAATATGAATAATGAGTGTATGTATGTTTTAGGATAAATTGTTAAAGGAAGAGTCTTGAATTCAAGCTATTGTACATCCATAAGTTACATGATGTAATCAAGAACTAAATCCAATTAGATAAGGATTTTGTAATATAGATGAGTAAAAGAAGATCTTATTTATATTCTAAAATAAAAAATGGAATGAATCCTATATTTTTATATATAAAAATTCTCATATGGGATAAATTTTTAAACTGATGAGGATATATTGAAAATTTAAAATCTATATGTAATATGTAATATATATATATATATATCATTTTCTTCTATGAAGGAAAAAGGTGTTTTGAAGGGAAAAATCATACATGATGTGTAATATGTTTACAGTCCTTAAAATTGATATATAAGAAATATTATTTCTAATATAATTTTTTACACTTGGTTAAATTCAAGGAGAAGAACAATGTCTAAAAGATAGTATATAAAATAATTATATTGATGGATCATTATTCCATCATGTAATAAACATAATAATGAATCAATAGTATATTGTCATTCAGTTTGAGTATAAATTAACAATGGAAAACTAAATATGTGTTATGAAGGCTGGAGATGAGCAGTAGAAGTCATCCTATGAAGCTATCTAAAGAAAATGACTGTATAGATTTGAGGAAGTATGAAAGTTAGAAAAACTAATGAATGATTATCCTATTAATAAATTTTTTTAATTTTAGAATTTCATATTATTATGTTAATATTGAGGTGGCTATGAATTTTAAAAAAATTATAAATCACCTTGTGAGAGTCTGAAAGATGACTATAAAAGATAAAGGAATGAATTTAAAGGATTATCATATAGAATTATGCACCAGATATTTGACCAATATAAAATTATAAATAAATAATATCAATAGGATAGAACTGATATTTATGTAGCTTGTTTTTTCTAGATAATTTGGTTCATTTAATTTTGGAAGTTTTAGGATGGGGCTCGTTTAGTTGACAAATCCAAATTCTAATGAACATCATGAGTGGAAGCAATATCTGAAGAAATAATTATTGTGAAAGTGGAACTCTAGAAAATAAAATGTTGTGGAAGATTGATTATTAATTAAAAATTGAAGGAGTTTCATGTTTAGAATTTACCTACGTCCAATAGATCATATTTTGGATACTGAAAATTTGGATTAAGTATAGATTTAATTATTCATTGATGTTTAGAAGATGATTTTATCAAGTATTAATGATTGAATGATGATGATGATAACAAAAAAGATAATCAATAGTTATGATTATTTGAATATGTGAATTTTTTATTACATATAGAATGATTAAGTAACATTTTGAAACAATTGATGTTTGAATTCCATATGTTTAATGATCATTATTAGAGTCTGTTCAAAGATACGAAGGTAACATATGACTTAGTTTGGTAGATGAAAAATCAAATTCTATAGGAGATGTAGAGTGAAACAAATGGAATGTATAAAATCAAAATATTCAGTACTTATTTAACATATAATTTATATTAATATAATTTAAAATTAATGATCCTAATATGATCATTCAAAGATACTAATATCATGAGTCACATGTCATGATTCATGATGATAATTGAGGAAGCGATGAAGATTTATAGCCAGTGAAATAAAATCAATTAATTATTGTCCAATTTAGATCTATATAAAGGGAATCCATGAGATTATTTTCGTGTAAATTCATGAAGGTTTTATACCCTAATTAATGAAATAAATATATGGGAGATGATATTAATAAAATAATTATAAAATAGAGAGAGAAAATACTATATGAGAGCGAAAGAAACTATCAAATAAATAATTGAGATCATCAAGGTATATGTTTTAAGGAGCCTGAAATATTTTTTTATAGGAATCTATAGGATGATTAATTTAAAAAAACAGAATTGAAATATTTAAAAATTATGTATCTAAAAGATAAAGAACAAAAAAATATCCATGCATTTACAGAAATGTATTTTGTTTTCATCAATGAACTATAATGAAGATGAAGTCCATTCCACATATATAGAGACATCCTGAAGAATAAGTAAGATCTTTTTTATTTATTAGTTTGAGGGGGACCATTATAAACCGGTGAGTGACAATATAAATAACAAAGTAGGTTACATTCAAACCCATCATGTGATATAAAATTTTATTCACTTGAATCCGTTTTTGAATATTTTTTTCTTAGTATCATAAAAAACAAATATTATGGACCCACATTGTGATTGAATATGGTAAATACCCTATTTTTTGCTCTATGTACTTTATTTAATTGAATGTGGTGTAAATTTCTGTCTTAATGATTAACTATATCATGAAATATTAACCCAGAAATTGGCTTAAATAAAATGGGGTAAAAAATATAATATAGAATAATTCCATGAAATTTTAATATATTGATTTACCCACTCCCCCATCTCAGTGTTACAAAACAATCCCCATGACACTTGAATAGGTTTATGTTCCACTTGAAAACTCAACTGAAACATATCATTATATAGATGTAACAATGAGATAATGTTTAACAAACTACAACTCAATGAAAGAAATACAAATTTGTCAAATGTTTCTGATGCTATGAGAGTATTTGGCATAAATTTACTGATTGTTAGAATAAAATTTAAATTAATGAAGATAATAGAATCTAACTATTTAGGTGGAGAAAAACCAAACATAGGATAAATCCTGGTAGCATCAAATAACCCATAAATAATTATGTGAATATGTTTACACCAAAAAAATTAAGAATCTAAAACAAAATCTATGAAATTTGTATTAAAAGTGTTATTTAGGATTATGAGGGTTGGTTTACTCTTACTAAAAATGATTTAGTAACTACTAAAAGAATAATGATGAAATGTTTGAGGAAAAAGAAACATGATAGTAGGTAATCCTACATTATGGTGTAAACAAAAGGAAGCTACAAAACATAGATTATCTAAATAAAATGTAAGAGAATATGTCAAACCCAAGAAAATTCACTTCATTTATGGAATTAAATACCAAATTGTAGTCTTTTCCATAAAATTAGTTAATTTTAATGTTAGTGGTAGAAAGCTATAACAAAAATTGAATTAATATTCCAAAAATAAGTCGATTTTCTGCTGTAAGTCATTTACAATAAATAATCTCAGCATCATAATAGTTTTATAACGATGGATAACCAATAGTAATTTATACAACAATGTAAGAGCCCAAAATAATCATTCATACTTCAAAAATATTATTAAAATTATAACTTGGTTCAAGGAAGAAGAAAAATCTATAGAATATCGAATCACAGAATACATGTTCAATAAATGTTGGTGTGAATTAAGAGTCTTCATAAAAAGTGATGTTTTGAAAATTTTATTGAATCATTAAGGATTTTTTTCTTAAATAGTTTCTAGTATCAAGAAATATGGTTAATAATAGAAAAGTGTTAGTATATTTCTATAATAATTGATAAATAAAGTTATACACAAGTTGAATATTGGATGAAAGGGATCGATGTATTTAATACCCATAGATTCTCAAGCCTTGAATTTACTGAGGGAAGAATACAGGAAGATTTATCATAAATGTTTTTATTATATAGAGTTGAATTTACAAGTTAATAAATATATATCAACCAATATTTAAAAACTATTTAGAAAAATCCACACCACATTATTCCCACATATGTTTTGTTTATTTTCATTATGTATGGAATTGAATGTGATGAAATTCAAGGGGAGATAAAAATATGAACAAAAATTGATGTAACAAAATAATAATTACTAGATTATACCCATCGTGTAGTACTTTATTTCATTTTTCATCTTGGTTCCTCGTTTCTACAATTAAATTGATAACATCCACACACAATAACATTTTGTAGCTTCTAAGACGATGAAGTTGATTAGAGGTTACACCTGTAGAGGGACTGTAACTGAAAACCCGCTAGAAATATATTTATCAAGGAATATTATATATTTATGGTTGTTAAAAGAGATATAATTTTAATAATTTTATTAATGTGTACTAAAAGAGAATAAATTATAGAAAACTAAACAATTGAAGAACGCCTGTATTGTATTCTCAAAATGCTTGAGATTATAGACACTCATGTTCAGGATTTTGATATAAATCTATATTTTAAAATTATGTAAATTAAATTAAAAACACTATGATTAATATATATTATAACTATACTAGTATATTCCGATAAAAAACATCTCAAAACACAATGTGATGAAATTTTTTGTTAAATGAGAAAGAGACAACAAATTTGAATGGATAAAAAACTACTTTGTGGTCTAAATTATTCTATCCGGTTTTTTTGATATAGATGTATGAAATAATTTGAATGAAAAATATTTTGAATGATCCTTGAAAACATATTTGTTATGTGGTATCATTTGAATAATCAATTATAGATAACTTTAATATATTATGTAGTCACTCTTGTAATCTACAATGAGCATGGATCACATAGGTTTATATTGACAAATATAGGGTTCATTCTCTAAGAAATTTGATTATATCCTTCCATTGGGAAATAACTTTTTTATATGGTGCAAAGGATTATAAGGGGAGAATATTAAATTTAATAGAGTAAGGTAGTTGTGTTATTTAACCCTTATTATTGAAAATTTAATTTATTAAAAAATGGTGGAAAAAACACAAGGGGAACTAATGAATAGAATTTTTTATCCCGATTAGGTTAAATACCATGATAGGGGGAGTGATCAAGGTATGATAGTTTAAAATAACTACACAATCAGATCTTTTTTTTCATTAACCAAAACACTCTTATCTCTTCTTCTCATAGAAATATATGAAAATAAATGGAATCATGCATGATACATGGTGATTCTTAATTGGTTCACCCTTATTGGGAGCATACAAGGAGCATAAAATAGAAATGTGCTTATTTTACCAAATCCACTAAGTCTCCCTACTAAATTACAAGGTTCTAGAAAGATAACTTTTATGCCCACGCTCACAACCTTTATAAGAGTTACTGTCTTCTCACTATATTCCAAAGGGTAACTCCCTATGTCTCTTTCTCTGTCTCACTACTGGTGGAAAGGATCATTGTCTTCCTCTTTCATTTCAGACATCTCTTAAAAGGAATCCACTCATAGTTTAAGGACATTTAGGTCACTTTAGTTTCATGAAATCACGAATCCTCAGCTATAGATAGATTCTATATTGATGTCCATTTTTCACTTGTAGATGAAATCCATTTTTATGTATTATTATTTAGATGAAATTTATTTCTAGATCTTTTTATGTCCCTTTGTGAACAACCGTATTCTTCTATGAACATTTCTACACCACATAGCATGTATAATTAATAAACCACACCTTTTATGTAGAATTAATAATCTTTTATAGACATTATCTCCTTTATGTACTGCTACATCCTCCTCTCACCAACCCTTATTCAACTAACAATCCCTAATTTGATGATGAGTTGTCCTTCTTTGGACTGCCTCTCATATGTGGACCGTTTAATGTCCCACTGACCAACTCTTATATATTGATTTTCCCACCTTTATAGGATATAGATCTCTTAAAAACCCCTTCATGAACCATTTATTTAAAATCCTTCCCTGTTGGCATTGTTCACCTCACGAACATGTTCTCCTTCATGGACTCCATGTGAAATATTTTGGACTTAACTGATTTTCATCCCAGCATGAAGTTGTTTTCTAATTATGGTATTATTGATACTTATATATGAAAATAGATCTGAAAAATCAACTAATATGTTTTACTTAAATATTCTATTTGGTACAGCGTTCATCGCATACTGAGCTCCTTCACGAATGGTTTTTTCCTACACGGTCTATATAGCGCCTTTACTTCTCTATTGAGGTTGATCTATTCCAAGAATTAATCCCTTCACAGCTCGATAAATCATCACCTCACTTACCCAAATAATGATTAATCCCATGAACCTCTAGCCTTTTGCGAACTATTTACCTCTTGTAAATAGAAATACTTCTCGCAAACCATTTTCCTAACAGAATTTTCAAACTGTGCTTCATGGTCACCATATCATTGCTATATAGAATCCATCATTTTATGATTTCCCTTTTTGATTTTGTGTACCTTCAATGTAGTCCATGAACATTCCTCCGATGAAATCATCCTTTGACAAAAATCCAGACTTCTGATATTAAGGCGAATAAAATTGGCAAACACTATGAAACTATGCCGCCATAAACACCTCCTACTGAAAACACCAACCATACATTTTCACTGTCATCTAAAATTTTCATCCAACACAAACACACCAAAAAATTTAGAGGATTCATTGAAGTATTTGATTTGAATCAATATCCCTCATATAGTTTGTGATGACTCTTCATATTTTAATATCTCGTTAAAGCTTCTTGCATCTTCTACACTCATTCGCATTTTGAGAGTAATATAGAGATCAAAGATTTAAGAAACACATAATATAATACCCCAAGAGAAATAATAAATTCGAGAAACATGAGTATAATATAAAGTTCATTAATTAATCAATTCATTCCATCCCCAAAACTACCCATATTCTTTCATGATGGACCACATTTGTTGTGATATATAGTAGTTGATCAATCACTTTTAGAATCATCGTATTTGATACCCACTACGTAAAGAGTCACCCTAATAGCCTTATGTCCCCCTATTTTGGTGCTCCAACTAATATCTTCTCCTCATGTCTTGATTACTACATTTTCTCCCCTTTAATATGTTGAGTCAATATGGTTTCCTTATGACTTTTCCAATCCTTCATGTTTTGAAAATCAGAAGCACTCTATCTTAAGGAAAATTTATTTTCCCATATGTTTTATCTTGATATGGAAAATTTTCATCCCCCAAGGGAATTTATCATCACCATGTTTTCGTTTTTTATATTTTTTATTCTATCTAAACCCACCTCATTTTATTTCTAAGTATAAAATTCGGGTTCATATCTAAATCCTCAGAATATTAAATACTTAGATATAGAGAATTATGATTACAGGATCCGAATTCACATTCCAAATTATCTGAATTCAGAATACGAACTCCCTGAATTCAGACTCCGAACATTCTGAGTTCAGTCTCCAAATTCTCTGAATTCATACTTTGAACATCATGAGTTCAGGTTAGGAATTCTTTGAATTCAGACTCCAAACATTCTTAGTTCAGACTCCAAATTCATATGAATTTATATTTCTAATTTCTTTAATATATAGACATTGGAATTCTATGAATTCAGACCCTGAATTCTTATGAATCCAGATTCGGAAATCTTCTGAATTCAGACTCCGAATTCAAATGAATAAGAATTAAGAACATGAACTTTCTTGAAATTTAGACTCTGGAATTCTATATAATTCAGGTTCTGAATTATTTTGATGATAGAATCGAAATATTCATGTATTATAGACACTGAATGGTTTTTTTGTTAGACTCTTAACTTTTATTCATTATTAAACTCTTAAAATTTAATATTCTTGATCAACTATATTTTTCTTACTCTTGTTTGTGTTATGAAACGATGTCGTGCAATAAATTTCTAACTAAACGTTGTTTGAGTGAAATATGTATATGTCCCTCCCAAATTAAAGGAAAAATAAGATCATTTGAGGTGGGATCCAACCATAGAGTATGTTCCTATAAATATGAGCTCGTTTGAACGAGCTCATAATTGTAACAAAAGTTTATCAATCAGATATTACATACTTCAAAAGTGATTTCTAGAGAGAGAGGCTTTAATGCTTTGTGTGTTCTGAAAATCTTATTCAAAATTGATTCGTGCAACTCAATATGTTTTTGAGTACATTCGATGACTTCCAGGGATAAGAAGACAGAGGATCCGACTACCATGAAGTTATAGGGATTCTGGGGATAGGAAGATAGAGGTGTCGACTACCATGAACTTCGAGGTCTTGCGGGGATAGCATGACAGACTCCAATATTCGTATCGAGGGATTACCCTAGTGTGGGTAAGATAGAATTTCTTAAAAGTATAAATCAAGGGACCTTTACCCAAGGTTCTTGGATACCCTAATTTTTTTGTTAAAATATTTACTACTTCTTACTTGTATTGTTTCAATTTTTCCACTGTATTTTGATTGATAAGGAAATTATAAATATCTTATATATTCTTGTATATGTATACTATGATTGGTAATATTTTATAAGCTTTATGGTAGAATCATTGTTCTTGTAAACTTTTGTTATGTTTTATTTTCATAACCACATTTCCGGAATCAAGAATGTTTGTAGAACTAAGAGGTCTTGTGAATTTACATTGTTTAACTTTGTTAAACATTACCATCTTTAAAAGTTCCAAAGGAATTTTTTAATGTATATAATTCAACCCCCTTGTATATAGAGCATGTACAATCACCTTTTTTATCCTATAATTGGTATCAGAGGAGGTATCTAAAATACTTTTATTCACCAATAAGTTTTATTTCTCATGTTTTTCATTGTTCTATATTTTCCTTACTTAGGATATTTTTATCCTTGTTTGCAAAATTTTATTACTGACATGTTTGTGTGGAATGATTTTTTATATGATATGGAAGGAATGAATTTTGGTTCGATTGAAAAAATTAATCCTACTAGACCACCTATATTTGATGATAATGATTATGAATATTGGAGATATCGTATGAAGACTTTTGTTATTAACACTAGAGTTGACATCTTTTTTATGATTAATGGAGATTACAGGATTCCTGATAAGGATGTCAGAACTTTTACTAATCAAGAGAAGTTAGAATATAAACATAACTATAAGGTATGAAATAATTTGTTGGTTCTATGACATAGAATATATATAGCAACATTTATTCTTGTGAAGCTACAAAATGTATTTGGAATTAGCTTTAAGTAACTCATTTTGGAACTTTCAATGATATTGAAACTAGAAGATCTATGCTTAGAGCTAAGTATCAGGGTTTTTTATTTCCTTATGGAGAACCTATATGTAAGGTACAATAGAGATTTATTACTATCGTAAACATAATACAATCCAAGTGTGAGAAAGGTTTAGATGATGATACACTTGTAGATAAGATTATAGACATCATGCCTAATGAGTGGAAATCCAAGAGAATAACTATATATGAGAATAAGAAATTCACACATATCACTCTTGATGAACATTTTGGAACACTTCTTCAACATGAGACTAGAATGAAGAGAGATTATGAAAATGTTAAGAAAAATAATTTGAATGGAAGTGTTGCTTTTACAACTACTTCCAATCATATGAAATCCAAGACTCCTTAGAGAGTTACATGATCTAAGTTTAAGAAGGTTATTTTTTTTTATCTAAATCAAGTGAAATTGAACATTTTGAGAATGCACTAGCTAATCTTGCTCAAAGGATGAACAAGATAGTTGGAAAGAAAGACCTTAAGTATAGATATAAGAAGAAAGAAAGAAAGGATAAGAAAGACTCTGAAGTCACCTGTTATGAATGCCAAAGAGCTAGACATATAAGGCCAGATTATATTATGCTGAAGAGAATATATAGAAAGAAAAACATTCTGAGTAGAATAGAAAAAAGTACTACAAAGCTAAGGCTAAGAAATTTCTAAAAGCTAATGGCACATAGAGTTCTATTGGTGGTGACTCTTCTAATGAATCCTCAGATTACAAACCTTCTAGACAGAAGAATCTTGGATTTCATGCTAAGTTACCTATTGAAAATTAGTGATTAATGGATAAGGTACACAATGTTGAAACAATAACCATTATATCCTTGAATGATAATTATAGTTACAGTAAATACTATGAATCCTCAGATTAAGAGTCTTCTTCTGATGAAGATAATACTTTACCTACCTATGAATAAGTTTCTAGGTTTTCTATGCTTCTTGGGAATTAAAATTCTAATGTCAAGAAAAATCTTGATAAGGAATATTCTAGAATTTCTATTCTAACTAATAAAATATTAGATCATTCTAATGATCATGATAAGAAAACACTTGATTTTGAATGTATTTAAAAAACCATTGAGGAAGTTAATTCTGAGAAGTATATACTTTCTAAGGATCTAGACAAAGTAATGTCTAAGAAAAATGTTTTCAAGCCTAACTATACTGCTACAACTATTGTTTTTGAGGAAAAAAATTTAGTTACTAGACTAATGGTGGAGATATTTTCCTTGAGGAAATGTTTGTCAAAATTTACCTTAGGTAAGTAAAACAGTGATAATATGTATTCTCAAATTCAACCCCTAAGGAATAATTCTGGTTTTGGTTATACTATTTCAAAACCAATTTTTAGTAAAAATTATTATATTCCTCAATGTGCTCCATTCTGCACTAAGTGTCAGTGTGGGGGGAATTGGGAAAAAATTGTTTCTTAAACATAAAACTAGTCTTCAGGATTTAATAAAGTTTATTTTTCAAAGAAAATGTAGATTCGTAAAAAAATTTATTCTAAAGATTTCAGATCCAAGAATGTTTGGGTTCTGAAAGTCTAACACTCTTATTTTCAGGAAAATAAATCTAGTACCAACCGCAAATACAAGGTACATGGATAGTGGATGTTCCTAGGATATGACTGGTAACACAAACTTCTTTGAAAATATTATTAATATGAAAGGAGGAAAAGAAACATTCAGGGATAATGCTAAGGGAGAAACTATTAGTAAAGGTAACATTGTTCTTCTTGAAAAAAAATTGATTTCAAATGTTTTATATGTTAAGGTTATTAAGCCCAACCTAATTAGCATATGTCAATTATGTGATGAAGGTTACCTTTTGAATTTTATGAATGACAAGTGCTTAGTACACAATTCCAAGGAAGATTTTATTCATTCTTCCAATAAGTAAGAGAATGTTTACACACAAAACATAGAAGACCTTAAGAGCCAATACCTACCATGCCTTAGTAAAATGGATGATCATTGTTGGTTGTGGAATAGAAAGTTAGGACACAGTAATTTTAGGAACATATGCAAACTCTCTATGAAAAGACTAGTTAAGAATCTACCAGAGCATAGATTTGATTTTTCAAAAGTCAATTATCCTTGTCAATATGGAAAGCAACATAAATAAAATTTTAAATCAGTCAGTGAAGTCTCAACAACTGATGCATTATTGTTAGTGCATCTAGATATTTTTGGTCTAACACAAACTGGAACCATTGGAGGAAAAGATTATGTATTTGTTTTAGTTGATGATTACATTAGATTTATGTGGGTCTTTTTTCTTGTAAATAAATCTGAAGCTCTTTCTTATTTCAAAAGTTTTAAAGCCCAAGTTAAAAATGAGAAAAACCTTCCTTTGATAACTATTCATAGTGATCCTAGAAAAGAATTTAAAAATTCTGATTTTGAAACCTCTTTTAATAGAAAAGTAATTACTCATAACTTCTCAGCACCCAGAACACCTCAACAAAATGGTGTTGTTGAAAGAAGAAATATAATTCTTCAAGAGATAACAAGAACCATGTTGAATGAATATTTTGTAGCCAAAAACTTTTGGGCTGAAGCTCTAAGTACGTCTTGTTATACTATACATAATTTTTTGATTATTCCTTTTCTTAATAAAACACCTTATGAGTTATGGAATGGTAGAAAAACTGGACATTCCTAACTTTAGGTTTTTTGTTGCAAAGTATTAATTATGAATGATAATGATAATCTACACAAATTCACTCCAAAATTTGACGAAGGAATTTTCATAGGCCACTCCACAACTTCTAATTCTTTCAATGATTTCAAATAAACACCTACACTATTGATGAAACAATTCATGTCAAATTTTATGAAACGTATCTTTTTTTAAACAACCCAATCCAACATCTTCGGATGTGTTTTAAAAAACTGATTATCAACCCTAGATTGAAGATCCTTCTGATAAAGAAAATGTTCAAGAAGGTGTTTCTGAAACATTTAGCCCAGATGATTTCCTACCGTACATTGATGAACATGTTTTACAAAACACAAATCAGTTGTTTCTTAAGAATAATCATAGTGATAGTATCATTGGTGATGTAAATCAACCTGTAAGGACTAGTAGTTCCTTACGAAATGAAATAAAACATCTAGAATTCCATTAACAATTAGAACCAAAAAGCACTAATGAATATTTTGGTGATGATTATTGGAAAAATATTATGGAATATGAGATAAATGAATTTGAATGGAATAATGTCTAGACCGTTATTGAAGGAACTAAGGAAACATCATTTATTGGTGTAAAATGGGTCTTCAAAAATAAATGTGATGAAAATGGAATCATAGTAATAAATAAAGCTAAATTGGTTTCTAAAGTCTATAATCAAAAAGAAATAATAAACTATAAAGAAACTAATGCTCTTGTAGCTGGACTTGAATATATTCATATTCTAATTGCCTTTGCATCATTCTTCAATTTCAAACATTTTCAAATGGATGTTAAATGTACTTTCCTTAATGGTTTTGTAGAAGTAAAAGTTTATGTTGAATAACCTCCTAGTTTTGAAGATTCAAAACATCCTGAATATTTTTACAAACTTACTAAAGCCTCGTATGGACTTATGAAATCCCCTCAAACTTGGTATGATAGGCTTATAGGATGTTTGCTTCAAAATAATTATGTTATGGAAATTGATGATCCAACCTTTCTAATAAAGAAAGATAAGAAAAATGATTTGATTGTTCAAATATATGTTGATGACATTATATTTGTTTCAACTCAGTAATCTTTAACTAATTACTTTGAGGATCTAATGAAATATGAGTTTGAAATGAGTATTATGGGTGAGTAAACATTTTTCCATGGTTTTCAAATTTCTCAAAACCCTGAAGAAATCTATATATCCCAACATAAGTATATTAATTATCTTTTTAAAATTTATGGACATGACAACACTAATAATATAAGTACTCCCATTGGTACCTCAAATTCATTTGATCTTGATGAAGCTGGGAAACCAATAAATCAAACATCTTTTAGAGTTATGATAAGAAGTTTACTTTACTTGATAGCTAGTCATCCAAATATAATGTTTTTAGTATGATTTTGAGCATGATATCAATCCAATCCTATGGAATATCATTTAAAGGTAGTGAAAAGAATTTTTTTCTACTTATAGATAAAAATGGATCTTGGACACTTTTACACTTCTTGAAATGATTTTGTTTTAAAATGTTTTTTGGATGCTGACTTTAGTGGATGTTGAATGGATTAGAAAAGTACATCCAAAACATGTCATTTATTAGGAGATTCATTAGTTTCTTGGTCATGAAAAAAATAACAATTGGTATCACTTTCCACTAATGAAGCTGAATATATGTCATCTTGAAGTGGTTGTGCTCAAAAGTTGTGGATTCAACATACACTAACATATTATGGTATGAGTTTTTCCAAAACAAAAATTTTATGTAATAATACTAGTTCCATTGCCTTATGTAAAAACCCAGCACATCACTCTTGTGAAAAACCCATAGATATTAGGCATCAATTTCTTAAGGCTCACACACAAAAAGGAGATATCATTCTTCAATTTATCAGAACGCATGATCAACTTGCCGATATTTTCAAAAAATCTTTACCATACGATAGATATGAATACATTAAACATATGTTAGGAATGATAATTGTAAGGTAATATTATCTGTCAACTTCTTATTGAAACATATCTCTTTACAGTAAGTAACTCTTTTTCATAGGGGGGTACATTTGTTTGTAAAATTTCTAAAAATCATTCGTAGTCTAAATTTTTTCCGTAGTATAAATTTTTTCATTTCTCATGTGTTAAGGGAGAAAAGATTTATTTTCAAAGTCCAGAAAAATATTTTCAAAGAGTTTATTCTATATTTCATAAGGGTGTTTGTTCTTTCCAAAAATAGGGAGATTATTGAGTCAATATGGTTTCCTTATGACTTTTCTATTCCTTCATTTTTTGAAAATCACAAACACTCTATCTTAAGGAAAATTTCTATTCCCCTTTTTTATCATGTTAAGGGAAATTTTTATTCCGCAAGGAAATTTTTCCTTTCTATGTTTTCATTGTTCATATTTATTAGTATATCTAAACCCAATTCATTTTATTTATGTGTATAAAATTAGGATTCATATATAAAACCTCGTAATATAAAATACATAGATATAGAGCATTTTTTTCATGTTCTGAATTCAGGTTCAAAATTCTCTGAATTCAGTCTCCAAAGTCTCTGAATTCAGACATTGAACTTTTTGAGTTCAGACTCCAAATTATCAGAATTCAGACTCCAACATCCTGAGTTCAGGTTCTGAATTCTTTGAATTCAGACTCCGAATTTTTTTAGCTCAGACTCTAAATTCGTATGAAATTAGATTAAGGATTTCCTTAAAATTCAGGCTCTGGAATTATCTGATTTCAAACTCAAAATTCATTTGAATCCTGACTCCGAATTCTTCTGAATTCAGACTCCAAATTTTCCACGTTTAGACTCTAAATTTCCTTGAAATTCAGAATCTATAATTCTTTATAATTTAGGTTCCGAATTCTTTTGAAGAAGGAATTTGAATATTCAACTATTATATACACCAAATGGTATTTTTGTTAGACTTCGAACTTTAATTTTTTCATACACTCCAAAAATTGATGTTTGTTTGGAAACCATATTTTTCTTACTCTTGTATGTGATAATAAATGATGTACTGCAATCAACTTCTAACTAATCGTTGTTTGAGTCCCACATGTATAAGTCCCTCCAAAATTCAAGGAAAAATATGACTATTGGAGGATAGAGTAGACCGTTTAAGATGTGACTATAAATAATATATCAATTGAATGATCTCATATCGTTAACTCAAGATGATCAATCTAGAGATTACATACTGTTGAAGTGATTTCTAGAGAGAGAATATTTAATGCTCTGTGCGTACTGAACATCTTGTTCAGAATGGCTTTATGCGACTCTGAATGTTGTTGAGTACATTCTAGGGATTCTGGGGATAGTAAGACAGAGGTTCAGACTACCTTGAAGTTTGAGGGCTTGTGGGGATTGCAAGACAAACTCTAATATTTGTATTGAGGTTTTACCCTGGTGTGGTAAAGACAGACTTTCCTGAATGTATAATTCATGGGACCTTTATCCAAGGTAATTGGATACCCTACTCATTGGGTTAAAATCATTACAACTTGTTACTTGTATTGTTTCAAGTTTTCACTTCATTTTGGTTGATAAGGAAAGTATAAATATCTTATACTTTCTTATGCATGTATACTCTGATTAGTAATATTATATACACATTAAGGTAGAGTCTTTGTTCTTTTAAACTTTTGTTAAGTTTCATTTTCAGAACCACATTTCCGGAATCAAGAACGTTTGTAGAACTAACAGGTCTTCTGAATTTACCTCATTTAACAATTATAAACATCACCATCTTTAAAAGTAAAAAACTATGTTTTTAAATTATACATTTAACCCCCCCCTCTTGTATATTGAGAATCTACATTCCTCATTTCAATCCTACATAATATCCACAACTTATAATCCTTTGTCAACAAACCCAATTGTCACTTCTTTATGATTTTCCATAGGGTAATGAAAATAGATTATCTCATTAGGGAAAATACACCAAACAATGGGGAGAGGAGGTCCCATATACATTCCTCTTCAGGTTTGGGGAGTAAACAAAACTACCAGAGCCAGTTTATGCATTTTAAATGATTCTTTGGGTATGGATTTTGTCAGGTTATCTATAACTTGGTAATATATAGGCACATACTCCAACTTCACAATCCCTTGCTCCACCTTGTTATTGATAAAATGATATTTGATTTAAATTTTCATTGTTCATAAGTGATTTACTGGATTTTTAGTTATATTTATAACACATTAATTATCACAATAAATTCTATTCTATGATTTCACTTTAACTACCATATCATCATGATGTTTCTTCATCCACAATAATTATGTCAAAACATGAGTATCCGAAATATATTCAGCTACTAATTCTCAATGAGATTCATTATTATCTCATTCCTAGAAAATAAATACACATTAATCTAAGGTAAAATGAACCTCATGATGTTGAATTTATATCATTCGTATATCCATTCCAATCTCCATCCCTTTATCCCAATAACTCATCCGAAGATTTTTCATTGTACATCAAATTGAAATTTACCATGCTCCTAATATACCAAAGTATTCTTCTTAGAAAATTTATATGAAATTATTTGGTATTACATTGATATCATGCTACTTCAAATGTAGAAAAAACAATATCTGGTCATCCCGTTGTTGTGTACAATAGGCATCCAATGATCGACCTAAATTTTGCAGTATTAACACTTGGCCTTCATCATCCCAAGATAGATTCATCAACAACGATACTTGAGTCTTCATTTCCATTGAATTTTCCATTCCAAACCTTCATATAACATTCTTGGCATATTGTAACACCCCAAGCTTCTATGGTACGCTTCTCTTTGAATAATGTGATAGCGTGTGTTGTACGCAACACCGAGTTCTAACACACCATAACTAATCAAACTAGCCGTTATGAATAGTAATACCTACTTTTTGAAATTATATATATTTTATATTTGAAAATGGACTTCATTTTTGGATTCGGAATATCGAATTTAGCCTAAGGTGAAATTTTGGTACATTTCAGATAACTTTCATATTTTGATGAATAGTGAAAATTACTAAGTTTTAATTAAAAACAACTTTTTTAATCAAAATAATTAATAGTGATAAATTATGAATTTGAGTGGTTTTAATTTATATTTAGAATATATTTTTTCCATTTAATATAATGTTGGTCATTGGACATAATTTTACAATTAAAACGAACATAAACGAGTGTCAATCTTTTGATAGTTATTATCTCTTAAAAACACGCTTTTTGTTTTGACAGCGGGAATTAATTTTAAATTAATTTCTGCCACTTATGTGTTTTGAATTTAGGAAAATGGATTCCATATTTGGAATCAGGATGTTCAAATTGTGTAAATAGGTAACTTTTATTTTTAGACATTTTGAATAATTACTGCGGTAAATATTTTATTTACCATGGTTAAGGGTAAATCCGGTAAATAAGGGTCAAAAATTATATTATAATAATACTAAATTACCCTAAAACGTTTCTTAACCCTATTGGTTGATACATGGTCGACCATGGGAATCTTTGGGTCTATTTTGGGACCCCATGGATCCACTTGTAAGTGATAATGACACTTTATTTTAATTAAGTTAAAATGAATACAAAAATGACACAAGCATATATCTTTTAGAAAAAAACATTTTACATAGGGTTATATATGTTGGATTTTAGATTATAAAAATTAATTAGAAAGATAAAAATATTTCCTACATAATGATATTTTATTTATAATTTTTAGACATTAAATAATGTATTTTATTTATGACACAATGATGATGCAGTAATTACTATAATAGTGAAAAATTAATATAATTGATATTATAAATACCCAAATAAATATAATATGAAACTTTTAATGAATTAAACTAATTTTCTAGGATAGTATGATATATTAGGATTGATTTAATTGACTTTTTTCGAAGTAATCAATCTGTTATGAGTTTCACAAAAATCAACTATTGAATAGTGTCAAAATTGACATAAAAGAGTTCCTAAAACAAATATTATATTCTTAATTGATATTAAATTCCAAAAAATATATGGTTCGGCCAAGAGACTTATATCATGATAGGTTAATCATTAATGGACCACTTGGGGGTCGCTTGGATGTATATTGTAAGTTTATTAACCATATTATATAAAAATACAAAGAGACATTGTAAAAGTGAAACTAATTAACTTAGAGTTAATACTTAAAGATAAGGTTAATATAAGTACCCAAACCTGTCTAAATTCTATTGGTTGAGTGGTTTTAGACCTATCCCCACCTTAACCTTTGAATAATAAGCTTTGGAGCCATTAGAAACCGAATATGAATTTATTATAAATTAATATTTCTAGCTTTTCCAAAGGTGCCCCTCACCCCTCTTATAAAAGGGCACTCCTCCTTCTCATTTCTTCACACCTTAAAAGCCTTTAGGTTCGGCCAAACTCTGCCCAAATACTCTCCCAACATCCCTCAATACAACCTAGAGGCCTTAGTTTGATCAGAAAGCCAACCTAAGGAGCCCTTTTGATCAAATCAAAAGGAAGAACCCGAAGAAGAGGTAATGATTTCACCACCCTTCTCCAAGTTCATTTCTTCTTCCACTTCCTCTTTCTTTGTTCTTACCATTCTAAAATAATAACTCCAGTATCTTACATATACTGTGATGTTATTATAAATATGGTACAACCATATTCAGTATTCTATCCACCCTTTGAATAACATGTCACCATACATGCGTACGTACGGCTTACCGTCTCCACATCGTGGTGTAATTGTTATTCAATATATTATTATTTGGATGGGTATAATAATGATGTGTAACTCATGTAAATAATAAATATAACATGTTAATGATTCTGTATATATGATATACCATCCATTTATATATTATTTTAATATCAAAAGAATGATATTGTCGCTCGTGCGTACGTACGGACTACCGTCTCCACGAACGCGATGAGATTCATTCTCCATCGTATCCATTCAAGTATAATTATCATTTGATGATTTAAAAATGATGTTTAAGGACTTGATATCATTATGGATATGAGTAATATACAACCTGTCCTTTACAAACATGTCTTACGTAACAAAACATATAAAAGAAAACAAGTAAGTTAACACCCGAAACGACGATAATTCTAAGATAGTATTAACAAATCAATGTTAAAAGATCATATATGATATCATATTAATATATATGATTCTTGTATAATTTAATAACAATTATTTCACCATTATACAGGAATTTATCCTACCCCAACCAAGGAAAAGTACAAGGTAAGGGGTTTTCATCTCACTCCTTATTTTCGTGAGATTCATGCCATATTTCCACCATCACCTTTTGTGTGGTGTATATACTGCCCATAATTATATTCTTTGTGTAATACACTCTAATTTATGTGTATTTACATATTAATTGTATGATACCTCTTTTATGGGTTGTATGTTTCATAATTTACCAAATTGGTAAGGGTTTACTTTACAACCTCTTCATTATCCAAGGTTGTTTATACGTAATAATCTACTGGGATCTCTTTATCATCCACATCCATGTTTCTTAAAAATGCATTTCAAAACATTTTTACTATTTAATAGAATATGAGTTAAAGTCATTTATACCCTTTTTGACTTTTATAAGTGGTTTATAAATGAATCTTTCGGTCTTTTTCAAAACAAGGTCCATTTAACCTTTTCGACATAATTAAGGTAAGAATGTTTTTTTTAACTTATACGGCAGGTGCGGCTATTTTCCGCCGTTATAAAATCTTCAAAGCTTCCCTTACAAGCTTATAAGAATATTTTCAAAGAAAATGTTTTATTTTATATGGATCTTAAATGATTTCAAAATAAAAGGAGATATTTCTTTAAAAAGAATTTTGATTTCATCTATGTCAACATCCTTTGATGGATTTTAAGATTATTTGAAGTTGATTTATTATGATACAAAACTTCTATATTGTTTTGAAGGTTTTGTGATTTGTTTGACTATGGATGTGCTATTTTTATACCATTCATAGTTTATGGTGAAAGTATTGACATTTCATATGCTAGTTTTAATATGAATGTTTATGTTATGTTTAAACCTTTTCATATGGGAATGCATTGGACTTAATATGTGCCGGGTGGAGCCCGCTATAGCTCCTCGATGCATCGGTAGGTCTCATGATACAAACTAGTGTCTTGGCACAAGGCCTTGACAAAATCTTATTTGTAGTCTTGGCATGAGGCCTTGGCTATGTGGTTATGATAGTCTGGCATTATGCATTCCAACATTATGAAAGTGGTTATTGATTTTTGCATGTGATTATTCGATTAGTAGAATATCCATGTGAATAAGTAAATGGCATTATTTCATTTTATTTATTCCATACTATGTTGAAAGTTCATATTTAAAAGGCTTTTGTTTTAGTTATACATTGCCTTAAATGTTTATTCTTATTTATGAAAGTTTCCGCTATATTGTTATCCTTACTGGGCATTTGAGCTCACCCCTTTTATATGTTTTATTTTTCCCAGGATGTGAAGAAGTAAGTTATGAATGACCTGCAGGGATTTTATTAGGGGTTAATAGTGTGGATTGTGGAAACATTATGTTGTTGTAGTAGTTTTTCATTTTATGATGTAATGTAAAACATATGAATATATCTAGTGTTTCCAAGGCTACTAAACCAATCGGTCTTTCGAGATTTGATCTTTCTTGTGATCATGCCAATGTTATGTAATAATGCACCGACTCTGGGTAACTGGGGTCGGGGCGTTACAGTTGGTATCAGAGGAAGTTTAGTACAAACCTTGGAAGCTAGATTTAGATAAACTCTGATTAGAGCACATAGACCTAAGATGAACTTTGAGGATTAGTATAGAAGAACTTCCTAGAATTTTGGTATTGTAGATATTTTGTGAGTTTTCCAAGCAATACATCCCTGTCTGGATACGAGCAGGTAGAGGCGGCTCTAGCACAGATGTACCTAGGGGTAAAACCCGAAAACACCGCTTTGAGCTAGACTCGAACGGGAACTGGTGCACGACAATGGGCCTTGCTGCACTCTTGGTTACGACACTCCCGGGGGATATGCTTAGGATAACTCTCATTTTCTTTACAAATAATTTTGAAGGGATTATGAGTATATACTTCCTCAAAGAAAACATTATTATGATTATGGATTATATCCATAAATAGTTCAATTTATGTTAAGTGTTTTATATGTATGGGATTATGTATTTTGATTCATAAACTGATCTAGTTTATGCCATTGTTTAGAAATGGCGCCTAGTGGAAGAAATGGAAACCGTATCAATGCACGTACTCCATGTAGGGATTGCCCTCCTGCTCAAGATAATTATAGTGGGGCTGGTGATGCAACTGGTGCTGATCAGCTAATCACCATACTGGGACAACTTACTCAGGTTATGAATAATAACCTTACCCGTATGGAGCACCCTGATCCGCAGCGTGGAGGATCAATGTTAGATCGATTCATGAGGCAACAACCACCAACGTTCAATTGGAATACAAATCCCTTAGTAGCTGAGAAATGGATATTTTCCCTAGAGAAAATATTTCAGGCTTTGGGGAGCAGTGAAAGGGAAAAAGTTATCATGGAAGTTTACCGGCTCACTGGAGATGCTGATCAATGGTGGTCATTGATTCAGAACATGAAGGAAGATGATGAAGTATCAAATATGGAATGGAGGGAGTTCAAAGATCTGTTTTTAGAAAAATACTTCCCTCGCGACCATCGAGCAGATATGGAAAGGCAATTTCTGAGTCTGAGACAGAAGTAGGATGAGAATGTCACAAAGTATGAGGCTAACTTTACAAGGTTAGCAAGGTATGCTGGAGATTATATTCTCAACCCAAGAAGTAAGATTGATCGTTTCTTTGATGGGTTAAAACCATTTCTCCGTCGAGCGTTAGTCTCACAATCCTTTTCATCATACGAAGACATTGTCTCATGTGCTATCAAGACTGAAAAGGAATTATCTAAGTCTTATGACTTTAAAGCAAAGCAAGAGATGAAGAGACCTGCTGATCAATCTGGGAATGGAAATAAGGGGAAGAAGGGAAAGGTTGAATATCCATCTTGTGGTAAATGCGGGAAGAAACATCCTGGTACTTGCTTGAAGGGAATGGGAGTCTGTTACAAGTGTGGTGAAAAAGGCCACCAAGCTCATGATTGCAAGGGGAAGAAGGAATCTACCAACGTTCAGTGCTATAATTGCAGGGAGATGGGGCATTATGCAAATGCATGTCCTAAGCGTCAGGAGAACTTACCTCAGAAAAGGCCAAGGGATCAAGGCCAGGCTTATGCTATCACTACTGCTGAGGTAGAAGCTTCGAAAGACGTGGTGGCAGGTAATTTAATGGTTTCCTCAAGTTTAGAAAATGCATTATTTGATTCTGGATCATCGCATTGTTTCATATCTTCCCAGTTTGCTAAGAAAATTAGATATTTCCAATTTGATTTAATAAGGGAGTTGTCAGTAAAAACTCCTAAGGGAAGTATCGTTGCAACAAAGTTTTGTGAATCAGTCCCCATTAGAGCACATAAATTTTCTTTATCTGCTGATTTCATCGTCATACCTATGACTGAGTTTGATATAATCCTCGGTATGGACTGGCTTTCGGACTATGATGCGAAGATTTATTGTAAGAAAAAAGAGGTTACGATTCTTGATGATAATGATAAGGAGCACCTTATTTTTAGAGCAGAATCGTCACCACCTAATTCTTATTTAGATCCACCCCCAGTAGCTCAACATAATTAAATTATTGGGGAGGAAGAGAATGAAATAACTGTCGGTGAGGAAAGGAATGTTCAAATAGAGGATGTACCTGTTGTGAAAGAATTTGTAGATGTATTTCCGGAAGATTTACCTGGACATACTCCAGAACGAGAAGTTGAGTTTTCTATTGATTTGATTCCTGGATCAAGGCCTATATCGAAGACCCCTTATAGAATGGCCACTGTAGAGTTAGTCGAACTAAAGAAACAACTAGAGGAATTGAGTAATAATGGATTTATTCGCCCTAGTGTTTCTCCATGGGGAGCCCCTGTTATTTTTGTTAAAAAGAAAGATGGATCTATGAGGTTATGTATCGATTACAGGGAGATCAATGCTATAACGATAAAGAACAAGTATCCCCTACCTCGTATTGATGATTTATTTGACCAACTGCATAGAGCTCAATACTTTTCAAAGATTGACCTTCAATCTGGATACCATCAGTTGTGTGTGAAGAAGGAAGACATTCCGAAAACAGCATTTCGAACCAGGTACGGGCATTACGAGTTTACTGTAATGCCGTTTGGATTGACTAATGCACCCTCTGTATTCATGGATCTAATGAATAGAGTTTTCGAGGAGTATCTCGATGAATTTGTGGTGGTATTTATTGATGATATCTTGGTATACTCCAAAACCTACGAAGATCATGAAAATCACTTGCGCATTATCTTGAAGACTCTGAGGAGGCATGAATTATATGGGAAGTTTAGCAAGTGTGAATTATGGCTTCAGGAGATTTCTTTTCTTGGCCATATTGTCTCTAAAGATGGAATCTCTGTTGATCCTTCTAAGACCAAGGAAATCCACGAATGGCCAGCACCTACGAGTATAACTGAGGTACGTAGTTTTATTGGTTTGGCAGGTTATTATCGACGTTTCGTCCAGAATTTTGCCCGATTGGCTAACCCATTAACGAAGCTCACACGTAAAGGGGTTAAATTTGTTTGGACAAAAGAGTGTGAATAATTTTTCGAAGAACTGAAGAGAAGATTAGTCAATGCTCCTATATTGACTCTACCATCGGGGAATGATGGGTTCGTTATTTATAGTGATGCATCGAAGAAAGGACATGGCTATGTCCTTATGCAGAATGATAGAGTTATTGCTTATGCATCACGACAGTTGAAAATTCATGAACAAAACTATCCTACTCATGATCTCGAGTTAGAAGCAGTGATCTTTGCTTTGAAGATATGGAGGCACTACCTCTATGGTGAAAAATGTGAGATTTATACTGATCACAAGAGTTTGAAGTATATTTTCTCACAAAAAGAACTCAACATGAGGAAAAGGAGATGGCTTGAATTACTCAAGGATTATGATTGTACGATACACTACCACCCAGGGAAGGCAAACAAGGTGGCAGATGCTTTGAGTAGAAAAGACCATGGAGTTTTGAACAATATGAGAATTGAAAGGGATCCAATTTTCATGGATCTAGTGAAGATGGACATGGGAATAACCAGGGAAGGTGAAACATCAATGCTTTTTCAAATGGTTGCCAAACCATCTTTACTAGAAAGGATTAAGAGTTCTCAGACCGATGATGAAGAATTCCAAAAGAAGATTAAAGCTGTGAATGATGGGAGATTGAGAGACTTTGTGTATGAAGATGGAATTTTGAAATTCGGGAAGAGACTTTGTGTTCCCAATTTACCTGATCTAAAAAGGGAATTGCTAGATGATTCTCATAGTTCCAATTTCTCTATACACCCTGGGAGCACCAAAATGTATAGAGATTTGAAGGAACATTTTTGGTGGGACAACATGAAGAGGGAGATTGCTGATTTTGTGTCAAGATGTATGGTTTGTCAACAAGTGAAAGCTGGAAGGAAACAGCCTGGAGGAGTCATGCAACCTCTTCCCATACCGGAGTGTAAATGGGACAATGTTACGATGGACTTTGTCATGGGGCTACCAAAGACTCCTAGAAGGAACGATGCAATATGGGTTATTGTTGATCGTCTTACCAAGAAAGCACATTTTCTTTCTATAAGATAAGATCTACCCCTGGAACGTCTAGCAAGACTATATATTAATGAAGTTGTGAGACTTCATGGAGTACCCCTATCGATTGTTTCTGATCGTGATCCCCGTTTTACTTCAAGATTCTGGAAAAGTCTTCAGAAATCCCTGGATACTGAACTTCATTTGAGCACTGCTTACCACCCTCAGACAGACGGACAATCAGAACGGACTATTCAAACCTTAGAAGACATGTTGAGATCTTGCTCACTTGACTTTCAGGGTATGTGGGATCAATATTTACCTTTGGTAGAATTTCCTATAACAATAGCTTCCATTCGAGTATTCAGATGGCACCATATGAAGCGTTATATGGAAATAGATGTCGTACACCAACCTGTTGGGATGACATTGGTGAAAGAAAACTTGTAGGCCCAGAACTGGTGGAGGAAATGGTGGAAAAGGTGAAAGTAATCCAAAATCACATCAAAGCAGCTCAAAGTAGGCAGAAGAGCTATGCCGATAATCGAAGGAAGGATTTGGAATTTCAAGTCGGTGATCATGTTTTTCTGAAGGTATCTCCATGGAAGGGAGTCATACGTTTTGGTAAGAAAGGTAAATTGAGTCCTAGGTACATCGGACCTTTCGAAATTCTAGAACGAATTGGGGTTGTAGCTTACCGATTGGCAATGCCGCCAAGTCTCTCCAAAGTTCACGATGTGTTCCACGTATCTCTATTGAGGAAATACATGCCTGATCCGACGCATGTACTCACCTATGAGGAATTAGAACTGGAACCCGATCTGTCTTATTGCGAAGAGCCCGTCAAGATTCTTGATACGAGAGAACAAGTGCTGAGAAACCGGACGACGCGTCTGGTAAAAGTTTTGTGGAGAAACCATAAGATGGAAGAGGCAACGTGGGAACCCGAGGAACTTATGATGAAGAACCACCCGAGTCTTTTTATGCAGTAATACCCTAGAAATTGCGAGGACGCAATTATTTGAAGGAGGGGAGAATGTAACACCCCAAGCTTCTACGGTACGCTTCTCTTTGAATAATGTGATAGCGTGTGTTGTACGCAACACCGAGTTCTAACACACCATAACTAATCAAACTAGCCGTTATGAATAGTAATACCTACTTTTTGAAATTATATATATTTTATATTTGAAAATGGACTTCATTTTTGGATTTGGAATATCGAATTTATCCTATGGTGAAATTTTGGTACATTTCGGATAACTTTCATATTTTGATGAATAGTGAAAATTACTAAGTTTTAATTAAAAACAACTTTTTTAATCAAAATAATTAATAGTGATAAATTATGAATTTGAGTGGTTTTAAAGTATATTTAGAATATAGTTTTACCATTTAATATAATGTTGGTCATTGGACATAATTTTACAATTAAACCGAACATAAACGAGTGTCAATCTTTTGATAGTTATTATCTCTTAAAAACACGCTTTTTGTTTTGACAGCGGGAATTAATTTTAAATTAATTTCTGCCACTTCTGTGTTTTGAATTTAGGAAAATGGATTCCATATTTGGAATCAGGATGTTCAAATTGTGTAAATAGGTAACTTTTATTTTTAGACATTTTGAATAATTACTGCGGTAAATATTTTATTTACCATGGTTAAGGGTAAATCCGGTAAATAAGGGTTAAAAAATAATATTATAATAATACTAAATTACCCAAAAACGTGTCTTAACCCTATTTGTTGATACATGGTCGACCATGGGAATCTTTGGGTCTATTTTGGGACCCCATGGATCCACTTGTAAGTGATAATGACACTTTATTTTAATTAAGTTAAAATGAATACAAAAATGACACAAGCATATATCTTTTAGAACAAAAATTGTTACATAGAGTTATATATGTTGGATTTTAGATTATAAATATTCATTAGAAAGCTAAAACGATTTCCTACATAATGATATTTTATTTATAATTTTTAGACATTAAATAATGTATTTTATTTATGACACAATAATGATGCAGTAATTACTATAATAGTGAAAAATTAAAATAATTGATATTATAAATACCCAAATAAATATAATATGAAACTTTTAATGAATTAAACTAATTGTCTAGGATAATATGATATATTAGGATTGATTGAATTGACTTTTTTCGAAGTAATCAATCTGTTATGAGTTTCACAAAAATCAACTATTGAATAGTGTCAAAATTGACATAAAAGAGTTCTTAAAACAAATATTATATTATTAATTGATATTAAATTCCTAAAAATCTAAGGTTCGGCCAAGAGACTTATATCATGATAGTTTAATCATTAATGGACCACTTTGGGGTCGCTTGGATGTATATAGTATGTTTATTAACCATATTATATAAAAATACAAAGAGACATTGTAAAAGTGAAACTAATTAACTTAGAGTTAATACTTAAAGATAAGGTTAATATAAGTACCCAAACCTGTATAAATTCTATTGGTTGAGTGGTTTTCGACCTATCCCCACCTTAGCCTTTTAATAATAAGCTTTGGAGCCATTAGAAACCGAATATGAATTTATTATAAATTAATATTTCTAGCTTTTCCAAAGGTACCCCTCACCCCTCTTATAAAAGGGCACTCCTCCTTCTCATTTCTTCACACCTTAAAATCCTTTTGGTTCGGACAAACTCTTCCCCAATACTCTCCCAACATCCCTCACTACAACCTAGAGGCCATAGTTTGATCAGAAAGACAACCTAAGGAGCCCTTTTGATCAAATCAAAAGGAAGAACCCGAAGAAGAGGTAATGATTTCACCACCCTTCTCCAAGTTCATTTCTTCTTCCACTTCCTCTTTCTTTGTTCTTACCATTCTAAAATAATAACTCCAGTATCTTAAATATACTGTGATGTTATTATAAATATGGTACAACCATATTCAGTATTCTATCCACCCTTTGAATAACATGTCACCATACGTGCGTACGTACGGCTTACCGTCTCCACGTCGTGGTGTAATTGTTATTCAATATATTATTATTTGGATGGGTATAATAATGATGTGTAACTCATGTAAATAATAAATATAACATGTTAATGATTCTGTATATATGATATACCATCCATTTATATATTATTTTAATATCAAAAGAATGATATTGTCACTCGTGCGTACGTACGGACTACCGTCTCCACGAACGCGATGAGATTCATTCTCCATCGTATCCATTCAAGTATAATTATCATTTGATGATTTAAAAATGATGTTTAAGGACTTGATAGCATTCTGGATATGAATAATATACAACCTATCCTTTACAAACATGTCTTACATAACAAAACATATAAAAGAAAACAAGTAAGTTAACACCCGAAACGACGATAATTCTAAGATATTATTAACAAATCAATGTTAAAAGATCATATATGATATCATATTAATATATATGATTCTTGTATAATTTAATAACAATTATTTCACCATTATACAGGAAGTTAACCTACCACAACCAAAGAAAAGTACAAGGTAAGGGGTTTTCATCTCACTCCTTATTTCCGTGAGATTCATGCCATATTGCCACCATCACCTTTTGTGTGGTGTATGTACTGCCCATAATTATATTCTTTGTGTAATACACTCTAATTTATGTGTATTTACATATTAATTGTATGATAACTCTTTTATGGGTTGTATGTTTCATAATTTACCAAATTGGTAAGGGTTTACTTTACAACCTCTTCATTATCCAAGGTTGTTTATACGTAATAATCTACTGGGATCTCTTTATCATCCACATCCATGTTTCTTAAAAATGCATTTCAAAACATTTTTACTATTTACTAGAATATGAGTTAAAGTCATTTATACCCTTTTTGACTTTTATAAGTGGTTTATAAAGGAATCTTTTGGTCGTTTTCAAAACAAGGTCCTTTTAACCTTTTCGACAGAATTAAGGTAAGAATGTTTTTTTTAACTTATACGGCGGGTGCGGCTATTTTCCGTCGTTATAAAATCTTCAAAGCTTCCCTTACAAGATTATAAGAATATTTCCAAAGAAAATGTTTTATTTTATATAGATCTTAAATGATTCAAAAATAAAATGAGATATTTCTTTAAAAAGAATTATGATTTCATCTATGTCAACATCCTTTGATGGATTTTAAGATTATTTGAAGTTGATTTATTATGATACAAAACTTCTATATTGTTTTGAAGGTTTTGTGATATGTTTGACTATGGATGTGCTATTTTTATACCATTTATAGTTTATGGTGAAAGTATTGACATTTCATATGCTAGTTTTAATATGAATGTTTATGTTATGTTTAAACCTTTTCATATGGGAATGCATTGGACTTAATATGTGATGGGTGGAGCCCGCTATAGCTCCTCGATGCATCGGTAGGTCTCATGAGACAAACTAGTGTCTTGGCACAAGGCCTTGACAAAATCTTATTTGTAGTCTTGGCACGAGGCCTTGGCTATGTGGTTATGATATTCTGGCATTATGCATTCCAACATTATGAAAGTGGTTATTGATTTTTGCATGTGATTATTCGATTAGTAGAATATCCATGTGAATAAGTAAATGGAATTATTTCATTTTATTTATGCCATACCATGTTGAAAGTTCATATTTAAAAGGCTTTTGTTTTAGTTATACATTGCCTTAAATGTTTATTCTTATTTATGAATGTTTCCGCTATATTGTTATCCTTACTGGGAATTTGAGATCACCCCTTTTCTATGTTTTATTTTTCCCAGGATGTGAAGAAGTAAGTTATGAATGACCTGCAGGGATTTTATGAGGGGTTATTAGTGTGGATTGTGGAAACATTATGTTGTTGTAGTAGTTTTTAATTTTATGATGTAATGTAAAACTTATGAATATATCTAGTGTTTCCAAGGCTACTAAACCAATCGGTCTTTCGAGATTTGATCTTTCTTGTGATCATGCCAATGTTATGTAATAATGCACCGACTCTGGGTAACTGGGGTCGGGGCGTTACACATATTTATATTGAAAAATTGGTGTTCCATTGTTTACTTGTGTCAATTGTAAACCTTGGAAAAACATTAGTTCTCAACTAATTAACAATTCAATACCACATTTAATGATTTTAGAAATAAATCTACATTGTGATTCATTTGATCCATAATATATTATTTAGTCAACATAAACCCATGCCACCAACTTTTGATTACTATCATTGTTGATATTGATATTCTAATCAAATCCATATACCCAAAAGTAAAGCTTCTTCCAAAAATGATCTAGCATTGAGTACCATATTTTTTGTTCCTACATCTAACCATATAAATACATCATTAACTAACAAAATCTGTTCTCATATTCTTGAATGAGGAAACTATCAGGCCTCTTAATATAATCTTATTCTTCTAGAAACCCATTAAGAAATGACGGCCAGATGTCCCTCTAGAAATCCTTTACTTTATTTTCACTTTTATGGACAATAATAATAATATTATCTCTAGCCTTGAAATAGGTGAAAATGTTGCTTCAACATCGACACCCTCTATCTGAGAGTATTCTTTGCACACTAGTCATGATTTGTTTCAAATCACAACACCATATTCATTCATTTTGTTACAAATGACCCATTTTTTACAATGAAATTCTTATCTATTTGTCTCAAAAAAACTCCCATGTTTGATTATTCTCAATATGGTCAACCACTCCATTGATAGCCTAAACCCAATTCTTATCTCCAGCCACATCATCCAATCATTTAGTCTCTACATGTCATAAGTATGATGCTCTTTGTAGATTATTCATCCTTATTGTCTACGCTGGAGCTGTCTGATCACCAATTATATTATGTCTACCAATTTCATCTCTTATATTTAGTATTTGGGTGGATACATAATTCTACTCATCCTTTTCATTATCTGAGTATTCTTCTTAATTATCATCTAAAAATGGAGAATACCTTGATCTTTTAATCTCATAATCACTATCCTATTGAAACTGATCAAGTATTTATTGATGATTTTTCTCATTATACATTATAATTACATTATGGATTTCAAATACCTTTCCAGGATTCTTATTGAAGCGTTTAAATTATTTTATTTTATATGAGTAGCCATGAAATTTACCTTCTTCTCCATGGGATTCAAACTTCATTTGTTTCACCTTAATGAGATTAAAATTCTTATGTTTGAAGAATCAAAATCACTTTAATGATGGATTCCATTCATACCGTATATCATTTGGAGTGTTCTCTTCTTTCATACATAAAAACATTCCATTTTATGTGTAGAATGATTTCATCAGCACTTCTTTCTAGGACATCCCAAGATGATCTTCCACAGTGAGAATATTTCAAGGCATGTTTTGATAATTTGATTTCTTCTCTCAACTACTCCATTCTGCTCTGGGGTTCTTACTACTGATTTTTTTTTCATATCCCATGTCACTTTAGAAAATCCTCTTCTTTTCTATTTGTGAACCGTATTCCATTATCTATTCTAATCTTTGGTATTTTCTGGCCTATTATATTTTCAACATCCCATTGATATCTTTTAATCCAACTGAACATGTCATACTTATTGTTAATGAGTGATACCCATGCCATTTTTCTAAAATACTCTATAGAGAGAACATTGAATCTCCACCCATCAATAGATCATGGTGAAATGGGTCCACAAATATCAATATTCACCACCTCAAGAACTCTTACTAACGATTTATCTTTTTCATTTTATAACTTTTTAATGATCTTCCCTTGTTGACAAGCGTCACATGTATGAGTATGAACATGTGATAAAATTGGGAGGTCATGAGAAACATCATATTTGACCAGATATTTCAATGCTTTTTGGCTCCAGTGGTTAAGAAGTTTATGCTATAAATTTTTTTCTTCTTCCTTGGACAAAATCACATATATTATTCTTCACTCACAAGGTAGAGGTTTCATTTTGAACACTTTCTCTACAAAACAAATGCATTGTATCATTCCCTGATGACACACAATCTATTTGAAAAGCTTTTGGAATGCCCAGTGACACAAAATTGGTTGAGACTAAGAAAATTTTGATAGATTCCATTCAAAAACTATGACAGCAGCATGTCTCATGTATTTTACCCCAAACATGGATTTTCCAAACCAAAAACCATCAACCCTTCATCATTACCAAATATTACAATACATTCGTTATCATACCCGATTCTGGTCACAAGATCATTATTGCTTTTCATGTAAGAGGTGCATCCAATATCAGTAATTCATATTCCAGTACAATATAATGCTTTAAAAGAAATATCTACAACCACTTATTTTTATACTATCTCGTTCTTTTTCATCCATGTATTCAACTTCATAGTTGGTACAAATTGATAATATTTAGCTTCCTAAAATTATTATGGACCATGTTTGTCTTGTAGATCTAAAAATAAGTTTATCATTTTAATCTCATTTGATGATAACTTTAGCTAATTCTTATTGCTACATTCCTTCTACTTCTATGCATTTCTCTTCATTTTTTATGTTTAATATCTTTTCATGTGCCTCAATCATCAACACCTAAAACAATGACCATCAAATGATGTCTTATAATATTAAGACCTATATTTATTCCTCTACTTGTATTGTTCCCCTTGATACCACTTTCTATGGATAAAAAATTTTGTGACTATCACATCTTTCAAAAATAATAGCACCTAATGTAGGGTGGATTAATCTGTGTAAATATTACAATACTAGTTCACCCATGGGATATCTAAGTCTTATGATTCTGATTCATACCCAAATTAATCTTCAACATCAGAGTGGGATCTTGTGTTCAATATTTAACCATTACTACTTTATTTTTTCAATAAATCCCTATTCCAGCTGTATCAGTTTCATTAATCATTTTCATTTCCTAGAATTATATTGTCTTCTTCAATGAAATCAAGATCTTCTCTAGATCTATCACTTTTATTTACATAAATACAACCTCCACGTCATGATCTTCAATATGTTTGTTATAATATTTTCTAGTATTAGTCAGACTATGAATATCTATTTTATGTTATTAAATTTTGAGATTTTACTCAAGAACTGTTTCTGATATTTTTGGAATTGAAGACTTTAGTTTTTAGATTTCTTTATCCATCTCAGGTTTATCTCTTTCCTACTGCTTCATATAAATCTTGGTATAATGAAATAATTAGTTGGATTTCTTTTTTTTGGTTCTCCAAACATCTATCTCTTCAAGGGAATCATCTAAATCAACATGAAGGTCAAATATTCCTTCTACTGATCCCTCTCCACTGTCGCTTTCTTCTTTTGTTTGGGAATTTCCCACAAATTCGACCATAGCATCTACTTTCTGATTGTTATAGTCCTCCAACTCTTCTACATCATATTCTTCTTAACATTCATTTTATTTTGAATGAAGATTATTCTTATTAATGAAATTTTTCTAATTACTTCTCCACCATTCACATTGGTTGAATACTTCATCTAGGAAATTTAACCATTTTCTTCATCAACACCTTCAAAATTCTTAAGGATCTTTGCTTGAAAATTTACAATCATTCCACATTGAAATCGTGGTGGTAGAAGTTTTATTATATATATTCCTCTTACTCATTACATATTTAAAAAGATAAATGAAATGACATATTCCATATTTTCCTCATCTTGACTATATTTCAAAGAGATATTTCTCATAGCCTTAATTTCAACTTTTTTGGACTTCCACAATTTCACAATATCATTATCATCATTTCTCATTTCATATGGAACAAGGGTACTATGCAGGTTATCAATCATCATCTTCTTTGGATATTTATCTTCTAATATATAATCCTTTAGATTAAACCATGATGGAAGTTTTCTCATTATGCATATGAAAATATTTATATCATCAATATTTTTTCTAAGACCATGCATGTCTTCCACAACAACATTCACCTGATCAAAGAATATACGAACAGAATCATTAGAGTGAATTCTGAGATCCTAATATTTGTTCCATAGATCATTTATCTTTTCTTCCTAGATTTTAGGTCACCCACAAAAATATTCAACATATTTTTTCACCTAACATGTGATGTTTAATAGGAAATCAGCTTCATAGAGATTAAATTGGATAGGGCTCCACCAAAATAAAAAATCCATTAAAACTATTCATTCAATTCCCATTTATCACCTTCTGAGAAATCACCATTATCGATACTGGATGATATTACATGCATAGATAATGTAAATACAACTATTCCTAATGATTGGATGTAGTAACCCACCTGATTATTCCATAATTGGAATTTTTTACATCGAATATATTAATCCATTTATGATTGACAACCTATATTTCTTCTACTGAGATACAATGACTAACTTTCAACCATTTTCTCTTATACCAATTGTAAGCCCAATTAGGTTAAATACCCTGAGAGGGTGGGGGTGGTTTATCAGTGTATGAAAAACTAAAACAATTACCCCTAAGTATCTGGTTCTGTCGTTAAACAAACCACTCTTCTCTTCTCTTCCCATAAAAATAGATGAACATAACGGAAATCATGCATGAGACACAATGATTTTTAATTGGTTCATCATCAATGGTCTATGTACAAGGAGAATATAATGTCAATTTGGTAATTGTTCCAAATCCACTAAGTCTTGGTTCAAAAATAAATGGTTTTGAGATGATAAATTCTATGCCCATTCTCACTACCTTTATAAGATTTAGGGTATGTTCACTTCATTCTGAAGGGTCACTCCCTATGTCTCCTTCTCTGGCTCACTTATAGTGGAAAGGATCTCTGTCTTCTTCTTCCTTTGATGAATTATCAAGGAAGGGATACACTCATAGTTTATGGAATGTTAGGTCCCTTAATTTTCAGGAAAGCATGCATCCCCAGTTATAGATATATTATCTATTGATGTCAATTTTCACCCATAGATTAAATCCACATTTTTGCATAATGTTATTTAGTATAAATTACTTTCTTGAACTTATTAAGCCCCTCCACAAACAACCTAATTCCTTTGAAAACTATGTTTTACCATCTAAAACATATACATCATGAACGACCTCCTTTCTATATTATTCCTCTGAATCCACTGACTATATCTCTTTCATGGACCAATTCTTCCTCTACAGACCATCCATTCATCTGTGAACCATCCCTTTTTCAACGACGAGTTCTTCTTTCATGGACTACCTCTCCTCCTCAAACCATTTTCTGTCATACAGACTGCCACTTCTATGTGGGAACTTATTACTTTTAGGGATATAGTTCCCTACAAAACCCCTTCATGAACCATTCCCATGAAATACTTCCCCTTTCGTTGAACACACCTCACAAACCTCTTCTCCTTTGTGCACTGTCCATGAACCCTTTTAGACATAGCAGAATTTCAACCTGGATAGAATATATTTTCTAATAAAAAATATCTCTCTAGTGATGTTATTAGTAATCCTTATATATGGAAATAGATCAAAAAAATATGCTAATCTATTTTAGATAAATATATGATGTGGTACAGTCTTCACCACGTACTGAGCTCCTCTGCAAACCATTTTTTCCCTTTGTTGTTTGTGTAGGGCCTTTCATCATCTACAATGGTCAATTTATTATGTGAATTAATCCCTTCGTCGCTCTAAAAATCACCACATCACTTCTCCAAATGATGATCCATCTCGTAAACCTCTACACTTCCATAAAAATATTACCTCATGTGAACCACATGACATCTCGTGAGACATTTTCCCTTAGCAGTTTGTGTACCACACATCATAGTTCACATTTTGATAATATGTGGAATCATTACTTTTCCAATTTCCCATCATCATTCCGTGTACCTCCTATAACGTCCTCAAACATTCCTTTACGGTCAATGAACTGTGCTGCAGAAAAATGTGTGTTTTAAAAAAAACAAAATCCTAATTTTAAGGCCCAAAAAATGGAAAACACCAAGAAAATACATCACCTTAAACACCTACATTGACAGACAACAACCATAATTATTTGTGGTCACCAAGATTTTTCAACAAACACAACCACACCTAAAAACTCCAAGAAGATGCCTCGAATTATTTTTTCAAATAAAATGAAATGTGGGATGAATTATGAAATTATTGACATTTTCTAATATCATAATGTTTTTTGTATTAATATTTTTAAAATGGAAAGACTAAGGAACCTAATGGATTGAATATTAAATTCCATATGAAAACATGTTATTAACTGAAGAACCAAATTGATGATGATAAGTGTTAAATTGATGATAATTTTAGTGACTATTGAAAGATTAATATAGAACTTCCTATAGGATTTTTGAAATATAGATTCACCAAAATATAATACATGGGAAGGTATATAGAGTTCAGATATACTTATGAGAGATATTCCTTGAAAGTGAATTTTGGATTTACATGGATTATTGAATAGTTAGAGTCTAGATGTAATGAAATGGAGAATACATATATGATTATTTTTGTGTTGATATTATGTGTGCATATATAGGGTCCCCAGCCTTTTAAAAATATTATAACACAATTTTAAACCTAATTAACCATAAAATAAAAACCAAGGATCATAATGTCTACTGTATTTTTATGACTACATACGATATTATAAAGAATGAAATTGAAATAAAAAAATAATTTAGTTTGTCACCATAATGAGATCCTAACATTATTTTATATCTTATATATTCATAGGACAACCTCGTAAATACATGAACATAGGGATGGGATAAAAATAAATGTAATAGAATAAAAAACAGAATAAATCATAACACAAGAGTTAGAAAAAATAACTTGATAACCTCAAAGGAGTGTCATAAGAAATAAAATTTATAAGCATATCACATAAAAAGTTTTATCCTATGATCAAGGATACATATGAATTCAGAATCAATATGGAATCACAACATTTATTGCATAAACTTTTATTTACATGGTAAAAAAAGGATCTTTTAATGTTTGTTTTCTTGGAATAATGATAAAAAATACATGAAAACATAAAAAATTTATAATCCACATGAAATGAATATTAAAAGAAAAAATTTAAATAAATTTACTTCATATCATAACCTGGGAACATACATAATAATAATGGGTGAGGAAAATGCCCAGTAAGGGAAAGCAAGGTAAACAGTTTACATGTGACAAAGAAAAATATCAATAATAACATGATGAAAACATAAAGGAATGAGAAAAAGAAAATTGGGAAAATAATATTAAAAATAACATGATTCATAATATGTAAATGTGTCTAAATCATTTAAAATATACATTAATAATCATATCATCATTTTATTCATTGAGGTTTCATAAAACAATTACATAGGTTATTCACCATGGTATCATGAAACATGTCATCTCTAGAGACTAAAGTATTAAATCAATGAATTGTAGAGATATTAGGGTGAACCCTTAATATGTATTACTTTCCATGTGGCCCACATATATCATGATAAATCATTTCATAAAAACCCATTAATAATATAATAAAATGGGTTTTATATAAAAATCATGTCGTTTCAAAACTTCTTTAAAAACATGAACATTATATAATTTATAACCCGTAAAAAAGGGGTTAAAATTTTTATGTATTTACATTACAGAATAAAATAGTTATTTTTTTCATCTAGGTGAATACCCATGGAAATAAAATTGGTTTGGGTATTCTCAAAAAAAAAATGTAATTTCTTGAATAAGTGGGAAATTGTGAGAAGTTAAATTTATAGCATAATAGATATAAACCATGGTTTTATGAAAGGATGATAATGGATGGGAAATGGGTGTAGGAACCTGGACCTTTCTTTCAGGTATGTTTTTCTTTTTCTGGTTGTTTTTTGGGAAAAAGCGGGTTTTCTGGAAATTTTCTAAGTACATGCCGTGTACTTTATATGTACACGGTGTGTACTTCCTTTTCGCCGGAGGCTGTGTGTTGTCCGTGAAGTAGCCACACACACGGCTGTGTGGGAGTGATTGAAGTCCTTTTAAAGCGGATTACGGAAAAGGTGAGTACACTCCATGTACTCCAAAAGTGCATGCCATGTATTTTGTTTTTTTCATTAAACGCACCGGGGTCGCATCTATTCACCAGAATTCTCTTATTTTAGGTCTCGTTTGACCGAGAGCTCCACACGACTTTAGATCATCAACGATCTCCTCAACCTCCATCTTTACTCCAAATCGAACACTATTGGTTGCGTTGGAATCTCATTGGTGAGTTCTCTCTTCTACTTGATCCTCGTTTCGTGATTCCTTTTCTTTTCAAAGTTATCATGGGTTGAATGTTTTAGATGTTTTTGTAGATATTTGACTTTTTAAAGAGATTCAAGCTCTGAGGATCACATATAGAAATATCCTAACACCGAGGATGGTGGTTTGTGCCTTTCCATTCAAAGTCTTTGAGTATTATGTGAAAATTCTACCAATACTCTTGACCAGGGTATTGCCTGTTTACCATTTTAGCCCTCTTTAATTACTTCCTTTCTTATATTCTTAGGTAGAGGTAATTTATATGTGAATAGGTTTGATTTCTATGATTTGGATGTATTTTCCCTTCCATGTTCTATTTACGACTGTTTGGTTCGGTTTAGCCAGTTTGGCTGCCTTGCCTGTTTTCCATGTCTGCTGCTGTAGGAGGGGGAGTTTGTATTCTGACATTCTTGTTATGTTGTAGACTGTTTAGCCAAGTATTTCTATAGGTTTACTTGGCCATATTACACTTCTATGCTCATTGACCTACACAGGGTTGTAAAAACCTTTTGTAGTAGACTATTAGAGGGAATTGACTAGGTGATCATCCTCAGAGAGTCTTTTAGAACTTTTGACTATAAGGGTAATTGACCAACTGAGCATCCACAAAGGGCCTAGAACCACTTTGGTCTATAAGGGGAATTGACCAAGTGAGATTTCATAGAGAGCCCATGATTGCTTTATACTATAAGGGGTTTGACCGCGTGAGCTTCCGTAGAGAGTCTTTGTTTTTATTCTTAAATTGTTTAGACTAAAAGGGGAATTGATGGTGATTTCTTCCTTAGAGAGTCTCTAAATGACCTGGGATATATAGAGAATAACCAATAAAGATTTCTCAGAGAGTCGTTGACCTTGGGGTTATAAGAGAAATTGAACACGTTAGCTTCCTCAGAGAGTTCCTTAATACCTTAGAGTATAAGGGGAATTGACTGTGAGTGCTTCCTCATAGAGTCTTCATATACTGAACCAGAAAGGATAGGTTGTTTGTACTTCTTAGAGGGTTACTGTGCATAATTGATTGATTGACTTGTGGAACTTTTTACTACTGAGCACATTCATGTTTACTGTTTTCTACAATTTTACCTGCCATATATTCACTTTCTATTAGGCACAAATCATTGAGTGGTTGCCTACTAGGATTTAGTATCACACCATGTTTGGTCCATGTTTCTTGTCCCAAACGGATTATATTGTTGCATGTTTAGATTAGGGAAATCGGTCTTCTACTTTAGGTACTTGATTTATTGTGGAGCTGGAGAGCATGGGACCAAGCCATGGCTTGCGATGGTGAGGAGTTTATCTAATTTCTTTTGCATTTGGTTTTGCACTACTTTATTAAAACATTGTGACTTATTTGGCTATTTTCCTAGAAATATGTATCATACATCATTTTATATATGTTCTCTAGTTTATACTTCAGTTTTCTATTGTTACTGTTGTATCTCATTATTATTGCTTCTGATCTTGTATGTATTTATTTAATTCCTCTATGTACTCTGCCAACGAGGGAATAGATTACCCACTGTCACACCCCAGCCCCTCGCTACTAGTCGGTAGCCTCTGGCGTTCGGGGAAATGTGCTTGAGTACATGTGACCAACCGGGTACGGGTTACCTCCTGGTGGCTTCCGGAATTGGGACATTACAAAGTGGTATCAGAGGAATTTTTTTCTCTTGATTTACTATTTGGAGACATTAGCTAGGGATAAGAAGGAATGGGTACATGGTAATAAGTTGTCCCTGGGAGTAGCTAACTTATGTGTAGTGAAAAGACAATCTACCTCATTTATTGCAATTTTCTGGTTTTTCGAGTTTATGGTTAATCTGATTTTCACCATTGGGTGTATGTTTTGTGTTATTATTGTTGACGTTATTGATGATCTATTTCTCTCACAACCTGGTGAGATGAGGGTATTCCATCTCTTGCATCATATAAACACTTGCTATAAATCACATTTCATGCATTTTTTTCCATGTCATATAGGATGAATTAGCGATTTCATGTTGTTGTGATGGATGTTGTGTGAATTTTGCATGTTGTTTTGATAGTTTCCTTGTTATAAATACATGTTGTTTGACAGGGTATTATTTTGTTTAACGTTTTCCTGAATGAATGCCAAACATTGGTTTTTGAGGTGTTATGGGCCCTCATGAACCTTAAATTGGTGGATCATTGCTCTATTTTCCTTATTATAGAATTTATAAGATTCTTGAATTTGATCTGTGGGGAGTATGGGCCGTCACATATTAGAATGTGGCACTTTCAGTGCTTGTTTCAGTGTTTTCTAGGTTCCAGAGTAGTTTCTGAGGATTAATTTCCGAAAAAACATATAATACACACCATGTAGTTTTGACTACATTCCATGTGTTCTTCAGTTTGGGAAGAAATAGTTTTTCCTAAGTAAAAGTCATGTACTTTATTTACATGAAGTGTATTCTCTAACCATGTCATAGGCCATGAGGGAAGAGACATGGGATGGGGGAAGTCCTATTGGAACACATCTTGTACTGATCAAACACGCCATGTAGTGTTGACCTAGTGTCTCTCATATAATTAACAACATGGACAGATAAGACCTTAAGCAATACACGTTTTGTCCTAGTTTAACATGTTGTGTAGTCTGACACATGTACCCAGCCGTGTCACGAACAACACAGGTTAGTGTTATCCTTTCACGTACATGTTGTGTCCATAGGGAACACGTCGTGTAGTGTTAGCCGTGTATTCTATTGTGTTTCTAACCACACGTTCGGTTGGGACTTCTTAGTACACACCGTGTCCATCTAGAACATTCTATGAGGTGTAACCTGGTAACAAAAGCCGTTTCACTAACAACACGGGCTAGGCGAAGCTTGTCTAGTACACGCCATGTCTATCTTGCACACATCATGTAGTCTTGTCTTATGAGAGTCGTGTGGATTAACCATGTAGAAGGACTCTGTCATGGGAACATTATTCAAGTACACATTTTCTTTTAAGACAACAGGCTATGTGTTTGTGGTTTTACATGACCAGTATTGGCAAGAGTACACGCCCATGCAAATTACTTCAGGGAACTTTCCGTGTAGAAAATGTACACGTCGTGTAGTCATGTTTTGTAAAAATTGAGTTATTTATTTCCACAATTATTTTATTACACTCCTTGTTTTCATTCCTTGAAAATATTGATCTATGTTATGCTTGAACTTGCAGATTCATGCCACCGAGACGTCTTCTAGTAGTGCTCAAGTTTCCTGACAGTGATCAGACACCAGACATGGCCGATAAGGGACTACCTGTAGATCCTCTTATTGTGATAGCCTTGACACGAGCTGTTGTACCTAACATAGGTGTTGATGCGTATTTCAGAGAGGGATTTATGGGTATTATGTATACCTTTCATGGAGTACTGCCTCCAGCCCTGTCAATGGATGATTTGATGTGATTCTATCAGCAGTAGTAGCATCCTACATTTTTAAGGGATGGAGGACCTCAGGTTGCAGAGTCATGGATAGAAGCCACCCTGATGATTTTCGTGCATCTGAAGATACCTCCAGAGAATAGGGTGTACCTCGCTACCTGCATGCTTCAAGACTCCGCCAAAAGGTGGTGGGATGTGATCTCCCTGGTGGGCCGCCATCAGAATATGGCATGGGATGAGTTTCGGATCATCTTCTACGATTACTTCTATCTGGAGACCTTGAGGGCCGACGGAGCCTGGGAGATTATGAGAATGTAGAAGGGTACTCTTTCTATTATGGAGTAGTCATCCCACTTCACAGAGCTATAGAACATCACGCCTATTCCAGGAGGTGATGATTTTTTCCTTGAAAGGAAGTTTGGGGATGGTCTGGGGCACGACATCCTATCGTAGGTGAACATATTCAAATTGACTTCGATAACTTCTATCATCAACCAGGTGATGATCACGGAGCATAATATGAGAGATTATGGAGCTATGATCTAGGGCGGTTTGGCATCCAGAGTTAGTGCTCCACCACCTGATAGCAGGAAGCACCGCATGGAGGATGTGCGATGAGATAAGAGTAGGCGAGATGCATCTTCCAGTAGCCAGGTGGTGTGCTACCAGTGTTGGAGAAGCGGTAATACGAGGCCATGTTTCCCGAGAGACCCAGTGGTGTGCCGATCTTTCTGCAAGATGGGTTATCTTCAATGACTTTGTCAGTTCTTCTCCCCAGCAGCTGGTGACATGGGTTCTTCTATGACTCTGTTCAGAAGCAGCGCCACTACTTTCCCACTTGTATGGGAAGTGGAGTTCTTATGGCGATTCAAGCTGAGGTGGAGGTTGTGTCCTTGGTAGTCATTCACCAGTTCTTCAGTGACATCTGGGTGGATTAGCTCAGAGTGGCCAGGCTGGTTCATAGGGCCATGGTACAGTCCTAACTTTTGTTGTGGAGCAGGCCCAACAGAAGTAGGATTCTTGAAATTCTACTATTGGAGGTACAATCTTTGTAGCCTCCGTTTTATCTTCTACTATTTTTGACATAGGGTCTTCTCATAGAATTATATTTATTGTTGTTGTGTAGAGCCTTGGGATCTACATCTTTCCCATTTTCGATATCTTGACTGTAGACACCCCATTGGGGACTATAACGTCTAGTGTACGTCAGTGCAATGAGTTCCCACTATAGGTTGGTGGATGTAACATTCTACGGGACCTCTATGTCCAAAATATGAGAGGATATTATACTATTCTACGAATGGGTGGACAAGTTCTATTTCAAGTAGTCATCGATTTTTATAACCATTGGGTGAGTTTTGTATCACCAGAGGGTGGATCCTTTCTTCATAGGGGTGAATGGGATGTCCAGGCGAGAAGAGTGGGTCCAGAGCATCAGGGGTTGGGAGTAGTTACATCCTATATTTCTAGTCTATATTTTGATTACTAGGGGACTAAACAGTTTGACTTTCCTCTAGTAGTGGATCGTTTCAGAGGTGTCTTTCTATAGGACTTTACAGGTTTTCCTCTAGAGTGTGAGGTTGACTTTTCATTAGATCTTGTGCCAGGAATGGCACCGGTGTCCATTCCTCCTTATAGGATGACGAAAACAGAGTTGTAGGAGCTCAATAAGCAGTTGGAGGAGTTATAGGCAAAGGGTTTTATCCAACCCAGTACATCTCCTTGGGGTTAGTATGTCCTGTTTGTGAAGAAGGTAGACGGTACCCTCAGGATTTGTGTGGATTATCAGAAGCTGGACCAGTTGACAGTCAAGAACAGATACCCCTTGCCTAGGATTGATGATCTCTTTGATCAACTTCAATGAGACTAGGTGTTCACAAAGATTGAATTGAGGTCCAGTTATCATCAATTGCACGTTAGATTATCTGATATGCCTCTCATAGCCTTTCAGAGAAGGTATGGTCAATACATGTATATGGTTATATTGTTCAGTCTCATGAACATGCCTTCAGTTTTCATGGAAATGGTGAACCGAGTGTTCCACCCATAATTGGATTCCTTCATTGTGGTTTTGGTGGATGATATCTTGGTGTACTCTCACACTCGACACGACCATGCTACCCATCTTGAGATATTTTTGAGTACACTGAGGGAGCATCAGTTTTATTAAAATCTCTCAAAGTGCCACTTTTGGATGGAACAGATTCACTTCCTGGGTCATATTATCTCAAAGGGAAGAGTATCAATGGACCCAGAGAATGTAATAGTTGTAGTTTCCTGAGAGCATCCGAACAACGGCTTTGAGGTGCAGAGTACTCTAGTGCTGGTTGTATACTACAGAAGACTCATACATGACTTTTCATTCATGGCAGCACTACTGACAAGTCTGACATAGAAGGGTGTGATGTTCTTATGGTGAGATTCATGTGAGTCAGCCTTTCAAGAGCTGAAAGGGAGGTTTCATTCAGAAACGATAGTAGTCTTACCAAATCTAGGAAAGATCTATACTATTTAATGTGATGCGTAAGGTATCGAGCTGGGATTTATGCTTATTCAAGGTGATGGGGTCATTGAGTACAGGTCCCGACAGTTGAGGCCACATGATAGGAGTTCCCTGACGCATGATTTGGAGTTGGTAGCTGTTGTTCATGCCTTATGCTATTGGAGACATTATCTTCTAGGAGAGCATTTGTGGTTTTCAATAACCGCAAAAGTATCAAGTACATCTACACCCAGCATGATCTGAATTTGAGACAGTGTAGGTGGGTGGAGTGCCTACATTCCTTTTAATTTTATCTTGCATATATGCCTGGGATGGGAAATGTGGTGGCAGACATGTTGAGTTGGACGACCCAGATTCAAGCAGTTCAAGAGTCCAATAGTGAGTGGCTTCTTATGGATCTATTCTCCAAGATTCATTTGGAGGTGCATGATAGGCAGGGGAACACTTTTCTATATTTTGTAATTGTAACCTCTACACTTCTTAATAGAGTTCAAATGAGGAAACTATCAGATTTTGAAGGCCTAGTCCTATGGGAGAGTGTGTTAGAAGAGGACCCTATTCCAGGATGGACCATAGGCATGGATGAGATATTTCATTTCCATGGGCGTGTATGGGTTCTAATAGACATACGCGAGTAGATGATGCAGGAATTTCATTCATCAGTTTGTACAGTTCATCCAGGAATCACCAAGATGTATCGTGATCTACAATGTCAGTATTGGTGGCTAGGTATGAAGAGAAAAGTTTCTGGTTTCTTCATGAGGTGTTCCACTTGTCAGTAGGTGACGTCGGAGCATCTGTGACCAACAGGGCTTTTACAGCATTTACCCATTCCTGTGTGGAAGTGGAATGATGTCACGATGGACTTCATGACCAGTTTGCTGAGGTCACCTCGAGGGAGGGACGCAGTTTGGGTTTTCATTGAAAAACTCACAAATGTCGGTCAATACTTTCTATTCAAGGAGACCTTAAGTGTTGATGAGGTGGGATGGTAGTACATCTGAGAGATCATACCTCTTCATGGAGTTCCAAAATCCATTGTTTTCAGATAGGGATGCATGTTTTACTTATCAGGTTTGGAAAGGGCTTGGGAAGGCTTTGGGTACATCGGTACTTTTGAGTATAGCTTACCACTCCCAGACAGATGGTCAGTCTGAGTGTATGATTCAAGTTCTTGAGGACATGCTCCGAGAATTCATCCTAGATTATCGAGGTTCTTGGCAGAAGAATATAACTCTTGTGGTGTTTTCCTACAATAATAGTTTTCAAGAGACTATATAGATGTATCCTTATGGGGATTTGTACAATAGTACATGCATATCACCCTTATATTGGCTGGACGTATGAGAGGTAGCTTTGCTAGGACCTCATCTTGTCCAGGAGACCATATAGCAGTTAGAGTTGTTTTAGAAGAGGATAGCTACATGACAGTCTTGAAAGGATTATTATGCTAATTAGTGGATATGACCTCTAGAGTTCGAGGTCCGGGATCAGGTTTTCCTGCGTGTCATAACAAGGTTGGGACACAAGAGGATATTAAGAAAGGGTAAGATCTCACCGAGGTACGTCGGGCCATTTGAGGTGTCATAGAGAGTTGGGCAGGTTGTATATTAGTTCTAGTCACCATAGAGGTACTGAGCTAGGCATGATGTCATACAAGTTTCTCAAGTTCAATGATACTTATCATACCCGTCTCATGTCTTTCAACCTGAGGAGGTTGAACTCAAAGTGGATGCATTGTTTGAGGAGAATCCTATCTGAATTGTGGATCATATTATAAAGGTTCTCCAGGGTAGGCCCATTCCTATTGTACAATTGCTAAGGCAGCATGGGTGGGTGTAGGACAAGACCTGGGAGAGGGAGGCTGATGTGCGAGTACAGTGGCCGGAACTGTTCAGTTTTTATTCTTCTACGCCGTGCTAGGGAAATTCTGGGTTGATTTTTTTAATGGGGGAAGTTTGTAAAAAATCGGACCTTATTTTCTGGCATGTTTTTCCTTTTCTGGTCATTTTTGGGAAAAAGAGGGTTTTTTAGAAAATTTCGAAGTACACGACATGTATTCTATAATTACACACCGTGTACTTCCTTGCCGTAGGATTCCATGTGATGGCCGTGTAGTAGCCGCAGACACAACCGTGTAGTAGTGACTTGGAGGCCGCTAAATGAAGTGTACGGAAACGGCGAGTACACACCATGTACTCGACAAGTACACACTTTGTATTTTGTTTTTTTCATTAAACGCACCAGGGACACGTCTAATCACAAGAATGATCTTTTTTTGGGTCTCGTTCAACCGAGAGCTCCGCACGGCCGCAGATCTTTGACAAACCTCAGAGCCTCCATTCGTCCTCCGAATCGAACACTGTTAGTTCTATTAGAATTGCATTAATGAGTTATCTCTTATTCTTAAGCCTCATTTCTTGATTCCTCCATTTTTCCATGTTATAGTGGGTTGATTGTTTTAGATGTTTTTTTTAGATATTCAACTTTCAAAGGAGATTCAAGCTTTAAGGTTCACATATAGAGATCTCCTAACACCGATGTAGGTGGTTTGTTCCATTCCGTTCAATGTCTTTGAGTATTATGTGATAATTCCACCAATAATATTGAACGGGGTATTGCGTGTTTACCGTTTTACAGCTGTTTAATTCCTTCAATGATTTTATGCTTGCATAGAGGTAATTTGGATATGAATAGGGTTTATTGCTATGATTTGGATGTATTTTACCTTACATGTTTTGTTTATGACTATTTGGTCCTGTTAAGCCAGGTTGGATACCTTGCTTGTTTTCCATGATTGTTGCTATAGGATGGAGAGTTTGTATTTTGAAATTCTTGTTAATTTGTAGACTGTTTATCAATGTAGTTCTAGAGGTTTACTTGGCCAAATTACACTACTATGCTGGTTGACCAACACAGATCCGTGAGAACCTGGTGTAGTAGTCTATAAGGGAAATTGACTTGGTGAGCTTCCTCAAAGACTCTTTGAGCACTTTTGGCTATAAGGGGGATTGAAAGTATGACCATACTCACAGGGGATAGAACTAATTTTCACTATAACGGTAATTGACCGAGTGAGCTTCCTTATAGAGTCCTTCATTTCATTATACTATAAGGGGATTGACTACGTGAACTTCCTCAGAGAGTCTGTGTTTTTATTCAAGAATAGTTCAGACTATAAGGTGAGTTGACAGTGAGTTCTTCCTCAGAGAGTCTATGAACGACCTGGGGTATAAGGGGAATTGACCAAGCGAGCATCCTCAAAGAGTCCCTCACCTTGGGGATATAAGATGATTTGACAGTGTGAGTTTCCTTAATGATTTTATGACTATATTAGAATATATGGGGAATTGACATTGAGTGCTTCCTAATAGAGTCTTCATAAACTGAACTAGAGCGGATAGGATGTGTGTAATTCCTAGAGGGTTACTGTGCTTGATTTATTGTTTGACATATGGAACAATTTACTGCTAAGCACTTTCCTATTTATAGTTTTCTACACTTTCACGTGCCATATATTCACTGACTTTTAAGAACAGATCATTGGGAGGTTGCCTACTAGGATTTAGTCTCACACCCTATTTGGGTCATGAATTTGGGCCCAAACAGATTAAATTTTTTGTACGCATAGATAAGGGAAAGCGCCCTTCTACTTTCGGTACATGATTTGTTGTGGAGCTGGATAGTATGGGACCAAGCCATGGATTACGATGCTAAGGAGTTTATCTTCTTTCTTTTGCACTTGGTTTCACACTTTTTTTCAATCATTGTGACTTGTTTGGATGTTTTCCTAGACATAATGACCAAGCATCATTTTATATATGTTCTTCAGTTTATACATCATTTTTCTGTTGTTACTATTGTATGTCATTATTATTTATTCTCCTATTGTATGTATTTATTTACTTCATATGTGTACTCTTCCAATGAGGGAATAGTTTCCAAACAATAAAACCCTAGTCCCTCACTACTAGTTGGCAGCTTCTAGCATTCGGGGAAATGTTCTTGAGGACATGTGACCAACCGGGTATGGGGCGCCTCTGGGTGGCTTCTGGAACTAGGACGTTACAATGGGTATCCCCCTGAAAAAATATAATTTTGTAGTAATTTCATCAATAAAAATGTAATAGTAATATGTTAACCTGAATTTTAGAATACATATAAAAAAATAGGTTCTTTAAATGAAGAGAAAATGATGATATTTCCCTTACCTCATAGAGTTACACCTAAAACTCAGATATTGGGACATTCAGGGATTAAGGAAAACATGGGAGGAATAATTGTTAGTTAAAATATAATTGAATCATGGATTATGGAGTGTGAGTGAATAGAAATGCATAAATGGGTGGGTATTTATATCCAAATGGAGGATTTTTTTTAATTTATAAATATAGGCCTTAGAAACCTAGTTTGTGGAAACTAAAAACCATGGAATTTCCCATGGTCTTCACACATGGTTTGGGAATATTGGGCCATATTTTATAGTATAATAATCCAAATAGTTAAAAAAATATTATTACTTATTATTTTGTGAAAAATTAATGTTTCCACAAAAATTATTTTAAATTTTTAAATTTTTTAATTTAGAATATGGAAAGTAAATTATAGGTTTATAAAATGATTAATATCTATTAAAATAGTGTATATTAATAAAAGAAAAATATTATGGTCTTGGATTATGTTTAACTAATTATTACATCATTATCACTTCATTTTAAATTCATTAAACATATCGAAAAACTCAACCTCTATTTTTACTATTCGTAAAAAATAAAGTATCTTAGAAAATTCTCATAAGTTCACTCTAACCTAATTTTGACAAGATAATTTAAAAAATGATATTTAAATTATTTCAATAATACTCTAAATATGTGAATTATAACTTTTAAATACAAAAATAATTTTTTATTAAAAATAATAGTGGATTGAAAAGGCATAGTAAAATTCCTAAAAAAATAAAAAAAATTATTTTAATATTTATATTTAAATAGGTGTATTTTCATCATAGAATGTCATTAAAATCATAATTATTCATAATATCACAGTTTATTAAAATAATTTATATATTTACTAGAATATAGAATTTCTATTCCAAAAACCATATTATCATATTTCACCTCAATTTTATTAAGAAAAAATAATTAAAAAAATTATGGAATAAAAATATTATTTAAACAATGGTGTTATACATATATAACAAGGTCCTCGACACATAATCCCTTATAATTCCTGCATTCGACCTAAGGGTAAGGTGTGTGATGGTGATAGATCCATGGTGCAGGTCGTCTAACATTTCTTGAGTGGTAATTTACACAAACATGAACTTCTCCAATGCGAGATTTCATTCATGGTTCATATTTTGAAGCTCATCTTGGGTTGGTCAACATAAAACCCCAATTACCATACCATCTATTCAATATCCCATAAATGGGCTTCATACAACATGACCCAAATGGTTCAGTAAATCAATTTCCCTTTCTGAATTAATAAAATGTTTTCATTATAAACACTTATTATAATTTAAAAATTATTATTAAGAGTGTATTCTCCAATAGTCATATTGACCAATGGTTATATTTGACAAATGGTCATATAATATTCGTGTCCTAATAGTCACATTTCCATTTATAATGACTTCATTATTAAATATATATATTTTAGTTAAGAAAAAAAATATAACCGTCATTTTCTCAGGAATAAAATTTTATTAAAAATGAGTTGGTTTTTTCATTCTTCCCCCTTTAAGAAATTTCATCCCTGAAATTTGAACTAATTATCTCATTTGAGAAAAGGTGTGGGGACTTATGTTTTATTGTATCCACTTTTTCTTGCATTGCTTCTTCATATTTATGGTTCTCCATAACACTTTATCTTGGTAGGTATTCTTGCTTCATAATTCCTTGTCTATATAGTCGATGATCTCCACCGGATTTTCCTCATAATAGAGGTCATGTTACAGTTGTCCCACCTTAGGATTCAGTACACGTGAATGTTATGGTATGTACTTATTCAAGAGAAATAGATGGAATAAATCATGATCATGAGAAATATTAATTAGAATTGCAAGCTGATAAACCACTACTCTTATATGATCAAGGATTTCATAGGGGACAATATAGCTAGGATAATATTCCCCTTATTCCCAAACCATATGACTCTATTCCAAGGTAAAACATGAAGGAATACTTTGTTTCCAATATCAAAATTCACGTCCCACTGATTATTTTTAGTATAGATTTTATCCAGACTCTGAGAAACATATATGTGCTTTTTGATGGCATGAACCTTTTCTATCATCTCTTGCACATGATCTGGCCCAAGAAACCTTTTCTCACCAATATCATCCCAAAAAGTTTGAGTTCTACATTTCTTTTCATATATATCTTCATTATGTTCCATTTGAATACCAGAATGGATGTTTTTGTATGATAACTCAACTAATTGGAGATATTGATCTTTTCAACCATTAAATTTCATTGAACAAGTTCTCAGCATGTCCTTAAGTGTCTGAATAGTCTTTTCAGATGGGCCATTTTTTGTGGGGTGATTGGTGGTACTTAAATTCAATTCAATATTCATAGCATGTTTAATACTTCTCTATAATTTTAATTTGAACCATGGATCATGATCATAAATGATAAAATTTGTTTCCCCATGAAAACTCAGCATTTCCATTATGTAAATCTTGGAATATGTTTTGATAGATAAATCATAATAAATATAATTATAATGGTATTTTTTTGGTAGATGATCCACTATAACCCATATCACATTATTTCATTTCGAGTTTCTCATGAGACTAGTGACAAAGTCCATAGTGATATTATCCCACTTCCATATTGGTGTGGGTAGTGTTTGTAATACCCATTTAAGAAGATGTCATTATTTTTTCACATTTTGAAAAACCATTTAAATTGTAGTGTAATCAGGAATCTCTCCTTCCATGTTATCCCAACAATAATGATCATGAAAGTATCTATACATTTTAGTACATCCTTGATTTTTAAAGAATGTAGATTTATGATCTCCATACATCAGCTCAATATTTATTTCTAGAATAGATAGAACACATATCCTTGAACAAAATTTCATTACATATTCTCAAAAATATTAAACTTATGAAACCTATCATTCGTTATGTCCTCTATATTATTATATAACAAACGGTATTCTATTTGATATTTCTTGATATTATCTAGCAATGATGGTTTAGAAATGATTTGGGACAGAATTGATGACTTCCCTTCACTCATTTTTTTTATGTCCAACCCCACTAGGTCTTTGATCAATAGATATCCTTGAATCCGCATCATTTAAAATACAATAGGTTCTTTCCTACTTATTGCATCATCAGCTTTGTTTGTTCTTCAAGGGTGATAATGAATTGAAAAGTAATAGTCATCTTAAAGTTCTATCCATCTAATATGTCTCATTTTCAGTTCCTTTTGTGTGAAAATATACTTCCCACATTGGTGTTCTATGTATATATCACATTCATCCACATAAAGGCAGTGTCTCTATATCTTCACCCAAAAAATAACCATAGATAGGTCTAGGTACTGCATATGATAATTCTTCTCAAGTGGCTTCAACTGTCGATATGTATAAGCAATCACCTAGTAATTTTTCTGGTGGACACACCCAATCCCTTTCATAGATGAATCACTAAAAATTATGAATCATTCTCTGATATAGGGTAGTGTTATCAAAAGTAAAGTTAAAAATCTATACTTCAACTCTTGGAATTTTTCGTCCCACTTATTTTTCTAGATTAACTAGGCCCCTTTTAGAGTTAACTTGTTTATTGGAATATAATGTCGTGAAATGTTTTTCAAGGACGTCCTAATATATCATACTAAACCAAGGATACAATGAATACTATTTATTTTTATAGGATGAGGCCACTCCACCACAACCTTTATCTTGGAAGGTTCAACTGAGATTCCTCCATTAGTTATAATGTTCCCCATTAAAGAAACTTATTGTAAACAAAATTCCCATTTTCTAAACATTCCCAATAGGCTCTCCTTCACAAGAGTATGAAATGTATCCCCTATATGATCCTCATTCTCCTCCATACATTTTTAACATATCAAAATATCATCAATAAAAACTATAAAAAAGATATCACGGTGGTCTTTAAAGACTATATTCATAAAATCCATAATAATTACAGGATCATTAGTCATGATTATGGAAATAACAACAAACACATAATTCCCATATATTGATCTGAATGAAATATTTGGAACAACTTATTTCCTCATCCTCAATTGATGATAACCATATCTAAGATTAACCTAGGAATAGAATTTAGGCCCATATAGTTGGTGAAATAAATCACCAATCCTTGGAGGAGCATAAATTTTCATTTATGTCATCATATTAAGTTCCCATTAATTAATGAATAGCCACATTGATTCGTCCTTTTTCTCCACAAAGAGAATATGTTCTCCCCAATGAGACACACTTGGTTATATAAACCCCTTCTCGAAAAGATCATGGAGTTGTTTCTTTAAATCTTACAGATCCAAATTTTCTATTCTATATATTGTCTTTGCTGACCTCTTGGATCCATGCATGAGTTAAATGAAGAACTCTCTCTCTATCTTTCTAGGGGAGGACCATGCAACTCTTCGGAAAATTCGTCAATGTGTTCCTGAATTATGGGGACATTTTCAATTCATATACATTCAATTTATTCTTCATTTGTACTGATTATTTCCATAAATAAGGATATGGGAGGTGATTCTAAAAAATATCAGGTTTTCATATTTCTCCTTTCAAAACAACTATATATTTTCCAATCATGATTACTGATATTTACTTACCTCTGTAGTTGATCATTGCATTATATAGTGAGAGATAGTCCATCCTTAGTATAATAACAAATTCATCATGTGAATAACTACTATATTTATGATGAGATTATATTTTATAAAGTAAATACCATAGTTTCTATAAAATTTTGATTCTTGGATAATCCCTCTAAGAGCCTTGATTGATAGCTCTAACTCCAGTAGTTCATGGATTGATTCTATATTATTTGCCAACAAGGATGAAATAATGGAATACATAGAACCATAATCAAAAAAATTACATGATAGTTTTTTGTGATCAATAAGAGTACATGGTACAACATCATTTGGAGCTTCATCTTCAGCCATCATGACAGAAAAAACAAAACCATGTTCCCTAAGTCTATGCTGATTTTGATAGTGATTCCCCTCCACTATCATAGGATTTGGATAGTTATTGGAAAAGTTACCAAATTGTCAAAAATTATATAATCTGACTTTTGGATGGGTCTTCACCATATTCCCTTTGTTGTTAGTGTTGAAAATTTTAGGCTTCACCACACTATGATATGTCCAATAAATATTTCCAACTCTTCCACCCATGTATCATTTCCCACTCCTATGAAATTAGTCCCCAAATTAGTCATCTCATATTTGTTTTATGTGGGAAGTTGAAATTTATTTCCACCTCTTCCATGATCAATGTTACTTCATATTATTGAATCAATATATCTCTTTTTTTCATTCAATCTATGGGACAATTTTTTCTCCATGAACTCTAGTACAGATTTTATATCACTTTTCACAATATTATCATAGATGACACAGTCTCAAGTGGATATATTGTTCCATAAATGGGTTCTTAGCCCATAAAATAATCTATCAAACTTTTCATTAGGATCCATGAAAAATTATAGGTTTAATGAAAAATTCTAGTAATGTTCATCTCATTGCTTTCCACAGATCAATCATCCTTCTACTTTAGCTCTAGGAATTGTTTCTCTATTTTCATTTACATCTAACTGGGGATATATTTTTTGAAAATGATTTCCCTAAATTATTCCCACTCCATAGCCTCCACATCCCTTATTGGATACATGTTTTCAATCAGTGTCCATCAATGATCAGTTTCTCCCTTTATGTGGTATATATCCATGGTGACATTTTCTACTTTTGTATATGGACTAGAGAAAATATATTTTCTATAGGGCCTATCCATTTTTTAGAACTCAATAGTTAGGTAGATCCACTTAAAGAAGGTGGTCGTTGATCTATAATAATCGTAAAAGAATGTTGTTCCATTCGGCGTGAATTTGGTGTCTTTTATTGATTTATATTATTTTCCATAACTCAGGTCAGTGGATTCGTCATTCACATGATGCTTTCAATTTTGGATTCGATCAAAACATCGTCTGCGCATTGTCTATTGCGCTAACCATTTACATGGTTCCACCTATTTCTCAACATTTTATAAAATAATAAAAACTTAGTTAGAAACACGTTTTTTTAATAATCTTAAAATTATAATATAATTTTATATATTGTAGCATTGTGAGTAAATATGTTATTTATAAACATATTTATATTTTCTATAAATACAGCATACTGTTTCATAAAATGATTTCAATTAACAAAAAATATCCCAAGGGAGTGTCTAACCAAGAGTGTAGTGAGGCCTATTATCATGCCCCAGTTCCTATTTGATTCTATCTCAAAGTGGTGTTGTTTTGTTTTACCCCTAAATATATATTTTACCGAGCAACATCCACGTTTTCATATTGAGATAGGGAATTCTTTTCTTAGAAACCACTTACATAATAATTCACCAAAATACGAGGATTTCTTCATCTATATTAAAATGTCCTTAAGGTTCTTAAAAAAATTTAAAATCAAAATTTCTATATATAAATTAATCTTCAATTTATATCAACAATGGGATCCTATCTTTTATAGCATAAACTGTTCATTTTCATAGGACAAATAGAGTATCTTTTAATGTTTAGTTTCTTGGGAAAAAGGTACAAATTACATGAAAACACAAACATATATTCTAATACAAATTATATGATTATTAAATGGGTTTTCCTATTTTAATTTACTGCATATCATATCCTAGGGACACACGACAATGAATGGGTGGGAAAAAGGCCTACTAAGGGAATCCAAGGTAATCATTTTACTTGTGACCAAGAAAAATATCAATAAGAACATAATGAATAAAATAAAAATTTGAGAAAATGAAATGGGGAATATAATGATAAAAATAACATGAATCATAAAATGGAAATATGGAATCAAAATTTAAAAAATACAGTCATAAGAATATCACCAAGGTTTTTCACTGAGGTGTCATAAAAATTACTAGGGTTATTCATCAAGGTATTGTAAAACATGTCATATCAAGAGATTATATTCATTACCCAATAAATTAATGATCTATCAGATAAAAACATTATATTTTTTAATTTTCATGTTATACATATATATCATTATAAATGACTTCATAAATAACATGTGGAGAATAAAAAATGGGTTTCCTATCATAATCTTGTTGTTTCAAAAGCGATTTAAAAGCATGATCATTATGTCATTTATAACCCACTTAAAGGGAATGTGGGTTTAATTTTTTTTATATAAAATAATGAAATAAATAATTTTTTTATATTTTTATTACCTATGGATTTGAAAGATCATTTTTTATTAAAAAAATATAATTTATTGGGGAGAAGATGGAAAATTTGAGATGTAAAATCGACATCATAACTGGTATAAAGTGCTGTTTTTGAAAAGGGTAAAAAGATAGGGGAAAGGGACTCCCATTGTTAAAAAAATAATTTCGAACAAAGGTAATTAATAATAAGTAAATAAGAGAGAGTGAAAATAACATTCAGAAGACATATACAAATATTGGTTCTTGAAACGAGGATAAAAGAAGGATATTTCTCTTACTTTAAAGAGTTACTCTTAAAAAATGAGGACTCAGACCTTGGGGACTTGAGGAAACCTTTTGGGGACTAAATGGGTGGTATAAATACCATATATTCTTAGAGTATATATTTTTAGGGAGTGTAAATGGGTAAATTGGTGGGTTTTTAATACAAAAGTGGAAGATTTGTTTATTAATTTCCAAATATATGCCTTGGAATCCTATGTTGTAGAAAATTTAAATCCATGGTATTTCCCATGGTATTTGACCATGGATTTAGACATTTGGGTAATATTTTATGTTGTTTTAATCCAAAATATTCTACTATCATTTTATATTTCTTATTTTAGCATGGAAAAGTAATGTTTCAACGGATATAGATTTTAAATGTCAATGTTTCAATTTTAGATATTACAAAAAAAATTATATGTTTAGAAAATGATTAAAATCTATTGAAATAATTTATGTAAATAAAATAACATATTTTGAGTCATGGATTGTTGTTAAATACTTAATGACTCATCCCCTGGGGATTGTGCTATTATTACCCCAAACCCACCTTCCATAAGAGAGGGGTTAGTGATGAGCACTAGAAAGGCATATCATAAAAATGGAAGGAATTACCTTTAAACACACACACACACACACTCAAACACATTCCAAAACACTAAAACATGGAAAAATATACACCACTAAAACAAATATGAGAGCCCATACAAGTTAATGTCATTGGGAGAGAATACAAACCCAACAAGGAACCAATTATCGCAATGTACAAAAGGAATATCTGATGGAAATATGTGAAAAACTCAACCTAATCATCAATGTTGTGAAGCTACTAAACTTCAAAGTAGTATGTCATGCCCGCCCAGTCCTAATGGGCCCCACATGGTCCTAAGCCACTAAGTCCACCACTATAGGATTTGTAAGTCTCTTCCCTTAAGCACCTCTATCGAAACCTCAATCGTCTGCACACGGCACAATACATATGGGCGAAACCCATGAATATATGAGTATAAAAATACACAGTAGGGACCCCGAGACCCCTGAGGGTCTCTCAGTAATCCACGAAGGAAAACACCACAATAAAAAATACCACAAAGATAATACCACCAAACAATATCTCAAACACATAGAGAAAAGTAAAAGACATAGATCACAATGGGTATCACTTAAGTATGGAAGTAAAGATGACTACACATAATGTTAGATTGTCTTATTCTATCGAGAGGTGCTGCTGCTAAACTGCACACAGTCTCTAGGTGCTGACCTGTAGTGGATTGCAGGGTGCTGACCCACATAGGATCTGTAGTTGCTGACCCCCATAAAAATAGCTATGTGTTATCCCACAAAATATCAATAACTGCTAACCCATACAATATTTCTTTGTGATGGCCCACTCATGATTGTTGGTTGCTGACCCAAGCTAAATCATTGTTCATACTTCAAATCACAGACATCCAATAGATTCCGGCACATAACATTCTTGATATCTAGAGGATCCTCTTGTCATGCCATCAGTCATACATCAACCTCCATAAAGTCACATATAGAGTAACCCCAATGGACTGTCTTGTCATAAGGGTCCCAATGCAATAGATGGTTCGTTGATCAGATGCCAGGTCTCTATGTTATAGGCTTTTTATTAAAAATTTCCCTTTAATATTTGAGTTAGATCCATCCTAAACACATAAAAATTATTCCAAAAATCATGTGAAGTATCTCAAAAGTACATCAATATTGAAAGGGTCCTCTCGCCGTAGACGGTGCATCAATCGGATGACCAGTAGACATGTTATGTTTGTTTCAGTGAAACAGGTCTGGTCAGGTCGGGGTCACATCCGACATGGGTCCCGCATGAATCAGACCCAGCATGTCTATTAGGCTCACGGTTCTAGCATGGTAGGTTGGGTCTCGCCTTGTAGCAGGTCCATCTCGGTGTCATGAGTTGGGCCCAATGGCGCGGGTCCGGCCTGCCCGTCTTGGATATGGTAGACCATCGCATTAGGCTTTCCACCCTCCATGCGGTCGACACAGGGTGGCCTACATTCCGAGGTCAAGTGACCGAGGTGCCTCCACACGTCTTTCTATGTTGGCTGGACATTTTTCATGCAGCAGACTGGATCTGCGTGCCTCCGGCATACTAGAGCGGCCCGAGCGGGCCACTCCCCCATACGTCACCAACAGGAGCAGTGCCACCTCGCCACCGTGGTCGGTCTTCCACAGCCTCCTACCGTCTTGGTGCACTGATAGGTGCACCTCTACATGTAACGCCCCGACCCCAGTTACCCAAAGTCGGTGCATTATTGCGTAACATTGGCATTATCACAAAATATCAAGTCTCGAAAGACCAATTAGTTTAGTATCTTTGGAAACACGAGATAAAATCATAAATGTTATATTACATCATAAAGTGAAAAAGTACAATAACATAGTCTCCATTTTCCACACTCATATACCCTTCAGACTATCCCTGCAAGTCATTCCTAAAATGCTTCTTCACATCCTGGAAAAATTAAAACATTGAAAGGGGTGAGCTCAGATGCTCTATAAGGATAACAATATTGCGGATGATTTCATAAATAAACATTAACATTTAAGGCAATTTACAACTAAAAAAAATCCTTTTTAAACTTCAACTTCAGCATAATATGGAAAAAATAAAATTAAATAACGCCATTTACTTATTCACATGGATATTATACTAGTCGAATAATCCCATGCAATGTCAATAACCACTTTCATAATGACTGAATGCATAATGACAGACTATTATAACCACGTAGCCAAGGCCTCGTGCCAAGACTACAAATATGATTTTGTCAACGCCCCGTTCCAAGACACTAGTTTGTCTCATGAGACCTACCGATGCATCTAGGAGCTATAGCAGGCTCCACCCATCACTTATTAAGTCCAATGCAGTCCTCATATGAACAGGTTTAAACATTTTATAAACCATAAAAAATCATATCACTTAAAATATGCATAAAGGAAACATAAAATTTCCAAATTTCAATCACAAGATATCAACACAACACATTGATATAATAAAAACACTTTCAAAACCATTTTCAATACCAAAATAAAAGAAAATTAAAAATTGATATTTATTTTTCATTTTAAAAAATGTTATGGCTTATAGAGGAAAACGAAACTCAAATAATGACCACATCGATGGAGAAGTCGCTCTCACTGCATATGCAAGACAAAACATTCCTTTTTTAATTTAGTAAAAACCATTCGTATAAAAAATATTCCTTTTGAATAACCATAAAAGTCAAAGAGGTTTGTACACTGTATAAAAAAAGTTGTGTATAAAACAAAATATGCCTCAATAAAAGGAGATTGAGACAAATTCCCATACAAAGATCATTTTTTTAAATAAAATATATCATTTATGTGTATTCACTATAATTACACATAACGAAAGTAAAAATAAAAGATAGGACATAATAATATCATGGAATAATTTGAAAGTAGGAGATTAACCCAAAGAACAGAAATTGGGTTAAGAAGTTCCCTTACCTCGTGTCCGACTTGACTCGACTGTTCCTTAACCTACTGAATAATAAACTAGAGATATTTTATAATTGAATAAGAACCATTTTCAAGTTTATTATTCCTTTTATATCGCTTATAACATTGTTATGAACATTATGTAATTATTTATGTTAATAACGGTCGTTTTGTCGATCTTTGGTACTTGAGTCAAAAATAAACTTCTTAAAATTAAAAGTTGTTCATGTGGTAAAATATCCATTATATCCATAATTATATTCATGATTTAGATATCATATAAATCATATATATACAGTATATACATTCATTTATAATATTACATAACATTTAGAGATAAGAAATGGAATACACCGTTCATGGAGACGGTAAGCCGTACGTATGTATGAACGCTAGTTTCATTTCTATTTCGTATGTAATTGAATGATGTTATGATTATATAAAGGTATAATATAATTCTAGTATAATATAATTTATAATAACATTTACTCCATCCTTTATATATCCCACATATGGCATTAACGATTCAAATCACTTTGATGAGGCGGTAGTCCGCACTTCCAAAAATGAAAATATCACATTTACACATAATGGAAACCATAAAGGTATTCCATAAATGAAAAATACATTATCATAAGGAAAATAAAAACATAATATATATCATATATAAAAATATTGTCATCATAATGGCCACCATGAGGTGTGTTAAAAGTTGATTGAACAATCATCGTTTCGTGAGGCAGAAATTCGCCAACCACAGAAACAGTATGTTCTTTAACCATTAGACGAAGGTGTGTGTAAGTGTAAATCAAATAATTCTCATAAAAACATACTAGTATATTTTTTATACTGGGGTTTTTACAAAATAAAGGAATAAAAATAATTTAAGGGGTGGACAAGCAAAATAAAACAAAATAACATAAGAGAAGTCATTACCTTAAAACGGGTAACTCTTTTAGATTTGAGACAAAGTCTTCCATGGGAAGAATTATGCCCAAAGTGAGGCATCTAGGAGTAAGATAGGGAAGTTGAAAGAGTATTTGGTCAGAGTTTGGCCGAGCCAAATGGCTTGGAAGGTGTGAATAAGGTGGTAGTGGTGGTGGCCTTTTATAATAGGAGAGGAGGGGCACTCTTGGAAAGACTGAAATGTTACTTTATTATGAAATGATTTTCGGATTATAAAGGTCCCAAAATGATATATTTCTAGGATAAGGTGATAAGGGTTCTAAATATTCCCATAAAATAGGTTTTAGACAAGTGTAAGCCTTAGATTTTACATTATCTTTCCATTTTATTTAAATCGTTAATTAATGAGGTAATCGTTGCATCATCATGGTGTCATAAAAATTTTAATTTATATAATGTATAAAAATTATAAAAAAATTACCATGACTTAGGAACTATTATTATATTTCCAATGAATATTTATAGTCAAGATGTTAACTTATATAACCCCATGTAATAATTGTTTTAGTATAACAACACATGTTTGTGACAATTTTATTTTTACTTTAAATAAAATGTTATTAATGTCATTTTCTTACCCAAGTGGCTCCATGGGGTCCCCAAGTTGACCAATGGATTTTCTTGGTCGGACATGACTCATTAAATAAGGGTAGGTCGATTTTAAGGTTATTTTCATATTTTTATAATATCATTTTTACCTTAAATTTCACTAATTACCTTTAATCGCGATTAATTAAACTTAAAAGTTACTATTCACCAAAAAAATTATTTTAATTCCATTGAACCACATTTTACTTCCTAATGACAACCATTTATGTCTTATTTTTTAAATTCAATTCATAGAAGCGGTAAAGTTTCATTTAAATGAAAAATCAGTTTTTTAACTACCACTTAGTGGTTTCACTATTCATCAAAAATTGATGTTTTTCAGAACAATGCCAGAATTTCACCTTAAGCTATAATTGATATTCTGAATTAAAAAATGATGTATATTTTACAAAATTCATAACATATAAGTTTCATTAATTAATTTTATAATTAATTCCTGATGTGACAACAAATAACGTGTTTTTAAGAAACAATATATATCAAAAGATTGACAATTGTTTATGTCCAATTTCAAAGTGAAATTAATTCTAATGAACACCATTGGATAAAATGGTAAAAATATATTATAATTATACATTAAAACAACTCAATATCATAAATTATCACTATAATTTATTTTGATTAAAAATGTTGTTTTTAAGTATTTTTCACTATTCATAAGAAATTGGAAGTTTTCAGAAAAATACCAAAAATTCAAAATAGGATAATTTCGATATTAAGAATCCACAAATGAAGTCAATTTTGAAATATAAAATATATATAATTTCAAAAAGTGGGTATTACTATTCATAATGGCTATTTTGATTGGTCGTGGTGCGTTAGAATCTCGAACTTGCGTACAATGCAAGCTATTGCATTATTGAAAGAGAAGCGTATCATGGAAGCTCGAGGTGTTACATTATCCTCTCCTTCAATAAATTGCGTCCTCAAAATTTGAAATTTTTCTTTGAAAATAAAAGTTTGAAGATAGGAAATACCTTTGTGGAAAACCCACATCGAAAATAAGGTTAATAAAAATATAACTTTAAAAGAAAGAAAGATAAGTAAAAAGGTCACCCGAGATAGCCAATACTAGGATTCTATGAAAATATGGATATACAAGAAAAACAAACCATCAAGGTCTGATGGAGAGTTGTAGAAAATTGGATTAGGAGAAAGATAACCATATGAAAATCACAAACTTGTGATTGGCTAAATGGTCATTGAATCCCCAGTTGGAAAAGTTAACCAGCAACGTTTTTGTTTTAAGTTACATTTTATAATGTTGAGGAATTTATATAAGATATTTACTAAGAATGTAAGGGAATATACATACTTGTCATGTAGACTTTCATTCTTTAATAAATTTTTACCACAAACCAATCTTTCACTCTAAAAGGTAATAGAACTCAAAAATATTCTATTTATCCTAATTGTATAAGGTTACAAATATTAACAAATAACATTTAGATTAGTAAAACTATTTTTTAATAATGAGGAAATTCTTGTAAGCTAGTGGTAGGTAATAAAGGCCTGTCGCACTATGGTTGTGGGTTCGATTCCTGCAGCTTTGTCCGATGCGACGGTTTATCCCCCATCCTGCAAGTTGTCCTTTTCCTAAAACTATAGTATTATAATATTCCAAAAATAATATTCAGAAATGTTTTAACCTTAAATAATACCATACAAAGTTCAACTTAATCCATTACAACCTTTATTGTTATCCAAAATACCTCTACCCAGACTTTCTCTAAAAGGTCTCTAAATTCCAAAATCAATTGTAACATCAGATTCCCCAAACAAAGTAAAGTTTCTCTTATTGTCACATACTAAAAAAATGATTACCTTCATAATATTAAAAAATTAATGAAAACAAAAAGTACGGCAGTACAATCCTTATATATATCACCTTATTCTTATAACCAGAATATAATCCTTGTTTCCAAAAGCACCAATACTTTAATTATTCCACTTCAACTGTAGTAACAGCATATGATTGTCCTTGATCCCTTGGCATTTTTTGAGTTAAGGTTCCCTAACTCTTAGGACATTCATTTGTATAATGCCCCATTTCCCTACAATTGTAGCAATCAACATTGATAGCCTCTTTCTTTCCCTTGCAATCACGAGCCTAGTGACCTTTTTCTACACATTTATAACAAACTCCCATTCCTTTTAGGAAAGTACCAGGAAGATTCTTCCCACAATTATTGCATAATGGAAAATCCTTATTTCCCTTTTTCCATTTATCTATCTCTTGTTCCACCGTTCTATTCTTATCTTGCTTTACTTTGTTGTCATAAGACATAGAGAATTCCTTTTCTGTCTTGATAGCACACGAGACTATATCTTTGCATGTTGAGAAAGATTGTGATACTAAAGCTCGACGGAGAAATGGTTTTAACCCATCAAAGAAACGATCAATCTTACTTCTTGGGTTACGTATATAATCTTCATCATGCCTCGCTAACCTTGTAAAGTTAGCCTCATACTTTGCGACATTCTCATCCTCCTTCTGCCTCAGACTCAAAAATTGCCTTTCCATATCTGCTAGATGGTCATGTGGAAAGTATTTTTCTAATAAAATTTCCTTCAACTCCCTCCATTCCATTCTTGATACTTATTCATCTTCCTTTGTGTTTTGAGTCAACAACCACCATTGATCGACATCTCGAGTGAGGCGGTAAACTGCCATGACAAATTTCTCCCTTTCGCTACACCCCAAGGCGTGGAATACTTTCTCTAATGAGTTTATCCATTTCTCCGCTACTAATGGATTTGTACCCCCATTATATGTTGGCAGTTGTTGCTTCATGAAGCTGTCTAACATTGATCCTCCACGTTGCGGATCAGGGTTCTCCATACGATTAAGGTTACTATTCATAACCTTAGTGAGTTGTCCCAGTATGATGATAAGTTGATCATCACCAGTTGTATCTCCAGCTCCACAATAATTATCTTGACCAGGAGGGCAATCCCTACACGGAGTGCGTGCATTCATACAGTTTCCATTCCTCCCACTAGGTTCCATTTCTAAACAATGGCATAAACTAGATTAGTTTATGAATTAAAATACATAATTCAATACTTGTAAAAAACTTAACATAAATTGAACTATTTATGGATATAATCCAGAATCATAAAAAAATTTTCTTTGAGGAAGTATGTACTCATAAGCCCTTCATAATGGTTTGTAATGAAAATGATAATTATCTTAAAAATATCCCCCAGGAGTGTCGTAACCAAGAGTGCAGCAAGGCCCGTTGTCGTACACCACTTCCCGTTCGAGTCTAGATCAAAGCTGTGTTTTCGGATTTTACCCCTAGGTATATCTCTTCCAGATCCATCTCTACCTGCTCGTATCCAGACAGGAATGTATTCCTCGGAAAACTCATAAAATCTCTATAATACCAAAATTCTAGGAAGTTCTTCTATACTAATCCTCAATGTTTATCTTAGGTCTATGTGTTTTAATCAGAGTTTATCTAAATCTAGCTTCCAATGTTAGTACTAAACTGCCTCTGATACCAACTGTAAATCCCCAAACCTAGTTACCCAGAGTCGGTGCATTATTGCCTAACATTGGCATGATCACAAAAGATCAAGTCTCGAAAGACCGATTAGTTTAGTAGCCTTAAAAACACTAGATCCAATCATTAATGTATCATTACATCATAAAGTTAAATACTACAATAACATATTCTCCATTTTCCACACTCATATCCCCTTTAGACTATCCCTGTTGGTCATTCCTAAAATACTTTTTCACATCTTGGAAAAATGGAAACATTGAAAGGGGTGAGCTCAGATGCTTAATAAGGATAACGATATTGTGGAAGCTTTCATAAATAAACATTAACATTTAAGGCAATGTATAACTAAAACAAAAGCCTTTTAAAACTTGAACTTCAGCATAATATGGAAAAAATAAAATTAAATAATGTCATTTACTTATTCACATTGATATTCTACTAGTCGAATAATCACATGCAATGTCAATAACCACATTTATAATGATGGAATGCATAATGCCAGACTATCATAACCACATAGACAAGGCCTCGTGCCAAGACTACAAATAAGATTTTTTCAAGTCCTCGTGCCAAGACACTAGTTTATCTCATGAGACCTACCGATGCATCGAGGAGCTATAGCGGGCTCCACCCGTCACTTATTAATTCCAATGCATTTCTCATATGAACAGGTTTAAACATATCATAAACCATAACATAATAATATCACATAAAATATTCATAAAAGAAACATAACATTTCAACATTTCAATCACAAGATATTAATACAACTCATTGATATAATAAAAACACTTTTAAAACCATTTTCAAAACCAAAATAAAAGAAAATTAAAACATGATATTTATTTTTCATTCAAAAAAGTTATTGCTTGTAGAGGAAGACGAAACTCAAATAATGGTCACGTCGATGGAGAAGTCGTTGTCACCACATATGCAAGACAAAACATTCCTTTTGTCGTTTAGTAAAAACACTTCGTATAAAAAATATTCCTTTTGAATAAACGTAAAAGTCAAAGGGGTTTGTACACTGTATAAAAGAAAGTTGTGTATAAAACAAAATATGCCTCAATAAAAGGAGATTGACACAAAGTCTATTATAAAGATCAATTTTTTAAATAAAATAGATCTATTATGTGTATTCACTATAAGTACACATAATGAAAGTAAAAATACAAGTTTGGATATAATAAAATCATGACATAATTTGAAAGTAGGAGATTAACCTAAAGAACGGAAATTGGGTTAAGAAGTTCCCTTACCTCGTGTCCGACTAGACTCTACCATTCTTTAACCTCCTGAATAATAAACTAGAGTTAATTTATAATTTCTAAAGAACCTTTTTCAAGTCTATTATTCCTTTTATATCACTTATTACTATGTTATGGACATTATGTAATTATTTATATTAATAACGATCGTTTTGTCGATCTTTGGTACTTGAGTCAAAAATAAACTTCTTAAAATTACAAGTTTTTCATGTGGTAAAATATCCATTATATCCAAAATTATATTCATGATTTAGATATCATATACATCCTATATATCCAGTATATACATTCATTTATAATATTACATAACATTTAGAGGTAAGAAATGAAATGCACCGTTCATGGGGACGATAATCCGTACGTATGCATGAACGCTACTTTCATTTATATTTCGTATTTAATGGAATTAAGTTATAATTATATAAAGCTATAATATAATTCCAGTATAATATAATGTATAATACCATTTACTCCATCTTTTATACATCTCACATATGGAATTAACGATTCAAATCACTTTGAGGGGGCGGTAGTCCGCACTTCCTAAAATGAAAATATCGCGTTTACCCATAATGGAAACCATAAAGTTATTTTACAAATAAAAAATACAGAATAATAAGGAAAAGAAAAACATAATATATATCATATATAAAAATAGTTTCATCATAATGGCCGCCATGAGGGGTGTTAAAAGAATATTGAACAATCAACATTTCGTGAGGCAGAAATTCCATAACCACAGAAACGGTATGTTCTTTAACCATTAGACGAAGGTGTGTGTAAGTATAAATAAAATAATTCTCATAAAAACATCCTAGTATATTGAAGATACTGGTGTTGTTACAAAAAAAGGAATAAAAATAGTTTATTGGGTTGGAGAAGCAAAATAAAACAAAATAACATAAGGGAAGACATTACCTTAAAACGGGTAACTCCTTTTTTTTTGAGCCAAAGTCTTCCTTTGAAAGAATTATGCCCAAATTGAGGCTTCTAGGAGTAATAGAGGGAAGTTTAGAGAGTATTTGGGCAGAGTTTGGCCAATCCAAATGGCTTGGAAGGTGTGAATAACGTGGTAGTGGTGGGGGCCTTTTATAAGAGGAGAGGAGGGGAACTCTTGGAAAGATTGAAATGTTACTTTATTATGAAATGATTTTCGGATTCTAAAGGTCCCACAATGATATATTTCAAGGATAAGGTGATAAGGGTTAGAAATATGCCCATACAATAGGGTTTAGACAAGTGTAAGCCTTATATTTTACATTATATTTCAATTTTATTTAAATCGTTAATTAATGAGGTAATCGTTGCATCATCATTTTGTCATAAATATTTTAATTTATATAATGTCTAAAAATAATAAAAAAATTACCATGATGTAGTAATTATTTTTATATTTCGAATTAATATTTATAGTCTAAAGGTTAACTCATATAACCCCATGTAATAATTGTTTTAGTAAAACAACCCATGTTTGTGACAATTTTATTTTTACTTTAAATAAAAAGTTATTAATGTCATTTTCTTACCCAATTGGCTCCATGGGGTCCTTAAGTTGACCCATGGATTGTCTAGGTATGCCATGACTCATAAAATAAGGTTAGGACAAGTGTAAGGGTATTTTCATATTTTTATAATAACATTTTTACCTTAAATTTCAATAATTACCTTTAATCGTGATTAATAAAATTTAAAAGATACTATTCATCAAAAAATTATTTTAATTCCATTGAACCAAATTTTACTTCCTAATGACAACCATGTATGTCTGATTTTTGAAATTCAATTTATAGAAGCGGTAAAGTTTCATTTAAAGGAAAAATCAGTTTTTTAACTACCACTTAGTGGTTACACTATTCATCAAAAATTGAAGTTTTTCAGAACAATTCCAAAATTTCACCTTATGATATAATTGATATTATGAATTAAAAAATTATTTCTATTTTAAAAAATTCCAAACATATAAGTTTCATTAATTAACTTTATAATTAATTCCCGATGTCACAACAAATAACGTGTTTTTAAGAAACAATATCTATCAAAAGATTGACAATTGTTTATGTCCAATTTCAAAGTGAAATTAATTTTAATGAACACCATTGGATAAAATGGTTAAAATATATTCTAATTTTACTTTAAAACCACTCAATAGTATAATTTATCACTATAATTTATTTTGATTAAAAATTTGTTTTTATGTATTTTTCACTATTCATAAAAAATTGGAAGTTCTCAGAAATATACCAAAAATTCAACATATGCTAATTTCGATATTACGAATCAAAAAAAGAAGAAAATTTAGAAATATAAAATATATATAATTTCAAAAAGTGGGAATTACTATTCATAATGGCTATTTTGATTGGTCGTGGTGCGTTAGAATCTCGAACTTACGTACAATGCAAGCTATTGCATTATTGAAAGAGAAGTGTATCGTGGAAGCTCAGGGTGTTACACTACAACCATCCATTGTCCCTTGGTTCACTGTCTAGAATGCTGCGGGTGCCGCTGCGTGCCTCCACCAGGGCCGGCACGATGACAAAACCTTCGACAGACCATCAGACAAGCTATAGTGGTCCATTCTTTTCATCCCCTGCATCTTTGGCCCCCAATGAATTCCCTCTTCATTTTGAAGGTTTCAAATCTATATTTATATTTATTTGAGTGTTTTTCAATGAATAACACCCACGGAAGAGGGGCTGGATATTTGTTCGTGTTAGCCTAGGCCCTTCGCATTAGATGTTTTTAATCAATGGAGGTATGAGTGTTTTAGTTTAATCAACAATGATAATCGTTCCCCATATAAAGAGGTCACAAAATAAAAGTCCCCTTCCCTCATAAATTCATGAATAATAGATCAAATTGTTCATGGGATGATCTGTGTTTGTCGTTTTCTAGAAAACAAATACGTGGAATAACTTTTAAATATTAAACAACCCCTACCTCGTTGATGTTCAATGCGGAAGCATTCACCCTTGAGGTTTCAAGATGATGACCTCATTTCAGAATCTATTCTTCGAGGAACATTGAAGTCGATGATGATCTGTTGGCGTGTCATTCATCGTTCTTCACTAGAGTGGGATTCCACTGATGGTTCGTCGGATATTTCCCCACATTTGTAATTTCCCTAAAACAACAACATGTTGAATTATTTAAAGAAATCTAAATCACAACGATGTTCCACCCATTAAATATTCTCATTAAACGAGCCACATTTAATGAGTCATTAATATTACAATGTCATAGTTTCAAACAAGCCATTATTGACCCTCTATTAATTCTACTCATCATCACCTCATCGCATCATCATAGCATCACCGTCCACTACTCAATATTGATAATGAAATAAAATAATTCTTTTAAAATGTTCTATTATTTCTCTAAAAAAGTCAAAAGAATAACTTTTCTACCATTCCCTTTCTGCCCAATGTTAATTCATTCATAAGAGAATCCTGATGCTCTGAGTTCAACAGTGCTCTCAGATTTTTCATTTGAGTATTGGTTCAAAATAAATAAAACACTTTCGCACCTTTACTAAACATACATTAAAATAGTTCAAAATTATATTATAGGATAATTGGTTCTCTGAATCAAGTGGTTTCAGAGTGTGTTGTCTTCAAACAATTCCATTTAATTTAAAAAATTACATGGAATTTCCGAGACATTACATTCTCTCCACCTTAGGGCATTATGTACCAAAAATAAAAAAAAACTAAAAAAACTGATGGGGGTACTGAGCTCAAATCTGAGCCTCATTCTCCCATGTTCTCTCTTGGAGGTTACCATTCTACCACCGAAAGCATACCATTATAATCTCCCACCCACATAGGGCCTTCTCCAGTCGATCCTCTATCTCCACTGGGAACTCTGTAAACATCTCCCCATCGTCAATGTATAACTGACCCCAGTTGATAACATATGATGGATCATGCACATACCTCTTTAGCTGCATCATGTGGAAAACATTACAAACCCAGTGCATGTGTTGGGGAAGATCATGGTGGTACGCCACCTCTCCAAATCTACCTAGGATATTTAAAGGCCTGATTAGCCTCAGAGATAGGTTGTTTCCCCGGACAAATCTCTACAATTTTTTTCAGGGTGAGACCCGAAGGAATACATGATCTCCCTCCTTAGTCTCCAATGGTCTTTGTCTCTTATCGACATAATAATTCATCTAGCTATGTGCAGTCCTCATCCACTCCTTGATGATCTATACCTTCTTGCTGGTATCCCTTACCAACTCTGAACCCATGAGTATCGACTTCCCTGCGTTTGTCCCGCATAGGGGTGATCTGCAAGGCTGCCCATACAAGGCATCAAATGGTTCAGTGCCATTGGTGGAGTGATAGATGTTTTTTCATGAAAACTCCACCAGTGGAAAGTGGTCCTCCCAACTGTGACTAAAATCTAGGACACAAGAACAAAGTAGGTCCTCCATGGTCGGTATGGTCCACTCCGACTACCATATGTATGTGGGTGAAAAGCTATTCTCAAGCACAAATACATCCTGAACTCCTCCTATAATACCCACCAACCAGGATGTAAAGTGAGCATCAAAATATTATATAATCATCGAATAAACCCCATGGATCCACACTATCTCTTAGACATAGAAGTTTCACATTCCCTCTACCGGTCCCATCTTCTAGATGCATAGAAAGTGAGTTGACATGGTGACTCGGTCAATGATAACCCAGATGGAATCATGGCCCAATGATGTATGGCATAACCCCATCACCAAGAAAATGAAGATATAATTCCAATTCCACTCTTGTACCTCATGTTTTTGGGACAAGAATACTGGAAGCTAACGCACAACCATCACTTGATGACAAGGCATCATGAAAGAACTCGACCACCACATTCTTCATCTCTCACCACTAGTTCTATCGTTGAAGGTCCTGGAACATATTCTTCACTCCAGGATGTACCATAAATGGAGATGTATGTAATTCTCTCAACACCTCCTCCCACAATGTCATTGGTACTACAATTGACCCTATAATAAGGATAACGTGCTCCCCAACTATCTAAAATACATCAGGAGCCTGTATTGGGGATAACTAACCACGTCAGTACTCGTAGTCATCATCCACCATCTTTTCCTCCCTGAATCATTGTATGAGTGGGGGATTGATAGTCATATACTTGAGTTAAGATGCTCCATCACTATCCACAAAATATATATGCGTTGCAGATAGATACACTATTTCCTCACTCAACTGTTGCAAACCAGACATCCTGGTGAGTTCATTTGTCACCACATTCCCCTTCCCATGATTATAGACTATCTCAAAATCATAGTATTGGAGGAACTCCATCCATCATCATTGTATCATGTTTTGGTCATTCTGTGAGAAGATATTTGTGGGACTCATGTGGTTAGAGTAGACAGTAAACTGTTCACCAATAAAGTAGTTTCGCAACATCATCAAGGAACATACCACTATTGCTAACTCCATATCTTGGGTCTCCATGTTCTACCCAATCTACCTCATCTTCCATGAGCCATAGGCAAACACTATTCACTCCTATATCAGGACACAACCTAGTCTGGTCCCTGATGCATCAAAATAGACCACATACTCAACACCCTCTTCGGGTAGCCTCAATATGGGGGAACTCGTCAGTCTCTACCTTAGCTCGTGGAAACTATACGTGAATATCTCTATCCATATGAAGGGTTTTCCCTTATTCATTAAAGTTTAAAAGGGTGATACTACTCTAAAAAATTCAGTTACGATCCTCTGGTAGTACCCATCCAACCCCAGGAAACTATGAACCTTGATCATTCTCTGGGTCTGCTCCCAAGCAAGAACAACCTCTATCTCCAATGGATCCATAAAAACACCAGCCTTTGGGATATTGTGTCCTATGAATATAAACCCCCAAATCTTGAACTGGGAAATTGAAAGGATTTAATAATGATGGTGCCCTCAAATTTTATCTTGGACTATCCAGAGGAGTGTAGAATGCTCCTCCTCTGACACCAAATTCACCAAGATGTCATCAGTGAAGACTACCATGAAATGATCGAGTTAATACTGGAAGATAATATCCATGAATCATATGAACACTGTTGGGTCATTGGTCATGCCAAAGAGCATCACCAATAACTCATAGTGGCTGTAATGGCACCACAAGTATATCTTCGATACATCTTCATCACGTACCTAAAGCTGTTGATAGGCCAACTTGATGTCAATCTTCAAGAACCACAACAATCTCTTCAGCTGGACGAAGAGGTCATCAATCCTTGGTAGTTGATACTTTTTCTTCATAGTCTCTTCATTCAGGAACTAGATGTCCACACACAATCTCAAACACTAGTCTATCATCATGGAAATGAGCATTGGGGTAGCCCATGGTGGAACACAAGTCCTTAACAACCCATTCCTCTATGAGCCTTCCAGCTATACCTTCAACTCACAAAGATACGTAGGATCAATCCAACATGTAGGTGTAGATATCAGTGTCATACCTTGGTAAATTTCAATGTAGAATTCTACCTCTCTATGAGGAGGAAGTCGTTAGATATCTTCTGAAATGACATCCTCATATTTTTTCACCACTACAGGATTGCTCGGACTCCCCTTATCCACCGCACTAAGGGTGAGACTATCCAACTAGTGAGTGATCAGTTGCACCCTATTCTAAGATTGTATTTCATGGACTACAAAGGTTCCCTTCTCACTAATGAAGGAAAACCCAGTCTCATCCTCATGGAGAAACAGCACTTTGGGCCTAAAATATCAATCTGATCATGGACTTTGGATAATATGTCCATAAAAAAGATGACATCACAAGGCCTCGATGTTGCTACTAGGATATCCCAACCAAAGATCTTGCCTCCTAGAATTATCTCACACTTTCATCACCATGTTGTAACCATAGTTATCTCTCACGAATAAGTCAATAATGATAATGATCGATCCAATAGATCCACTGGAATATCTAATCTCTGAACTAGAGCTATGGAAAAGAAGGAGTGACTAGCACCTCTGTCTATAAGAACTGTAACCAAGTGTAATTAGTCATAGATCATACCTCCACTAATCTTGGGAGCACCATTTTCATTGGCCTCCATAACCAAACAATTTCCCTTCACCTGTCCAATACTTCTGGAGCTCAAGGTGGGCCTATTAGGGGCGGTGGTGGTAGTACCTCAAAACTTTGTCCGCCTCCATCCACTTGGACTACTCCCCTGCCACATTTGAAACCCAGCAAACCACCTTTCCTAAACCTCTAACACTTTATCGATGGTCCCTTGACTGCTTGTTGGTCATCTGTGTGCAGAGTAAGATATTCATGATCTATGTTCCCATATCTGCTTCAATAGTAACAAACTCTAATCCTCAAATGACCTAATATACCCCACAAGCTTTGCACCTCCGACCCTACGTCATCGGGTCATCCTTGAGGAGGTTTGGCCTATTTGAGCCTTTGCGTCATCTTCCTACTACCTACTATAGATGACTCGGCCACCATTCATCCAATGGTGGCTCTCAATATTGGTGCCTGCTCAACTAGGAATCTCTCCACCTGTAGTGATCTCTCTATCACTCCATCCTATGTTAGGATGATGAATTAAATCATCGACGCACTAATATCCCATCAGAGTCCAATATCAATGGTCTAGGCCTTGAAGAAAGGACATCGTACAAGGTCGGTGGAGTAGTGGGAGTGGTCGGTAAACATCACTGAGTGTTTGGCCATAGTCATGCTTCCCTGTTTTAGTTTCGGTAACTCTTTAATACACACTGAGCATAGTGTTTTTGGTATGAACACTACATTGATGTGGCTCGCAATGTCCATCTAGACATGGGTCTCCACCTCGTGTGTCTAGATCATGAAGCTCCAATACCTCCCAGTTGTTCCTGAAAAAATACAAGATTGTAGAACCACCATCTGGTCTATAAGTGTATATAATAGGTGAAAAACATGAGTAAATTCCTCCACCCAATCCTCTATTTCCTAAGAACATGCCTATCCTTGAAACCACGAAGGCATGTACCTCTAAAACTCATCTAGTGCACTTAGTCGGCATCCACTGTCTGCTGGTGGGGCTGGTAGAAACTTATGATCCCTTAGTCGCTGTGATGATGGTACACCACCCTAAGGTACTATCGCTTTAAGTGGAACCTCCACCGATGCCTCATCGCTCGGTGGACCATCTCCGTGATGTCTTTCTAAAATACTGGTTGGTTGTCTTTGTTGAGGTATCCTGTACAAAAAAATATCTTCCACGGTGAATTAGTTATACTTGATGAGGTGACTCAATATAGATATATAGAAAAACCTTTCCAAAATAGATGAAACCAGTGTCTTGTGTACCAATTTGGAAAATAGAATTCAGGGTCCTAGTGTATGGATACGCTGGCCACCACATGAACACTTGAATCCCTTTACTGAAATTCAAACTAAAGACACATAACACTATTTCCCCCATTGAAATTATAGACTCCTAGTTCTTCTGGTAGAACCAACTGGCCTCTAATACAACTTTGTCATGACCCGCCCCCCAAGGCCCCTACCATGACTACCCAATCCAGCCTTCCATAGGCTAGGGGCTAGTGACTAGCAGTAGAAAATAATATCCCAAAAAGGGAAGGCATTGCCTTTAGACCTATACACAGACATTCTCATGAACATCCCAACAAACTGAAATGGGGAAACAATTATACCACAGAAACAAAGTTGAGTTCAAGTACAAGTGAATGTAATTGGGCCAGAATACAAACCCAACAGGGAACTAAAAACAACAAAGTACAAAAGAAAAATCTAATTTCCATCTGCGAAAAACCCCACCTGATAGTGAGATTGGTGAAGTTAATGTAATCCTAAGTAGTATTCCCTTCCCACCAAGTCTTATTGGTCCCTACCTGGTCCTCGGTCACCAAGTCCACCATCGTAGTGTCCGTCAGTTCCATCCCATTGGGAATATCTAATGAAACATCAATCGTCTGCACTAGACACTAAACCTGTAGGAAAATCCCATATAGAGGTGACTATGACAACACTCATTATGAACCCCTGACAACCTTGAGGGTCTCTCAGTAATCCATGACAGAAAACACCACAAATGAAAAAGTACCCAAGTGGTAATACCACCAAAAAAGTTATCAAACACATTGCATAATGTAAGAGATGCATCCAACCCTAGGTATAACATAATTACAGATGTAAAGACTAGTAGCCAGAATTCTAGATTACCTTATTCTTTCGACATGCTCTATTGCTGACCCGCACAGGGTCACTAGGTGTTGACCCATATAGGATCTCTAGGTGCTGACCCATAGAGGATTTCAATGTGCTGACCCACATTGGATTACTAGGTTATAACCAACATAAGATCGCTAGGTGCAGACCTGAAAAATATATCTATTTTCCGAACCACTCAGGATTTCTAGGTGATGACCCATGCAAGATCGTTATTCTTTCTTCATGTCACATCCAACCACTAGATTCTCGCACTTAGCGCAGTTGATTTTTGGAGGATCATATCCTATATCCATCGGTCATACCTAAACCTCCACAAAGTCCCACATAGTGTAAACCCAACTGACTACCTCATCGTATGTGTCCCAACACAACTAATGGCATGTCGATTAGATGCCTAGTCTGTATGTTAGGGTTTTTTGGAAAAAGTGCCCGATTGTATTCGAGCCAAATCCAATGTGTCCAAACTCAAACATCAATAAAAACTCATGTGTATTATCTCAAAAGGACCACCTCATCCCCGGGGTTCCCATACGGCAGATGGTGCTTCAATCAGATTCTCGGTCTAAAAGTTATGATCGTTTCAGTTAAACGAGGTTGGTCGAGGTCCAGGTCCGGTCTGACCCAGTCATATCGACCATGCCCGACCCTATATATGGGACCGGCATAGGTCCCGCATGGTTCCAGCATAGACATTCATTTGGTGCATTCATTATTCTTGGTAGGATGGGTCTGTCCCGGTGATGCGGGTCACACCCATTGAGCTGCGGGCCTGGCCCACTTTTCCAGGATGCTACAAACAGCCTCGTTCGGCCTCCCTCCCATCCTACAGTCGACATAGGGTGTCCTCCTTACTGTGGTCAAGCGACAACGATGGATCCACGTGGCTGGGGAAGCTATCTAGCCATTTATCACATACATGGGTCATGTTTGCGTGCCTCCGGCACACCCGAGAATGCCACTCCTCCACGTGGCGCCATGCCACCTCGTTGCTGCAGCTAGTCGACTGTAACCTCATGTTGTCTCCTCATTACACTCCACCCAGCATCCAACATGGCCGGCGGCCCCTGGTCTCACCATCATATATGTGGAAATTGCCACCATGTGCTGATGGTGGTGCAGGTACGATGACAGATGTAACGCCCTGACCCTAGAATCCCTGAGCTAGTGCTTTATTTTAATGAATTGGCATGATTAAAAGGAATCATGTCTAGAAGGACCGATTGGTTTTTCTTTCTGGGAAAATTGATTACATAAATGAACATTACATTAAACATTAAAAAATAAAAAAATAGAAATAATCATTTTATAATTCCATTATTCCTATAGCTTAACCCAGCTGGTTAATCAAAATATACTTCATCAAATCCTTGGAAAAAGAAAAAAAAGAAAGGGGTGAGATCATATGCTCATTGAAAATATAAATATAGGGAAAACTATTATAAATAATCATAAACATTTATCGAAATGTATATGAATAAAACATGGGACTTTTAAACATAAAAGACAACATAATATGTAAAATATAATTCAAATAATGCCATTTACTTATTCACAATGATATTCTTCTGGAAAAATAATCATATGTAATGTCAGTATCTAATTTCATTATGATAGAATGCATAATGACAGATAACATAACCACATAGTCAAGGCCCTGTTCAGTGACTACAAATGAAAATTTTGTCAGGGCATTGTGCCTAGACACTAATTTGTTGCATGAGACCAACTGATGCATCTATGAGCTATAATGGACCCCACCTGTCATTTACTTTTTCTAATTCATTCCTCATATGAAAATGTTGAAACATAACATAAAAATTTATATTAATACTAGCATATGAAATGTCAATACATTAACCACAAACCATGAATGGTATAAAAATAGAACATCCACAGTCAAAAATATCATAACTAATTCAATACAATGTGGAAGATTGTATTGTAATAAATAAAACTCAAGCAAGAATAATATCCAGTAAAAATATGTTGAAATAGTTGAAAAGGATAAATAAAAATAATTGATAGAAAATAACTCTTTTTGTTAAATCATTTAAGATTCACACATTTATAAAAGATTTCATTTAAAAGATATTTTTTGAATCAATGTGTCCCATACCACATTGAAACGTCTGAATGGAATTAATATTTTAAATAAACAAGTTCATATAAATAAATCCTTAAATTCATTTTTAAAACATTAACATTAATTAAAGGATTTTGAAAAATAAATCATTATAACATTTAAAATAATGATATTGATAAAGATTACCATCCGAAAAACTTAGAATATTTATTTTGAAATCATTTCTTTTAAACATGGACATGTATGAAAAAACATTCTCGGTAAATACATACACATTAAAAATCTCAGATAATAATGAGATTGAGTAATTAACCCTTACATTGTACTTTCCTTTGGTAGGGGCTACGTTTAATATCTTGTCTAATGACCATAGTATGTTATTATATTATAACATAAACATATTCATATTTATGATATCATACTAGATTCATTTATGGCTTTATATGACCCATTTAATAAAAATGACTTTGTCAAAATAACATTTTGGGTAAAAATCACATTCTTTATCATATTTGTTTTATCTTGTTATTCTTGATCGTATAACTTATATCATGATTTAATTGATTGTAGAATATAAAACATTACTTATATATCATACATATTCATAATATAATTAGGTATAAGAGATTGATATATAAAATGGAAAACCCCATTCATTGATACGGTTGGTCGTACTTACGCATAAACATCATTTACGTTTGCATACTATATTGAATGAAAGTAAGTGAATGAGATATATTTATATTTATATATATATCCAGAAAAATTTTTATGTAATATATTATAGACTTATTAATAATGTATATATATATTTATATTTATAATCATCGTTGAATGATGAATGTGGAAATGAATCTCATCGTGTCGTGGAGACGGTAAGACGTACGTATGCACGAGCAATGATATAATTTTATTGATGGTTAAATAATATGTAAATGGATAGTATATTATATATACTGAATCATTAACATGATGTAATTTTTATTTACAAAAATTTTACTCATTATTATACCCATCCAAATAATTAATTGGTTAATAACAAACTACACCACGACATTGAGACGGTAATCCGTACTTACGCACATATGGTGATTTTTTCATTTATAGGATGGGTAGACTAATGAATATGATTGTACCATATTTATAAAAACATATAAGTATGTAGATTTCACTGGAGTTGTTATTTTATTATAAAAACTACAATGAAAGAGGAAGTGGAAGAAGAAAACCACATTGAAAGTGCTAATGAAGTAATTACCTCTTCTTCGTGTTCTTCATTTTGATTTTTTCAAAAGGGATCCTTAGGTATGATTATGATAAACGAATTTCCTCTAGGTTGAGGTGAGTGTAGTTGGGTGGTTATTTGATCAGGTTATGGAATAGAAAAATGGCTTTGGATGTGTGAAATTAAGGGAAGGGGAAGTACCTTTTATAAGTGAGGTGAGGGGCACTTTAGGAAAAGCTCGGAATATTATTTTATTCTAAAATAATTTTCGGTTTATAATGGATCTAAATAGATTTATACCAAAGTTATCTTGGGGATTGTTCTAAATCCTCTCAACCAATAGGTTTAATACATGTTTAGGTCACCATATTAACCTTATAATTTATATTTAATTCTTGGTTTAACAGTTTATCTTTTACAATGTCTTCTTGTATTTTTATATTACATGGTTAATAAAAATAACATATATTTCAAAGAGAACCTCATGTGGTTAATTAATGGAATATCTAGCATTATATAAGTCCTTTGGAAGAACCTTGTATTTTAAGAAATATTATATTATTTAATGATATAACATTTGTTTTAAAAACTCATTTATGTCAATTTTTACACTAGTTAATATTTGGTTTCGTTGAAAGTAAAAAACAATATCACTTATAAAAAATACATTTAATAAATTCTAACATGTATTATTAATTTATAAAATTAGTTTAATTCAACAAAAGTTATAATTTAATTTTTTTTTGATATTTATAATATCAATTATTTTAATCTTTCCATAATAAGGTAATTACTGCATAATCATTATTCATAAATAAATTTAAATAAATGATGTCTAAAAATTATAAATAAAATAAAATAATGTTTAATTTTTTTTATATTTCTAATGAATATTTATAGTATAATTTATCTTATTTATGCCCTAATATTAAATATGGATTAGTTATTAAATTTTTAATTTAATACTTTTAAATATTATTTAAATAAAATGTTAATAAATTTCTGAATCCATTCCATGTGGATAATGGAGGATCGTATTTTATTCATAAGGTTAATTTTGTTCAAAATAAACTTATCCTATAGAATTAGGACAAGTGTTAGGGGAAATATATTATCATTTTTACCTTTAATTATCCTATTTACATTTAACTATGGTAAATAAAATTCAAATGTTACTATTCAAGAAAAATTATTTTCATCTTATTGAACCATATATTACATACTGATGTCAATCATGTATCTCGGATTTATAAAATTCAATTCATAGAAGTGGTAAAATTACATTTTATGAAAATTTTCAAATTTTCCTTGATGGTGGGTAAAAGACTTTAAAAAGTTCAATAAAATATTATACATCAAATCATATTATAAAATGCCTCTAATGAATTAAATTTTATTAATACATGTATTCTGTTTCGATTTTGACATTAAGATAATTTTTTATTTACCAATTATTATTTAAATGAAAATGTATGTTTTTATCTACAACATAGTGTGTTCACTATTAATAAAAAAAATGAATGTTTTAAGAAAAATACCAAAAATTCACCCAAATCTATTTTTGATATTGAAAATTAAAAATTGATTTTAATTTAACCAAATTTAAAACATAGGTTTTTAATTAATTATTTTAAAAATAATTCCCGTTTTCAAAACAAGAAAGTTATTTTTAGAGAAGTAAAAACTATTAAAATATTGATTTGGGATTATGTCCAATTTAAATGTGAAATTACATCCAATGAATAATATTGGAAGAAATGATAAACATAAAATCTAAATATAATTCAAAACCATTCAATTTTTTATTTTAACATATAAATTATTTTGATTAAACAAGTTGTTTTCAATTAAAATTTAGTATCTTTCACTATTCATCAAAATATTAAATTAATTAGAAAACCCAAAAAATTTAACCAAAATAAATTTTTATGTCTCTCTTCAAAATAATAAGATTATTTTTTCAAATTTAATTTATAAAAGTGTCAAGTATTGGATTTAAAATGGGTTCTCCATTAAAAGATGGAAAATTTTCCTTTTTTGAAATATACTTATTTTATCTAAGAAATTGAATTTGTTGTTATATTATGTGTAAGAAACACATAATATGGTTGATAAAATTATATAGAGTATATAAAATTCAAAATTCAGTTAAAACTATTCATAACTGCTTTTGGAAAATCTAATTTGGTAAGTCGTGGTACACTCGAACTCAGTGTTGTGTGTAGCGCAAACTATTGAATTACCTTAAAGAGATAATGTACTGGGAAATACTAGGGTGTTATATTATCCCATATTTCAATAAATTTAATCCTATCAATTTGAAATTGTTATACGGAAATAAATGGTTAAAAATAGAAAATACACTTGGGGAAAACTCACATCAGATATAGGGTTAAAAAAATTTAGTTTTAATAAGAGGGAAAGGGAAATGAAAAAGTTCCCATAAAAGTAGGTTTCTAATAAGAGAAAATTGGGTGAAATTTGAGATATATAATTAGAGAAAAAATGTAAATATTTATATGGAGTGATTGAGGTCACCAATCACAAAAAAGTGAGAAATAAATAGAAAATTGAGGGCCTCAAAACCATAAACCTATGATGACATAAAATATAATTGGTTTATCAAAACACAAGGTACCAGGATAACACATTTTTTGTTTTAATAGCCTTTCCATAATGATTAAGAATTAATTTCTTCATTGAAAAATAAAATACTAGACAAGTAGAGTTCCATCATTTAACTAATTTCTACCACAAACTCATCTATCAATACTATAGATAATAGAAATCAAAAATATTCTATTTGTCCTAATCGTATAGGGTTTCAAAAAAAAGAATTTATAATTCATATATCAGATTATTTAAAAAACAACCTTATTAAAACTATGAAATAATGAAGTCCAGAGGAAGGTGATGAACCCTGGTCTCTATTTGGTTGCGGGTTCAAGTCTTGTGGTCTTGCGAGATTCGACGGGTTGTCTCCCGACCTTCAGGTTGTCATTTTTATAAAAAAAATCTTAAAAAATCATACATAATGTTTTATCCTTAATCCATAGTATCCAATTTCCAAATTAATCCACTAAAACCTTTAGACTTATCAAAAATACTTTTGTCCAAACACATTGTCCAAAAATTTATAATGAAAGTCAACATAACATAATGAAGATCTCTTTTTTACACACAATAAAATGTGAGTACCTTCATCATGTATTCTCTTAAAACATAGTAACACCTTAAATAACCATAAAACCATATTGATTACATTAATTTTCCCTCAATAAATATATAATACATGATATATTCTTTATATCCAAAACATTTGAATACTCCAAAAATGATGGAATAAACAAACCATTAATTTGTTCGAAGGTAGTCAAGAATATCCAATATAATTTATCCGAATCATCCATCTCATATTCCAAAATAAATACCTTTGTATCCGGACCATTAAGGTTTATCTTTCCTTTAACCATGTATTTTCCAAAAACCTTAACTTATTGTTGAGTGACTATTTGTAGTACTATATAATCTCAAATCCTTAATGAAATAGTGTTGCAGTACAATGCTTCTTTATTTTCAAAATTTATAGAATCAGTACATTGTTGATACAACACTCAAATGAAAGGATTCATTAATAAATATATAAGAACAATAATTATTTCACATAATCCGTGATAGTATCATAACTTTATTTTTGTCCAATATCATCATTTGGTGTATACTTTGATGATTGGGGAATTGATTTGTGTAGTGTCCCAACTCCTGGTAGATGAAGCATTGTACATTTGAAACCATCTTCTTACCATTGCAATCACGTACTTGGTGTCCCTTTTCTCAACACTTATAAAAAACTCACATTTGCTTCAATCAATTACCATGGTGATTTTTTCCATAGTTATCAAATATGGGAAAATTCTTCTTTACCTTCTTCTCTTTATCCATTTTTCTCTCTACCATCCTTTTCATCTCTGAATTGCTTTCAAATCCATAAGACTCAAATAATTCATTACTTATCTTATTAACACATGATAATATTTCCCTATATTATGAGAATATGTGGGGGACTATTTCCTTTATAAATGTTTTCTTAAGACAATGAAAGATGTGATCTTTCTTACTCTTTGGAACATGTGTATTGAAAGAGTTCTCATTTCTTCTACTGGGAACCGTTTATAAACAATGGAATACACTCAGTTAGTTTATGAATCACAATTCATTATTCCAAACTTGTAAAATACCTAACATAAATTTAACATTTTATACATATAATCCATAATCATAAAAATAGTTTTCATTGATGGTGTATTTACTAATAAATCCTTCATTATGGTTTGTAATGAAAATGTGAATTATCCTTAGTGTATCCCCTGGGAGTGTCATAACCAAAAGAACAGAAAGGCACATTTTTGTGTAACTGGACACCTGGAGTCCTAACCATAACTCCTTGTCAGTGTTTTCACTCCCAGGTACATCAATGCCAGAGCCACCTCTACCTGATCGTATCCAGAAAGGGATGTATCCCTTGTAAAATTCACAAAATCTCTACATTACCAAAATTCATAGATGATCTTCTCTATGATTCTTTAATGTCTATCTTAGGGTAATGTTCTGTAATCAAGGTTTTTCTAAATCTAGTTTCCTAGTGTTTTACTAAACTTCCTCTGATACCAACTATAACACCCCGACCCCAGACACCCATAGCCTGTGTGTTATTTTAATATTTTGGAATTATTACAAGGAATCGAGTCCCAATGGACTGATCAGTTTATCAAGCTTGGAAAATATATTACATACATGATCATTAAATTATAAATTCAAACATAAAACACATCATAAAAAATCCTTTTAGAATGCCATTATTTCCAAATATTATCCCTATAGGTTTATCATAATATACTTTTTCACTTCTTGGGAAAGAGAAAACATAAAAAAGGGGTGAAATCAAATGCTTAGTAAGGATATCATTATATAGGAAACTATCATAAATAAGAAAAAAAAATTTAAGGAAAGTTATAAGACAAAAACACAAGACTTTTAAACATAAACTTGATTATAATATGGAATTGATTAATCAAATATTTCAATTTACTTATTCACATTGATATTCGACTAGATGAATAATCAAAAGTAATATCAATAGCTAATTTCATAATGATGGAATGCATAATGTCGGACATTATAACCACATATTCAAGGCCTCCTTCCAATACATCAAATAAACATTTTCTCAAGGCCTTGTGATAAACTCTATTTCATCTCACGAGACATACTGATGCATCAAAGAGCTATAGAGGTCTCCACCCATCACATACTTTGTCCAATGCATTTCTCATATGAAAATGTTGAAACTTAACATAAACATTCGTATCAAAACTAGAAAACAAAATGTCAATACATTAACCATAAACCATGAATGGTACAAATATAGAACATCCAGACTCAAACATATCATAAATCAATCAATACAATATGGAAGATTATATTATAATAAATCAAACTCAATCGAGAATAATATATAGTAAATGATGTTGACATAATTGAAAATAATCAGTAAAAATTACTAAGAGAAATATCCCATTTTGTGAAATCCTTTAAAAACATGCATTTACAAAGGCATTCATTTAAAAGGTATTTTTTAATCTATGTTTCCCATACCACATTGAATCTTTTGAATGGAATTAACATTTTAAATAATATTTTCCATATAAATAAATCCTTAAAATCATTTTAATGACATGGACATTAATTAAAAGATTTAGAAAAATAAATCATTAAAACATTTAAAATGTTAATCTTGAAAAAGTGTATTTTCCAAAAACCCTTAAAATATTCATTTTGAAAACATTTTTATGAAACATGGACATGTATAATAAAAATGTCTTAGTAAATACTTACAAATAAACAATCTCGGATAATAATAAGGTTGAGGAATTAACACATACCTTGTACAGTCTTCTGGTCGAGGGTATGTTTAACCTACTATATAATGACCATAGTATGTTATTAAATTATAATAGAACCATAATCAAATTTATGATATCATACTTTATTCATTTATGGCATTATACTACCAATTTGATAACACATTATATGATAAAATTACATTTCGAGTAATAATGGATTTCTTTATCATACATATTTTAACTTGTAATTCATTATCGTATAAATTATTTCATGATTTAATTGATTCCAAAATAAAAACATTATTTATGTATCATATATATGAAACATAAAAGTATGTATAATAGATAGATATTTGAAATGGAAAACACTTTTCATGGAGACAGTCGGTCGTACCTAAGCATAAACGTTGTTTCCGTTTTCATACCATATTGAATGGAAATAAGTGAATGATATATATATATATAGTTCTAGTCGCATTATTATGTCATATATTATATATTTATTAATAATATATATATTTATAATCATCGCTGAATGGTGAACGTGGAATGGAATCTCATCATGTTGTGGTGACGGTAAGCCACACATACGCACGAGCAATGATATCATTATATTGATGGAGAAATCACATGTAATTGGTTGGAATATTATATATATAAAATCATTAACATTTATATTTTTTATTTACATCAATTATAATCATTGTTATACCCATCCAAATAATGAAGTGTTGAATAACAAACTACACCACGACGTGAAGACGGTAAGCCTTACATACGCACATATGCTGACTTCTTCATTAATAGGATGGGTAGAATTATTATTATGGATTTACCATATTTATAATAAAATATCAGTATGTATAAGGTAATGTAGTATTCTTATTGTATGGAAATAAAAAAGAATGAGGATATGGAAGAAGAAAAGAACTTTGAATGAGGTGATTAAGTAATTACCTCTTCTTCGGGATCTTCTTTCTGATTTGATCAAAAGGGATAATTATGATGGCTTATGATCAAAGTAATGACTCTATGTTAATTTTATGGTAGTTGGGGGATATTTTAGTAGGATTTTTCATAGTAACATGTCTTTAGAGGTGTGAAATTAAGAGAAGGGGAAGTACCTTTTATAAGATAGGTGATGGGTACTTTAAGAAAATATTGAAATATTATTTTATTATAAAATAATTTCCTGTTTCTAATGGCTCCATATGGATGTATTTTGATGATATGGTGAGGATGGGTCGAAATAATCTCATCCAATAGGATTTAGGCAAGTTCAGGTCACCATATTAACCTTATCTTTTATATTTAATTCCTAGTTAAATAATTTAACATTAACAATGTCTTATTGTATTTTTAAATTACATGGTTAATAAACATACTATAAAATGCCAAGATAACCTAAAGTGGTTAAATAATTACATATATATCATTATATAAATCCATTGGTTGAACCATATATTTTAGGAATATTATATCATTTAATAATATAGTATTTGTATTAAAAGCACATTTAGATAAATTTTGACACTATTTAGTATTTGGTTTCTGTGAAAGTCAATGAAAATTTATTACATAAAAAACATTAAATCAAATTTAACATGAAATATTAACCTGTATAATTAGTGGAGTGCATAAAAAGTCTCATTTTACATTTATTGGGATATTTATAATATCAATTAATATAATCATTCATTAATAATATAATTACTTCGTCATCATTGTGGTATAAATAAATTGAATTATATAATGTCTAAAAAATATAAATAGAATAAGATGATTTATGAAATATTTTTATATTTTTATTTAACATTAATTGTCGAATTTATCTTATGTAAAACACTATATTGAAAATGGTTTAGTTATTAAAAATTGAAATTAAAAATTTTAACTCTTCTTTAAGTAAAATATTAATAAATGCCTTAATCGAATCCATGTGGATCAAAGAGAATCATATGTTATTAATAAGGTTTATTTTGGTCTAAATAAACTTATCAAATAGAATTGGGACACGTTTTAGAGTAATTATAATATCATTTCTACCGTTAATTACAGTATTTTCTTTTGACCCTGGTAAATAAAATTCAAAATTTATTATTCACCCCAAATTATTTTCATCTTATTGAACCAAATTTTATATAATAATGTCAATAATTACTCTCATATTTTTAAAATCCAATTAAAATAAGTGGTTAAATTTCATTTTATGCAATTTTGTAAATTGGTCGTGAAGGTTTGTAAAAGATGTTATAAAGTTCAATAAAATGTTATACATATAATCTTATTACAAAATGTCTCTAATTAATTACATTGGATTAATATATGTACTATGTATCTATTTTTAATTTATGATAAATATTTATTTTAAAATCATTATTTAAATGAATAGTCGGTTTTTATTTTCAACGTAGGGTTTTCACTATTCATCAAAAATTGAATGTTTTCAAAAAAATAAAAAAAATTCACTGAAAGATAAATTCTATATTCAATATTTAATAAAGATGTATATTTTACCAAATTAAAAACATAAGAGTTGCATTAATTAATATTAAATTGATTCCCGTTGTCAAAACCAGAATGCGGTTTTTAGAGAAGTAAAACCTATCAACAGATTGATATGTGTTTATGTCTAATTTAAATTTTAAATTACATAAAATGACCAATATTGGATTAAATTATAAAAATATAATCTAATTATACTTAAAAAACCATTAAAATGTATAATTTAACACTCTTAACTAATTTGATTAAAAAGGTTGTTTTCAATTAAAATTTAATATCTTTCACTATTCATCAAAATATGTAAGTTATCAAAAAAGCCAAAAAAATATCCAAACTAAATTTTTATGGATCTCTTATATAGAATAAGTTTATTTCTGTCAAATTTAATATATAAAAGTGTCAAAAATTTTATTTTAAAAAGGGTTCTCCATTAAAATATTTCAAAAATTCATTTTTTCAAAAATAATTATTTTATCATAAAAATTGAATGTGTTCTTATATTATGTCTAAGAAACCCATTATATGGTTGTTAAAATTATATAGGGTATATAAAATTCAAAATTCAGTTAATACTATTCATAAATTCTTTTTGAACGTCTAATTTGGTAAGTCCTGGTGCGCGCGAACCTGTTGTTGCATGTATCTCAAGATATTGAATTACTTTAAAGATATAATGAAATATGAAATTATGGGGTGTTATAGAAGAACCTTCAGCAGACCACCGAACGTGCTTCATTGGCCCGTTCTTCATGTCACCTGCGACTATGGCCCCGATAGATCGACCACTTCGCCATGAATGTTTACAATCTGTCTTGTCGTCCATTCATGTGTATGGAAATGAAGAACACCCACATTAAAGGGGATCTATCCTCGTTTGTGTCAGCTTGCTCCCTCCATGTTAAATTTTAATAATCATCGGAGGTCCAGGTATTTTAGTTCAATCAAAAATGATAATCCAACCCCAAATAAATAAATCCCAATAAAAAAATCATCTTCCTGCATAAATGCATGAATCATTGATCAACCTCTTCGTGGGTTGATATGTATTCATAGTTTTATAGAAAAAAAGATGGGGAAGAACTTTTGAAAAATTAATCAACCCTATACCTCTTTGATTTTATATTCCATAGCATTCATCCTTGAGATTTCAGGATGATGATGTTGTTTCCAGTTCCGTTCTTCAAGGCATGTTGAAGTCAGTGATGATCTGTCAGGGTGTAATTCTTAGTTCATTGTTGGAGAGGGATTCCGATGGTTGTTTTTTAGATATTTCCCTTTGTTTTCTATTTCCCCAAACTACAACATGATATATTATTAAAATAAATCAAAATCAAAATGTTTCTACGTCCATTAAAAATGATCATTAAATTTCCCACATTTAATGAGTCATTAAGATAACAGCGTCATGGTTTCAAATGATCCATTATAGACCATCCATAAATTCACCTTATCTTTATCCTCCAATAAACAGATAGAAATAAATAAAAGAATTATTTTAAATTATTTTATTTTTTCTCTCGAAATGTCAGAAAATTTACTTTTCTTTTCGGCCCCTCTCAGTCAATGTTAAGTCCTTTCTAGGAAAATCCTAGCATTCTGAATTCAATGGCCCCCTTAGATTTTCAATCCGGGCACTGGTTAAATACAAAACAAATCCAGCTCGCATGTTTACGGAACGTACTTCATATAAAACACATTTTCTCTGGAAAAAAACATTTATTCAAAAATTATTGGTTGTTACATGAATCATATTACATGACATAAACAGGAGTCAAGGCTAACAACAAAGACAATATCACATGGTGTAAAATCCTATAAAGTATTATTTTTACTCCTCAATCCCATAAAAGTTGTTTCAAGAGACTAAGCATTACTGAATGCATTGGAGAACTACATGGGCACACCCATCATAACTTGTTCTTGCATATGTGTTTCACATGAAGATTCAAACATAAAGGATAAAAAAGGGTTACCCCTAGAATGAAATGGATAGCATAATCATGAGATAAATAATAATCAAGAGGAGTTTGATAATGGTGTTAAAATTAATGTATTTAGACCATGGTTGTAAATTAATAACGTAAAATAGTCAAATATCCTAATAAAAAATGCCGAAATGATGTGAAAACATGTAAAAAATTGGTTTTGGAATATTTTGAAATGAGCCACTTTTGCACGGTATAATGGAAAATTGTAAAGGGTATTTTAAAGAAAAGTGAATATTTGTTTTTATAAAACTAGAAATAAACTAATATAGTTTTTTATTATGAATGTAGTGGTTTTATAAAAATAATTTTGGGTTAAACAGGTTGTGGAGTGTACATGGAAATGTGTATGAACTGGGCATGTTCCCTTTAATCAGGATTTCTTATTAAGAATAACTAATAAGGGATACTTAAAAAACATATATTTATCAATATTAGAAAGATAATATGATCTATATACAATTTTTTGGAACATATACACATAATATAGGAGAATTATACAAGATCAATGAATTTTTAATTTGCGAAAAAAGAGAGAGAGAAAGCATACCCCACAAGTAAAATAGAGGTTCGAAAGATCCCTTACCTTATATGCGAATTTGTTTTGAACGTGAAGTTATTGTTTTGGATAATAAATTTATATTTATTAATAATTTAATTTAGAACCTATAATTCATATTTCTTATTAGTTATAAATTATTAATATCATTTATAATCATTTGGATGAGTTCTAATTTGTAGTTCTATTGTTCCGGGAGCATTAATTTCATGGTTTTATTGACATTTCCCTTTACTATATTTATGGGAGATAATTTCAATTTGAAGAAAAAATCTAAACGCTGAATAAAATGTTATTAATATAATTTCATAAGTTGAAATGGTCTAATGTAACATTTAATCATTTTTAGGATGATCCATATGATAAAATATAAATGATGATTGGTTAGATTATTTGGAGTTTTTTTATGATCATGAACTCATTTTGTTTTATTATATAATATTTTGTCGATATATTGGTTAAATTACATGAAATTAGTTATTATATACATAATAAAATATTTTTATCCATAAAATTGAATTATGACTAGCCTTGAAAGAGTTAATGAAAAACCAAAAACTCATCATCCATGAAAGTAGTGAATGGACACATCAAATATGATGTTTTCATTTTTAAAATAAAAGCAGAAGAGAATAGATTTGATGATGGATATTTTACAATAGAAATAAAATATCTCTACATTTATGTTGTTGTATTTATTATGTAATTTTGGATAGGGGATCTGAGGGGAGGATAAGAAAATAAAATAAATTAAAAGAAAAAGAAAGGGGAATTTACATCTTGAATATTGTCTCATTGAGAACCTTCTTATGGAAAATGAAACTGTCCTTTTTTGTGAGACAAAAAAGACCAAAATAAGGGAAGATTATTTAGAGATAAATTTATTAGGATTTAGACAATTATGATGTCTTAGAGGGTTTGGGGAGAATATGTGGTGAGGGTGGTATTTATAAGGACCGGAGAGGGGTATTTTTTATTATTTTATTCAATTGTTTATTATTTTAGCCCAATTATATCAACAATGTTGATTTAAATGACTAAATAAATTAAATTTTTCATGGGAGTTCAATGAAATGGGTGATTATATCAGCCATTTATCATCCATGACTCAAAAAATCTTGTATTTGTTAAATACTGTTAATTGTTGTATTCCTCTATTAACCAAATACTCAATTATTTTATAAAAATCCCAAAATGCCAGCTTAAATTTATTTCAATTTTTATATTTAAAAATTAAAATCCATTTTAGGAAAATAATTTTCTAATTATGAGTGATTTAATATTAAATTAAAATAATAATTTATTAATAAAATACTTATTTTAATATTATAATTTATTTTATAATATATTAAAAAATTAATTATGGTCTCATAGAATTATCTTATAATTATATGACAAAAAATTATTAATATATGAATATATTTTATTAAAATAAATTTAAATTTTGACAATTGTATTAATTATAAAATTGTAAAAATAGTTTTACATTTCTCAAAAATACCAACACATAATTTATCATTTTAAAAACATTTATTTAATTATTTCATGATATAAATATATCATATTTTAATTTATAAGAAAAAAAATTTTGATTTTTAATTTCATAGGTAATGTTACCATTCTATTATCCATATTATTATTCCTAATAGTCACCTTACACTTCAAACAGTCGAGTTACTATTCTAATGGTGATATTTATGGTAGTCACAATGGTTTACTACTTCCATTAAACTCCTCTTATTTCATTCATCAATCACTTTAATTTTCCCCAAATTTTATAATTACTCTCATATTTTAAAGAAAATTTCATTATTAACATTATGTTTTATTTTTATATATTTTTTCGTGAGTGCAGTAATTACAATGGATAGATCATATCAACATTTTCCAATTTTTATTATCTTATTTTCAATTTATTTCACTATTTTAATATTTCTCATTTTTATTGGTGTATTTTTTCACTGATGTATCATTATTTAATTATTAGAGTAATTTATTTTGGTTATCTCTGTGATCTATGTGCTTAATACAAAATTTCATAATTAAGAGTAGAAAAATTTTGATTGATCAAATTCTGGGCTATTACATTCTCCCCCTTATGAAATTTCACTATCAAAATTTCATTTTACTAAATAAGTTGAAAATATTTTAGAGTAATTCTCATATTTCCATGCACTAAATATAAAAGAAAAATAAAATTATTGGCATTTATTATTTAAATAATGAGAATATAATATGGAAACTATGTACATAGAAGTATAAACTTTTAATAGACAAGTATATCGTAACATATGATTCCTTATGTCTCAATATAGGTTATACGTGGTGATAGAATTTCCCATAGTGTTATTAATATATTTTTATCATTATAATCACCTAAAATCAATAGATTGTTCTCTGATATGAATTATAGAGACCCCATCCGTTTACAACTATTATTACATGATTTTAAACATAATTAATCATCAAATACAAACCATGGATCGTAATGTCTAGTGTATTTGGGAGATTAAGTAAATAATTGTAAAAAATGATTCCAAATAAAAACATATTTTATTTAACCCTTATAATCAGATCCTACCATAATTTTAGCACTTATATATACGTAATATAACTTATGAAATACATGGAGAAATGGGTGAGCTGGAAGTCCTAGTAACAGAATAAACATATGTATAAAGAATAACACATGATTTAGAAGGCATAACATGGAAACAGAAAAGGAATGTCACATTCATAATCATGTGGACTAATATCATACTGAACATAGAATCATAAGATCGTGGAATCATATTAATGTGGGAGAAACATATAACATGACATAAATATGAGTTAAGGCTAACTGCCAAGACAATATCTCATTGTTGAAAAAGCCACATAATAAATTATGGTTACTACATAATCCCCTATATGATGTATAAAGATATTAATATTAAAAAAATTATTGGATTTATTTTTGTGTGCACCTATCATAACATGTTCTTGGATATGTGTGCCATATGAAAAATAAAACATAAGGGACAAACATAGGGGCTACCCATGGAATGAAATAGGTATCGTAATCATGCTATAATTAATAACCCAATGACATATGAAAATTGTGTATTAGAAAGAATATATGTAATTTTATTTGGTTATTCATAAGGTTAAATAGGAATATATCAATATAAATAATGACCCACTAAACTAAAAACATGTAAAAAGAGTGTTTAAGAAACATTAAAAATCAACCATTATAGTACGATTTAAGGAAATATTTTAACAAGTCATTCATGAGAAAAAAATTCATAAATGACTATATAAAATAAAAAATCAACATATCTAGTTCTTCCTGATCAAATCATTGATTTAATTAAAATAATATTTTCTTAAAACATATTATTTTTTGTACAAGAAAATTAGTAAGAATAAGGGAAGTTCCCATTAATCAGGCTTTCTTATCTGGAGGAATTGATAAGGGAACCTTATAAAACATATATTTTACCATAAAAGAAATATAGTTTGATCTATATAAACATGTGAAGAACATATAAAAATAATTTTTTATAAGTATTCAAGATGATGAAATATTTACATTATAGAAAAAGAGAGAGAAAGCATAACATAAAGGTAATGTGGAGGTTCAGATAGATCCACTACATTATGTCTGAAGGTGTTCTGAACATTCAATTTATGTCAAATATAAAATTATTGTAATCATTAAGAATATATTTCATAACATATTAATAATATATTTTATTTATTATAATTTTATTATGTTCATTTATGGCCAGTTCGAAGAGTTATAGTGTTTAATTTTGTTGTCTCGAGAACATTCGTATCATATTTATATGGTATGTTCCCCTGATTATAATTAAAAGAGTTTATGTAATATTGAAAAAAAATATAGAAGTTGAATTAAATGGTATTAATATACTTATATAGTTTTAAATGGTCTAATATATCATGTTTTTTTAATATTATATGATTAGGATTTGTTTGATTAAATGTTAATTGTAATAAATCAGATTATTTTTGTGGGTTTTTAATCACAACACAATCATTTGGATTTATTATTTAATCTTATGTTTATATATTGGTTACATAACATTAAATAAGTTATAATATAAATATTAAAATCTTTTTAACCACATCAATGATTTAATGACCAAACATGAAGGGGTTAATGAAAAAGGAAAACTCATCATCCATGATGGCCATGAATCGATACATCAAAGACAGTGTTTCCATTTTTAGAATAAAAGGATAAAATAAAATATTTGATGATGGATACTAAATTTACATAATAACATTTAATTACATTAATTATACTAGATTCATCGTCTATCTTTTATTGGGAAGGTTAATGGAGTATAAGATAAGGAAAATAAATTAGAAGATAAAGAAGGGGGATTTGGCCTCCTAAATATCCTCTCCTTGAGAACCTCCTTAAGGGACTTTTAATTGTCCTTTTGGTGATTCCCAAAATACCAGGATCTGTGGATGATTAATGGGAGTGGAATAGGGTATAAATTATACAATCTTCTTGGATTATAAGTTGTAAAGAGATGAGATGGTGATGGGTGTAGTTTATAAGGTTAAGAGAGGGGTGTTTTGATTATTTTATTCAATTGTTTATTATTTTAGCTCAAGAATATCAATAGTTTTGATTTACAATAATAAACATAGTAAATGGGTCAAGATATTTTTAAATAATTTTTTGTTACATCATCTAAACACAAACCATGACTCAAAATTTCTTGTATTTGTTAAAAACTAAAAACTACTGTATTTTTCTATTAAAAATAATAAACTATTTTAGAAAAATCCAAAAAAAATATCCATAATAATTTTTCACCATTTATATTTAAAAAACAGAACCAATTTTATGAAAATAATTTAGTGATTATGCTAAATTTTAATTTTAATTCAAATCATCAATTATTTGAAAAATACTGATTTTAAAATTATAACTAATTTCACGACACTTTGAAAACGTAATTATGGTCTTATAAAATTTTGTTAAAATTTTTAGAAAAAAATATTAATTTATTATTAAATTTTATGATTTTTTAAATCATTATACTAATAATAAAATTATAAGTAATCATTTATGTTTCAAAAAATACCAACACTTAAATTATCATTTTTAAAACATTTATTTACTTATTCCATGATATAAATATATCTTATTTCCTTTTATAAAATACATATAATTTATTTATAAATTCATAGTTGAGGATACAATTCTAATAGAAATATTGCTCTTCCAATGATTCACACTATAATTCCAAGGTCCTAGTTACTATTCCATCATTCATAGGGGTTTACTACTTCATATAAACTCTGCTTATTAAATTCATCCATTAGTTTCATTTTCTCCCATAATTAGAAATAATTTTATATTTTAAAATAATATTTTAATAATAACATTATGTTTTGTTTCTATATCTTTTTTTGTGTGTTCATTCATTCTAATATGTTAAGCATGTCCAAATTTTCTCTTTCTTATTATCTTTTTTTCTATTTATTTTCTTAAAATTTTATTTTTCATTCTTATAGGGTTATTTGTGGAATAATATATAATTATTTTTTAATTATAATAATTTTTATTGTTTTATATATTTTAAGTATGTACTTTATAACACATGATATAATTTTGATAAGGGAAATTTCATTGATAAAATTATGGACCATTAAATTCTTCCCCCCTTATAAAATTTCACCCTTAAAATTTCAATTTATAAACTCAAGTGAAAAAAGGTGAGGGTATTTATCCTAAAAAAATAAAATTATGGGACATGAATACTTATATAATGATCATATAAAAAGGAATCTATTAACATAGAAGTGTAAAATTATAATAGAAAATTATATCCTAAATTTTGATTCCTTGTGTTTCAATATTGGTTATCCAAGGATATAGAATTTCCCCTAGGGTTATTACTAATTTTTTCTAGTACTAACAACCAAAAATAACAAGATCATTATTTGATACCAAAAATTGTGACTTTAACCTTTTACAGTTATATAACCTATTTTTAAACATAATTAACCATGAAATAAATACAAAGGATTATAATTTATAGTGTCTTTGGAAGATTATGTACATAATAAAAAATCATTAAACAAAATTAATAAAAAATTTAATTAATATATATAATGAGATTATAACATCCATTTACCACACACATCCATATAGAATATCTAATGGAATACATGGAGAAAGGGATGAGATAAAAAACTAGTAACAGAATAAACATGGGAATAAAGCATAACACATGAGTTAGAAGGCATAAACTGATAACATAAAATGAACGAAAAATGTATAATCATATGGTACCATAAAACATAGAACCTAGATTCATATGATAACTGAAACATAAGAATGTGTCTGAAACCTATAACCTGACATAGTCATTAGTTGAGGTAAACTACCAAGACTGTATCACATTTTAGAAAAAGTCTCATAATGGATTAAAGTTACTCTTTAATCTTGTGCAAGATGTCTCAACAGAGTAAGAATTAACCAATCAATTGGAGTTTTATCTTGGTGCACCCATCTAAAAAAATTTCATGCATAAGTTTCCCACATGAAAATTTATACATAAGGCATATCAATAAAGGTGATCCATATAATGAAATGGGTATCATTATCATGTGTTAAAGAATAAATGAGGGGAATATGAAAATGGTGTAAAATAAATAATGGATTTAAAACATATTTGAACATTTATAATGGAAAATAAGAATATATCATGATAAATTATTTCCAACTAAAGTGAAAACAAATAAAAAGTGTGTTTATGAAACTCTATAAATGAGATACTTTAGTATTTTTATGAGAAAATATTAAAGTATCTTTAAAGGGGGAAAAAGTAATTGATTGTATAAAACAAAAAAATGAACTGATTTTATTTTCTAATAAAATGAATAATTTTAGTAAAATAATTTTAGTAAAATAATTTTTTCGTAAAATATATTATTGTGTGTACAATAATATAGGTAATAACATGGGAAGTTATGTTTCATCGGGCTTGCTTATTGGGTGGAATTGAGAAGGGAACCATATAAATCATATATTACCCCCATCAAATAAAGATAATTTGAGAAATATACACATATTTGGATCATATACACATAATTTTGGAGATGTATAAAAGATAAAGTAATATTTACATTGGGGGGAATGAGAAATAATGTAACCCAAAGGTAAAATGGATGTTCGCAGAGATCCTTTACCTTATGTTTGAGTTTATTCTACAATTGAACATAAGATACAGAATAATAAAAATTAATTCATTAATACATTAATTTATAAAATATTAAACATATTTCGGATTATTATAATTTTAGTGCGCTTATTTATTTTTATTTTGATGAGTTATAATATTTAATTTCGTTGTTCAGGGAGCGTTCTTTTAATGGTTTTGTGGTCTGTTCCCTTATGTTTATATATTGGATCTAAGACATGAAATAAGTTATAATATAAATATTATAATATTTTGTAACCACAACATTGGTTTTATTACCATACATAAGGTGGTAATGGAAAACAAAAACTCATTATCCACGAATGTAGTGAATCGACACATCAGAGAAAATGTTTTCATTTTTAGAATAAAAGGAGATGAGAATAGATTTTATGATAGATATTCAAATAACAAAATAAAATCATAGTACATGTATGATACTATATTTATAATGTCCCTTTGGATATTATAGGAGAAGGGAGTGAAAAAAATAAATCAAATTAAAAGGGAATGAATGATGATTTTACCTCTTGAATATCATCAGATTGAGAACCACTTTAAGGCACATGGAGATGGTATTTTGGTGGTAACATATGGCCATGACATGAAGAAGAGTACCAGAAGAGTTATTAAGTATAATTAGAAAACTATTAATTGATTATAATATGTGGGGAGAATATGTGGTGAGGGGTGAAATTTATTAGTTGAAGAGAGGGGTGTTATTGAATATTTTACACATTAATTTATTATTTTTTCTCAAGAAAATCAGTAGTGTTTATTTACATTACCAAATAAAATAAATGGTTTAGGATATTTTAAATCAATGGGTGGTTACATCATTCATACATCATCCATGACTAAAAAATCTAGTATTTGTTAAATACTTCACCAATAAGTCAACTATTATAGAAAAATCTCAAATTTTCAAAACAAATATCTATCTATTTTTATTTTTCAAAAATGGAATCAATTTTATAAAAATAATTTTCTAATTAGTATGAATTTAAATATTAATTATAATCATAACTTTTTTAAAAAATAACAATTTTAATATTATTTCTGATTTCATGACACTTTGAAATTTTAATTATGGCTTCATGAAATTATAATATAATTATATGAAAATAAAATAAAAATTTATGAATTAATTTTATAAAAATTATTTTTTTAAGAACATATATATTAATTTTAAAATTATAAATAAATAATTACTTTTTACTAAATTACAAACACTTAATTTAATATTTTAAAAGATTTATTTACTTATTCTATGATATAAATCGATATTATCTCCATTTATAAGATAACTAAATTTTATTTATACTCTCATATGCGAGGTTACCATTCCAAAGGAATGATTAGTATTCCTAACTGCCACTTAACTATTCCAATGTCCATGTTACTATTATAATGGTCATATTTCTTAAGGTCATCTGGGGATAATACTTTCTATAAATACTACTTATTAAATTCATTAGTCACTTCTGTTTTCTCACAAGGTTATAAATAATTTAATCATTTAATATAATATATCATTATTATCATTATGTTTAATTTCTACAACATTGCTCGTGAGTGAAAAAATTCTAGTGGATCAAGAAGATCCAAATTATCTCGATATTTTTATCTTATTTTCTATTTATTACGCTACTATAATATTTCTCATTCTTTTTGGTATTTTTTATTACTATTGAATCATTATCGATTCATTATAAAAATGTTTTTATTGGGTTATTTTTATGATGTATTTTCTTTATACTACATGAAATAATTATAATAAGGGAAATTTCATTAATATATTTTTAGTCATTAAATAATTCATGAGAAGTACTAATAGTACATGAATGATATATCAACTACACTTGAATGATGTTCATGAGAATACACTAATAAATGATGATGTTATTATGGAATTAAAAAAGAATGAGTTGAAAATATGAGTTGAAATACATCCTGAATATACATTAATAGATGATGAACACAAAAAAGATAACTTAATCAAAATATATACAAATATAAGATAAACTGATAATGAGTACAATGAGATAATGAAAGATACAAGATGAACTGCGGAAGGAAGAGTCTTCAATTCAAGTTGTAATACATCTGAAAGAAACATGAAGTAGTGGATATTTAATTCTTGGGTTCTATGGAATTTTAAAGATAGATTATTTAATTAAATTTTTAGTTTCATAATATATTCAACATAGAATAGAATAACATGTTCATGTGCAAGTTACTTTTCATATATAATATATTTTTTAGGTGATGCGAATATGTGGAAAATTTAAAAACATACAGTAATACATATGATATTATACATTAAAAAGTTACTTTCTACTATAGATACTAAAATATGGACCAAGGAAAATAAACACACATGATGATTCAAAAGTTTTTAGTAAATTAAATTGATTTGTTATTAATTAAATTTCTTATTTCGTAGTTATTAATAAGAAAATTTTGTGGGGACGAATGGTGTATAGATGTTGGTGAAGAAAATAATTTTGATAATGCCACAATAATAATTTGAGTAATAAAAATAACAATGATTTTAGAGGATATTTTGATTTAGGATAAGTTATATTTTACAATGGAGAAGGAGATAAATTTTTATATGAAAGGAGTTGAACATATTAAAATATCATTTATAGTTAGCTGAAAAAACTAATTTAAAAATATAAGTTCTTTTTAGATTAGAAAAACTCTACTTGAGTCTTAACATGAGATTTAAATTATTTATAAATATAAAACAAGTTCAATTACCAGATAATTTTCATTTTTTTGAGGATTGAAAATAGAATAGGTGACTAAATAATGATACTGTGAATATCTGGAATATTACACTAAAGGATGAAGCAACAGAAGTTATGGATTATATAGGATAATTATTCACTATAATATGGACTAAATATTATGTTTCAATTAAGAATGATTATTCATAAGAATATATGTTTAGGTAGACATTTTTTTCAAATTAATTTGGTAGATGTGAATTAAGTATTTTTATAGCAGTGCTACTTTTATTTAAAAATAAAAATGTGAAAGAAATTCATGATAAGAAGTGAAATATGGTGGATCAAATTATATGAAATAAAACTCTATAATGTATAGAGTCGCAGAATAGAGACTAAGATTTATGATCGGAAGGTTGTTCAAAATGAATATTGACCATGTTTTGGAAAATCATAAATTATGATGTTTCAAATATAATGATTTTATGATGACAAGAATATTTGATGAAGGAAATTTTAATTTATTTTGAGATAATTAGGATTTTTTGATATGATCAGAAGAAAATATGATCAATAATTGAGCCGATCAGAAGATAAAAATATGATATTCCATCAGATGTAATTTGAATATAGTTTCATGTAATGGATGTTAGAAAACTCGAAGATAAATGATATACATCAAAGTTTGTTTGAAGATACAATGCATTTGGTTGAATGGTACCTGAAAAGAGAAATGATGATCTAGTTGGTGAAGAAGAGTGATGACTATTGGAGTTAAGAAACAAGAAAAAAGTCTTTGTATATTTTACTTATAATTTTTTAAAATTAAAATTCATGATAATTATTTTGATATGGTAGTTCAAATATAAAAATATCAGGAGTCATAATCATTTATTCAATTTGATATTTGAGATAGTGATGAAGTAATTTTATAAGAGACTTAAAATCAATGAAATATGGGTCATGTATGATTTATCATAAGGGTGACTATGAGATTGAGTAAGTACATGATTTTAAAAAGGATTTATTACATTTTGACGAATAACAATTATGGAGTTGTGATTATTATAGATAGATTTTGAAATACAGTGATTAGTGACTCTAATATATAAGCATAACCTAACTATATAATAATGAGTATCATGTAGGTTGATATTTTGATGATTTAAAACTACATTTATTGATGAAACAATATGATTTTTTAGGATGTTATAAAGAAAATATAAATATCTAAAATTTTGATTTATATATTGTTGATTAATCATATGAAATTAATGAATTTTTATGTGAGTAATATAATATTGTTGAAGAAATATAGTGGGGAAGAGAATCATTCAGATGATGTGGTGAAAACCAATCGTATAAGGATGGTCTTTTTCATTATGTGGTTTATAGGATTCATTGTAAACTAGTAGGAACCTATCTAAAGAACTATATATGAGATTATAAAACCAATTAGGATACATAAGAGTTTTTTTATAGATATAATACTGTATTCAATTGTTTGATAGAGTTAATATCGATTTCGTAGGATAAAAAAAATACATCAAGGATTACGTAACGACACTGGGACTGAGGATCGTATATACAAATTTTTTATTTATTTGCATTATTTCATTTCAGGTGAATTGAATGAGTGTAATAAAGGTTATCTGGATCCATACATATTAACTGATTATTGTTTTGAATTAAAAAATGTAGTAAAATGATAAAATTGGAATAATTTTTTGAAATTTGTCTGCATCGATTCACCCCCACCATCTACCATATCAATCTTACTTCATGATCTATTGTGAAATTTAGAGCTAGTGATAAAATTTTCAAGTGGTGATTATATATTTTTTTATTTTATAATATTTTTAAAATCATCACACATTTTTAGATTAGTGTGATGTGTATTATTTGGACAATTTAAGTCTATGTGTTTACATATTCCAATTAATTTTATATATTTTTACTGATGTTGAGTATGTTGTACTTTCTAGGGGATATGTTCAATAGACATGATGATTTTGGAAGGACCAAATAATAGTTTTGTTTTTTTATATATAGATTGATCTATAAATAATTTCATGGCACTAATGAATAGAACTCAAGGGCTCGATATCATATTGTGTTGTGGGAGCCATCTAAGAGTGTTTTAATGTTTTGTAAAGGCGGTGGACTTTATGGACAATAAATCCAGATAAATTCCATGTGTTAATGGGTAATTGATAATATTTCCTTGTAAAATATTCATATTTAGATAAATATTATACTTCATTAACATGATTTCTAGAGGTTGACTAGAAGTCTAGTAATTTTGTATGTTCAATATTCCTTTGCATATTTCAATGGATATTTAAAGGGTTATTCTATTTTATTTTGAATAGTTTTAGATGTGAATTTTTATGATAAATTTTATATGGTTATTCTAATTCATTATTTTATGATTCTTGTATAGTGTTATGATGAATTTATATTGACTATTAGTAGGTCTAGTTCCCAGGTGTTAAGTTGAAGTAGTACATGAAGATCGATTCCCTTCAATTGTACCTCTACATATTAATAATTTGGTGGGGAAAAATATTATTAAAAACGGAGGTTCCTTGGGATCTATATATCAATACATTAAAATAGTTAAAAATTATCTATATTTATTAATTGGAAGAGAGTTTTAAATAATCAATTTCACTATCCTGATAGATATTAATGGATAACTATTGAAGACATTGTTTTTATTTCCAGAGGGTGAAACATTCCTACCTATGGTTTGGTTCTATTGGGTAAATATTTATGAAATATATTTCATTTTATATAGGGTGATTTTGGAGATACACTAATTATAATTTTCCACCTTGACATCACCATTACACTGAAGAAAAATTCCACAACACCTCACGTGTGTTTCTTAGAAACTATAGGATAACGACTATCTCTTAGGGTCAAAGGATATTTTGTGCAGAGGTATTTACCATATAGTTTCCTGTCACATTAAAATAAAAAATAAAAAATTTAAACTACAAAATTTGGTTAAATTTAATATTAAAATACTCAAAAGAGTCAAAAAATCCCACAAACATGCATATAAGAGTCACAATTACAATCTATAATTTAATGTAAAAATGAAATACTAATGTACAAAAAAAATAGAAGAGGAATAAATAAAATTGTGAAAAACCCCTCTACAATGATCCAAATTAATAAGAAAACAACCCTAACATTTCTCTTTGAAACTTCTTTCTTCAACTCAGCCTTTATTCCTTTACATGAAATAACATCCACAATTTGGTTTATATAATAGGTCTGTAAATAAATAGAATGAAAATAAATATATACTAGAAACGAACACAACCTAATGAGTTACTTTTAGTTTAAAAAGATTATATATAAGTGGCTTAAATTATTTTTAGGATTTAAAAATCTCATTCTCAACATGAAAATATTTTCTCAGGTTCTAAAAATGCCACCTAAGTGGTATTATACATACATTTCTCAATATTGGTATAACAACTAAAAACCATTAAGCAATTACATACCCAAACATATGAAATATAATAATCACATTTCAAACATAAGGAATCTTATATACTCTAGATCTTAACACAAGTCCAAGAGAATCCCATGGCTCATATTTCTATATTTCATATCTTATCCCTACCTAAAGCTATAAGAATGTAACTAACTTTAATGTAATTTTCACATTAAAATAGTTATAATAAGGCATCCAAAATATATAATTAAATTCACCATGATAAATTATAAATCAGGCCTATGATATAATAGATGATTAAAAAAATTATATTAACACATTCAACAACCTTTATTATTAAAAAACTATTATACTTTTAAACACTATTTATATAAATATTATTTTTCTAAAAATATTTTTCACTCCATATATCACTATTAAAAGTTTAAATTATTATTATAAAACTATTTACTCCTTTAACCATAACATTTTATGAAATCATGACCATGAACCATTATCTTTGGTATGATAGAGATTACCCTAACCAGAGGTGATATCCCCCAGACACCAAACGCTCACATTAAATTCCACAGGTATTAACAAATCATGGGGGGGGGGAATATATCCCTTACATATAGAACACAAAAAAAAATAATGTATCATAATAGGATTACAGAAACATGTTTTATGATATAAAAACCAATATAATTCTCAATGATATAATATTTCAAGAGTCCGAGACATTGTATAAGAAAATACAATATCAAGACTACAATATCCCAGGGAAAAAAACAATATCAGTCACTAATGTGTCACTATATTTAATCCTATATATGATAATATCTAACAAGAAATTATAAATGGAAATAATTATATAATCATTATACTCCTCTAGAAAAATATAAACCTTTTATTATCTCTTTCAACATAAACAACATCTATATATGAACCAATATGTTTATGTAGGTGGTGTGTATACATCCTAGTAGGTAATCCAAAATAAATCCCATGAAAACCAATAATACTAGAATATTTCTTATCTAAATAATAAATTCTATATATTAAAGTGTATGTCAAAACTGTGAAATAAGGTAATAACTGGAAGTAGTGAGTGTAAGCCACATAATGAATGTCCCCTATGTTGTTATTTCTTTCCCATGTAATGCACAAACTCGATTCATATTTTGTTAATGAAGTATCTTTGAATAGCTCGTACTCATGATCATTACTCATCCTAGTAGACCAAATCCATTCCATGGGGTAAAATCCATTTGTTCCAAAATTCACACTAAAAATAATTATAACATGATGAGGAACTTATATTTGAAATATGAACTCACAAAACTAATTAAAATTTAAACACCCACATTCAATTAACATTTATCTTTAAATTAAACAATCACTGAATTTTTAGTGTGAAAAAATATTTTGTTGAAAAAAAAAGAAAAATTACAAGTGATATGAGATGATTAATTCAAGAATCATTATCAACAACCCCATATATATTTTCATAAAAAACAAATTACATGTATTCCTATATTAAATTAAAATTATAGAGATTCCACCGACCTCTATCAATGTTTCACAAAAATGTACAAGATGAAGAGATTTTACATCAAGGAAAAAATGATGAATTTCCATAAATAATTCATTAATTTATACCCAATTTGAGGAGAGAGAGAATTATTTTTTTTAAGGGTGAAATAGGTTTCTAATTGAATTCAATTTAATTAAAAATATTTTCCTTTGAATTACATATAAAACATGGACAACAAAAAGTTTTATAGCTAAATCGGACATTATAAAAACCATGAAAAGTGGTACCAAACTACGATCCCTCACAAGTGTAAACGGCACGCTACGTGAGGAGACCGGCCTTCGGCTGGCCTGTTTGAAGAACCAGACCCTGGGGACCAGTGGTTTGAGGTGTGCCACGGCTAGCAGGCCACGGCGTGATGGGTCGGACCCGCGGCTGGGCCGTGGGCCGGCGGTTCAGACTGGGTCAGCAGGGGAGAACTGACCAGGTTAGGCCCCCTTACATTCGAGGGGGCCTTATCAGTTAAATAGCACGTCCGTTTGATGTGTCTTCTGTGGATGTAAGACCGTATTGACAAGGCGGACATTTTACTTTATGTTTTGGGTTTTTTTCGCTTATGTGCCCGAAGGCAGGTTACCCGAGAGCTATAATTTAATAATATTAAATTAATATTAAAGATTGCAACGGACGGTCTTCAAGAGCCGGACGTCCGTCTGACGCGCTATCAGAGGTGTTGTGGCCCTAGAGCTGAGCGGTTCATCCAAGGTCAGTTTGGAACCTTTGTGCATTTGATTTGTTCCTCGGCGTCACGAAGCACAATGTGAGAGATTAATTAATTAATTAGTTGTTGCGTCAGACCTAAATCTTGCTTCGGATGTTCGATTGACGTTCCGTCAGCGGCAGCGTGACCACAGTCCTCATGCAGACTTTTTGAGATTCTTTTTGAAGCGCTCGGGTTAGAGGCAAGGTGCTTGCCCCACAGGGCCTAGTTCGATCGTTTTACAGTGAAACACCACTTTTTTGCCCGACATCCATTAGGGGTGTTTGAGTACTCGTTTCTGAGTGTTTTTTTGAGGGGATTGCAATGGTGCAATCTGCCAGCCTAAATTCGGGCTTGAGGTGTGGGCCCCATGGGGCCCCATTTGCGTATAACGCGAGGAATTGCAGCTTCTACATTAGGAGTCTGTTTTAGGCTTCGTCAGCGGCGTTATGACCATGGAATTATGTCTAATTGACCGGGGTGGTTTCAGGCGTTGAAACTGGAGTTTAATCATTACCCCCATGGGCCGTCCTTAGAGCTGTGTGTATCATACTGTGACTTTTTCATCTGGAATCCATAATGGGAATATGGATAGTCGTTTCAGCATGTTTTTATGAGGGCATCACGATGGCGTAGTTCTCCTGACATCTATTGGGACCGAGGTATGGGCCCCACGAGACAAAGTATGGGCATAAAGCGGTGTTGAATAAATTTTCCACCGGTATCCCATTTCCAGCGAGTAAGTAGTCCATCTCTTGTGTTTTTTCATGAGGATTTACAATGGTGTAATCATTTTAGGTGAGTAGATCCTCTTACGCGATCATATTAAATGTGAAAACATGGAAGGGTGATGGCCAGAGGTTCCTTTGACGCACTCCGAACCTACGCACAGTAGGGGTGCTAGTGACATCTAGTGATGCCAGGAGAACTGATCCTCCACTATGTGATTTTTTCTCGAGTTAGGGGGTTGCGCGATACCCACTCTGTGTTCTGTTGCCCAGTGTTGTACCATCTAGTAGGGATGGCTGGAGAAGTTCTAGGATTACGTTCCCGCAGAGACTGGGTAGTGGGTTGCCTGTTGACATCTTCCTGGTTTACCCTCCAGTAGATACTGGGTATAGGGTTGCTTGCCGTCTTCTTCTGGGTTTCCCCTCAAATATAGACTCGGTAGTGGGTTGATTTTCGACATATTTCGCGTCTACTCTCTAACAAGGTTGGGCAGTGGGTTTCCTGTCTACGTATTTTGTGTCTACCCTCCATCAGGGCTAGGCAGTGGGTCACCTGTCGACGTATTTTGGGTCTACCCTCCAGCAGGGCTGGGCAGTGGGTCTCCTGTCGATGTATTTCGAGTCTACCCTCCAGCAGGGCTGGGCAGTGGGTCGCCTATCGACGTATTTAGGGTCTACCCTCCAGCTGTTCTGGGCAGTGTATCGCCTGTCGATGTATTCTGTGTCAACCCTCCAGAAGGGCTGGGCAGTGGGTCCCTATCGACATATTCTGGGTCAACCCTCCAGCAAGGCTGGGCATTAGGTCTCCAGATGATGTATTAGGGTTTACCCTCCAGCAGGGCTGGGCAGGGGGTCACCTGTTGTCATTTCAGACTCAGGCCTTCTTATGAGGCTAGTCGGGGACTTTTCTCCATGACTACCGGAGCAGGACTCTTGGTTGTATGGGTCAGTGATGAGACATCTTTTACGTGACCTTAGGACATAGGAGGAAAAGGTACGATATTCCCACCGAGACGTGCCCTTGTGACGTGACCTAAAAGTCGTGCAGGCGAGTCAATGCCACCCAAAGTGGATAGTATCTAGGTGTAGTGATTGATCCACTTTGACTTGTACCTCCTAGGTTGACGTGTAGTAAATTTGGGTTCAGTGTTGGATTTTCTTTGAACTGTTGGTGAATCTTCATGGGCTGAGCGTGGAGATAGAGATCCCCATACACACTCATTCGGGTTTCTCATTGAGAATATATATATACACCCTATTGTTGATCTCACTCCTTGGGTTCGATTACTCTTATTCTAGTAGGGGCGAAGACGTGCGAGGTATGCCATGTGCTTTCCGGGTCTATATCATCATGGATGGACGATTCTACTCTCCATCTATAGTCAGTGAAGGCTCGATGAGATGTTTGTCTTCCCACCGTCTCTAGCTCCTTGTGTCTGGACGAGTCTGCTTACTTTCTCTTTTTAGGTTGAGCTTCACTCTCTCTCTTTTGCACTCTTGCACTATTCTTTTCTCTGTCTACTTCTCACCATATTAGTACCTCCCTTATTGCTCCCTCGAGCTTTCGGGGCATCCTACTGAGTATTTTTATACTCACCTCTGCTTGGGCATTGCTCGCACTTAGTGTGCCCTTACAGGCGACAGACAGGTCGGTCGAGACTACAGAGGTTTGTAGAGGACCTAGGAGATTTGGCTGCATTTAGTGAACATAGAATGACTTTATGGGTGTGATACTCACCAGTGATTTACCTTTGTTTTACCTGTTGCCGAGTTCTGGAACCTTTCTGGTTGGGCGTGTTTTTCCCCTTTTACTATTTAGTTTACTCGCCATTACTTTTCAGCACTTTTCATGTACTTTTTAGAGATTGATGCATATATTTTGGTTCCCCCTTTGTAGCATTGTTGTGTCTTTTGTTCCATTATCTGCACTTTTTCATTGAGTTTGCTGCGTTTTTGTCTACAGTTTCTTAAAAAAAATTCCCCCCCTAGTTTCTTTTTCCTTCATCGCTAGTCGCCAGCCCCTGGCTAATGGAGGCAGGCTTGGGGTAGTTGCAGTTCGAGTCCCGGTACTGGTCGGGTCATGAAAAAGTGGATTCATAGGTGGTTCATTCCTTGGGGAGATGTTCAGACGTCCCTAAAAAAGAATTGGTTGAGTTTTGGGGCTATAGTGTCAATGTGTCTCGAGAGCAGCTCTCAAGCCAGGGAGTCTAGTGATGGTGCAGTGGTCGATGTATCCATTCATGAGGACCCCAATAACCCTCATGTCAACATGGCACACTAAGACACTTGTTGCAGGGAATTTGATTCATACATAATATAGGATTGAGTCCATGATTGTCCTTCTTGAGTCAGCTCCCCATCGTTGTTGATATATATATGCTCATTTGACCATGGTGCTCCTTGATCGGGTTTAGGATGTCTCTGTAATGATAGATAGCCATGATTATAGCTCTTGTTCTGGACGACGATTTCGTGAGCGAAGTGACCTTAGTTCATGACCCATCATACGATTACCCTTTATCCAGGAGAATAGGAAGAAGCACCTCCACCTATGTAGTAACAAATTGTACTAGCAGCGAGGGCCAATGACGAGTGCAGGCTGGGCGCGCTACCTGAGTTCCAGCATCAGAGATGGATGAGGTTCCACAACGATCCATACCCTCAGACTGTGAATGGCATTCTAGAGTCAGTGGTCGGCCTCTTCAGGTTTGTTTAGACACTGATAGGTTAGATGGAGGCTTTAAAAGCCAGTATTTTTCCACCAAGCAGTTTTCCGTAGTATAGCCAGGGTTTCTCAGATGCACAATTAGTTGGTACTCTCGTGGGATGACTTGTACCAGCTGTTTCGTGAGTACTACATCTCCGACTTACTCTTTTTGTGGTTTTGGAACCTACTGGAGCTTCAGAGGGGTGTGATGGCAATGGCTGGCTACGCGACTGGGTTCGTAGACCTTGCTCAGTACTCTTTGGACGTGATCCTTGTTGGAAACTTCCGAGCATAAAAGTGTTAACGAGATCTCTATAGAGGAGATTCGTGTCAGCATAGTGCCTTGTGCATCCTCACCCATCTCAGGGTGCAGGAGCATGCACTGGTGATAGAGAAATTTCTAGAAAAGGGACGTCGATTGGCGAGGCCTCAACAACCGAGGTTTCCCCTTGGTGAGACTCTAGCACATGGTCGGGGACAACGTAGAGCACCGAGATAGCCCAGAGAGGACTATTGATAAGTTTGTGATTTGCGAGATCACATGGAGTGAGACTAATCGACCAAATTCTTTGAGTATCCCAAATATTTTTTAGATGTACCGCCATGATAGAGGCTGTTTCATGATAAGAGAAATCCTTGGTGAGGACAGGGTGGTCCCCAGGGAGGTGGTGTTCGCAGAAAGTAGGAATAACTGTGGTTGGCGGATACGTTTTGAGCACCTTCCACCACCACTAGGCAGCCCATGTCCGGCTCAGGGAGCTGACGGACGGGGCCGTGGGAGGCTGTGTGCTATGGTTGTTTACAATCCTGCAGTGCAAGAGAAAATAAGAGGTACGCTCTGTGAATTTGTCTACTTTTCTCAGTAGAACATGTTAGAAGCTGTGTGATGTACTCTTTCATCTAACTCCTTGCTCGAGGGGTTACCGAGGGTGATGCATGGTATTGGTGTAACCATGTGTTTGTGATGGTGGTGGTAGTTTTCCCTTGAGAATGTGGAGACACTATCATCAGAGAGAGTACTTTGTGGTTTGCTCAGACCACCAGTTTCTCAGTTGCATCCCCACACAGAGAGACTTGAAACGGAGATGAAAGTGCTAGCTGGAGTTTCTGCATGAGGGTAAGGCTTGTCTGCAGTTGATGAAGCCGACTCCTTCGCTAGTTTAGCGTGTAAGAGAGTCTCGGTCGTGATGCACCGACTGTGAAAACATGTGTGACCGGATATCCATGGGTGTTTCACCAGATGGGTATTCTGAAGGAGGGAATCACGAGACCATGTTCCAGGAATAAACCGTGATTTCGATCATGACGTGGAAGGTAGAGGTGCGGTTGGGAAAGACCCCAGAGTTTCTCTGGGCTGTTCGGGAATCGTGCAAACAGTTGACAGGTTTCCTACCATCTTTCCCTACACTCCCAACAGTAGGATTGGGTGAACAGTGTCTTCTATGTGTCACAGCTAATGAGGTGCATGAATATTCCTACGCATTCCCTCAAGAGTAGCAGACCTTATTAGTATGAACCATCCTTGTGGTTCGCGTGTTGTGACAACATGGTCTTGCGAAAGTTTTCTTGGGTGCGGGAGAGCTAGGTTTTAGCTCAGTATCCCATGTTGTTTTTCCTATTTTTGATTCTCGGGGACAAAAAGCATGAAAGAGGGAATGATGTAAGAACCTAGGTTTTGGGACTCTAGGACTTTGAAAAATTTCTTGACATCATTGCAGAGAAGGGTGTTCAAACAGCGTGCATTTCCGAGGTCATGTGTGTCCAGAATTAATTATATAAAAATGTTACATTTTTTTATATTATGCACTAGTGGTTAACTAAATAAAATGTAACATCTTTTATACGGTTGATCGGATCAGAAATCTGAGACCACAGTTGGGTCCGGAACGCGGTGTTTAACCTAAGCGTGACATAAAATGAGTCGTCGCAGGACGTCCGGAACCCTCGCTCGTTGGCGGTATATTTAATGGATGGTTAAATTATCAAATTATTCATTTAATAGCTCAAACCTAAATAACTCCTAAATGGTTTCTTGGATAGGAAAACAGAGAGCACTTTTGAGTCTGGATCATGTCGTTTACCCTATCTAGGGTGTAAAAGTTTCCGGTTTGGTCCTGCTTTGAGAGATGTCACCCAGGGGAAAAATGTTCATTTCGAAATGGACCACTTAGTTATTTTTATCCCCGAAATTCCATTAAAATAAATTTTTAAAAAAATCTCAGAATAGAAATCTGACACTTCCGTTGAGTTCCAAATGGGGTGTTTTACCTAGGTGCGGTATAAAATAGGCGGGTATGGAGGTTTCGGGATGCGCGCCCGTTGGGAGAGTTTTAGTGAATTTATATAAATTCACTATGTGTGGTAAGGGATAACTAATTTAATTCTCTCCCTATCTCTCTATCTTCCCCTATCACTCTTTCTCTAGCAGGTATTCACCATTCTTCGCCAGATCGAGGAGCGATCTTCACCAAAATCTCGACAGTTCGAAGGTGGAGCCTCACGGATGCATCGCCTACGACGCGCATCGAAATCGATGGAGGATTCTTGTTGAATTTCGCACCCTCTAAGATTTTCTCAATTTCTTCATCATATTCATATTTGAATTTTATAGTTTTTAGAATTCGAGGTGTTGGCCGAACGAACACGGTCAATGCCCGAGCCCCGTTTTGTTCATCGTTCTTGGGCATTCTTCATCCAAATTTTCAGACGCGACAAATCATGTCGGATCAATGATAAGTGGTCGGTGCTACGAAGGCCTTGTTCCAAGGAACCTGAACCCATGTTTGGTTTTGGAAACCAGCCACCGGAATGGTTGCGGCGACCGTCGGAAGTCTCGGCTCCTGCAAGGGCGGTGGCCGGAGCTCGGGGTGGCGCAGTGGGGGTTCAGACTTGGGAGCCAGCGCAGATGGGGTTCGGTCGAAGCGGGAGATTTCCAATGCAGCGGTATGGTATAGACCATGGTGTTGATGGGGCGCGGTGGCCTTGGGGTAGTGCGGAGGCCTCGGGGTAGCACGGCGGTGCAACGTTCGAAGGAGGAGCAGACGTCCAACGGGTCGCCGCGGTCGAAGGGGGATCCGGTGGAGGTCGAGCCGGAGGAGCCGGCGGAGGTCGAGTGGCGTCGTGCGGAAAGAATAAGACATCAGCATGGAGCATGGGCACCAAACTGTCGCGCTCTGTAGGGGAAACCGAGGCAGTCAGCTCCTTGGGTGTGCGGTGTGCACAAGGACCCACAAACAGCAGGACCTGCTGTGGCAATGCAAGGTGACCGACCTTCAGCCGGACCATTTGAAGATCAGGACTCGAGGATCTAGTGGTTTGAAGTCGGACACAGCCAGCGGGCTACGGCGTGATCGGTTGGACCCGTGGCTGGGCCGCGGGCCGGCGGTTCAGACCGGGCTGGCCAGGGAGAACCGGCCCGGTTAGGCCCCCTTGCATTCGGGGGGCCATATCTCTTAAACTGCGTGTCTATTTGACGCGCTGTCTGCGGCTGTGGGACCGTATAGACAAGGAGACCCTTTTAAAGTATGTTTTGGGTTTTTTCAAGTTATGCACCCGAAGGTGGGTAACCCGAGAGCATTAATTTAATTATATTAAATTATTATTAATGCTTGCAACTGATGGGCTTCCCGAGCCAGACATCCGTATGACGCACTGTCAGCGGCGCTGTGTCCCTAGAGCTAAGACGGTCTTTCCAAGGATGGTTAGGAAACTTTTCAAGTTTCTTTCACTAATCGGTGACATGAAACACAATGTCAGAGATTAATTAATTAATTAATTAATTAATTGTTGCGTCGGACCTAACACATGCTTGGGATGTCCGATTGACGCGCCGTCAGAGACAGCGTGACCCCATTCCTTGTGTGGACATTTTGAATTGCTTTTTGAAGAGCTCAGATTGGAGACACGGTGCGGGACCCATAGGGTCTAGTTCTCACAATTTATGGTGAAATGTCACTTTTTCTACAGACATCTGTTAGGGGTGTTTGAGTAATCGTTCCTCAGTGTTTTTCTAAGGGAATTGCAACGTTGCAATCTGTCCACCTAAATTCATCCCCGAGGTGTGGCCCCCATGGGGCCCCATTTGTGTATAACGTGGGGAATTGCAGCTTCTGCATCCGGAGTCTGTTTTAGGATCCGTTATTGGCGTTACGACCCTGGCATCGAGGTGAATTGACTAGGGTGGTTTCAGCTGTTGAAACTGGAGTTTATGAATGTGCCCCACTAGCCTTCCTTAGAGTTGTGTGCAGCATAATGGGACTTTTTCATCGGACGTCTATCTGGGGAGTATGGATAGTCATTTCATCATGTTTTTCTGAGGGCATCGCGATGGTGCAGTTCACACGATCTCTTTCGGGACCACGGTGCATGCCCCATGAGATGCAGTATGGGTATAAAGTGGTGCTGAATAACTTTTCCACCAGTAGCCCGTTTCCAGTGAGTAGGTTGTCTATCTCACATGTTTTTCATGAGGATTATAATGGTGTAATTTGTTCCGGTGAGCGGAGCCTCTTACGTGATCGTATTAAATGTGGAAACAAGGAAGGGCAATGACTGGAGGTTCCTTTGACACACTATGAACCTAGGCACGGTAGGGGTGCTAGTGACACCCAGTGATGGAACGGGAAATGAACCACTACTATGTGATTTGTTCTCGAGTTGGGTGGTTGCGAGATACCCACTCCGTGTTCTGTTTCCCAGGGTTATACCATCCAGTAGGGATGGCCAGAGCAGTTTTGAGTTTACCCTCCATCAGAGAATGGGCAGTGGGTTGCTCATCAACTTCTTCAGGGTTTACCCTCCACCAGAGACTGGGCAGCGGGTTTCTCATCAACTTCTTCCGGGTTTACCCTCCACCAGAGACTGGGTTGTGGGTTTCTCGTCGACTTCTTTTGGGTTTACCCTCTAGAAGAGACTAGGAAATGGGTTTCTTGTCGACGTATTTAGGGTCCACCCTCCAACAGGGTTGGGCAGTGGGTCGCCTGTCGACGTATTTTGGGTCCACCCTCCACCAGGACTGGGTAGTGGGTCGCCTGTCGACATATTTCGGGTCTTCCCTTCAGAAGGGCAGGGTAGTGGGTCGCCTAACGATGTATTCTGGGTCTACCCTCCAGTATGGCTATGTAGTGGGTCGCCTGTAGACGTATTATGGGTCTACCCTCTAGGAGGGCTGGGCAGTGAGTTTCTTGTCGATGTATTCTGGGTCTACCCTCCAACAGGGCTAGGTAGTGGGTCTCATAATGATGTATTAGGGTCCCTCCTTCAGGGTTGGTCTGTGGTCCACCCATTGGTATTGCAGACTCAGGCCTTCTTATGAGGCTAGTCGGTGACTTTTCGCCATGACTACTGGAGCGGGACTCTTGGTTGTATGGGTCAGTGATGTGACAGCTTTGATGTGACATCAGGACATATGAGGACAAGGGGTGCTTTTCCCACTGATACATTTCTTTGCGATGCGACCTAAAAGCCGTATAGGTGAGTCATTACTGCCCAAAAAGGATAGTATCGTGGTGCATTGATTGATCATCTTTGACTTTTACCTCCTAGGTTGACATGCATGATGTTTGGGTTCAGTGTTTGATGTCCTTTGAATAGTTAGTGAATCTTCTTGGAATGAGCTTGGAGATAGAGAAACCCTTACACAATCATTAGGGTTTCTCGTTTAGCATATATATATATACATCGTACTATTAATCCCACTCCTTGGGTTCGATTACTCTCCTTCATAGAGTGGAGAAGACGCGCGAGGTATGCCACATGCTTTCCGTGTCAAGATCTACTTGGTTGGACGAGTCTACTCTCCTGCAAAAGGTAGTGAAGACTCAATGAGAAGTCCTTCTTCTCACCGTCTCTAGCTCCTTGCATCTGGATGAGTCTGCTTCCTTTCTCTTGTTGGGTTGGGCTAAACTCTCTCTAGTTTTCCCTGTTGCACTGTTCTTTTCTCTTTATATTGTTCACCATTTTAGTACCCCCCTTATTACTCCCTCGAGCTTTCGGGGCATCCTACTGAGTATTTTATACCCACCCCTGCTTGGGAATTTCCCCAACATCATGTGACCTTGCAGACAATGGACAAGACGGTCGAGACTATAGAGGTGTGTAGAGGACACTGGAGCTTGGGATACGTTTAATGGTCATAGCAGGAATTTCTGGGTGTGAGACTCACCAATGGTATACCTTTCTTTTACAAATTTCCGGGTTGTGGAACCTTTCTGGTTGGGTGGGGTTTTTTCCCCTTTTATGGTTTAGTTTACTTTCCAGTACTTTTCACCACTTTTCTTGTACTAGTTAGAGGTCGATGAATGTATGTTGGTTCCCCCTTTATAGCAGTGTTGTATCTTGCTTTCCTTTCTCGGCACTTTTTCATTAAGTTGGGTACCTATGTTAGTACAGTCTCTTAGGAAAATTCCTCCCCTAGTTTGTTGTGCCTTCAGTGCTAGTTGCCATCCCCTGGCTTATGGAGGCAGTCTTGGGGTAGTTGTACCTCGAGCCCCGGTACGGGTTGGGTCGTGACATAATTAATGGGGGTTCATCATGATTTTTAAGAGTTCTTAGTAGTCCACTAAAGAAGTTCATGGTAATTTTTTCCCACTTCCAGAAAGGTATATAAAATATATGTAACACGTCATCCTTACACCAATGTTAATTTATGGAATATTGTTATGTGAGAGATAACATAATATATTTATCCACCCTATACATTATACATGATCACTATTAATGGTCCTTCATTTTTCTATAAATTTATTGAATACCTGAGTGTAAAACCCACTTAGATTGGTGGATAATAGAAATCAATTGGTCCTTGAATGATCAAAGAACTAAAATCTATTCTTGAAAGTGAAACAATAAATTTTTTTCCCATCCATCAATTATAACCCTACCATTGATGTTTTACTAAATCCTAAGACCACCAAGGTATAATTTTTGATCCTCTTAATCATTATTAATCATGATAGGAAAAATATCGATAGAAAAAAACTACAACATCATTAGGCTCAATTCATTTTAGTTTATATGAGTAATCACTCACCTTATTTTGTGTTGGTCTCAATCTTCTGAAACCAATTGTTTAAAAAACCTATGAAATAGTTTTTTATAAAATTTATGTCTTTAAAAGGATAATACATTAAATAAAAATCAAACATCTGAAGATATTATATCCAACATCATTATCCCATGTTCATGTATGTCTCTGATAATATGTGTTCAAAGATTTTATAATCCATATACCTAGAGAAATGTTCAGAAAATAGATATTTGTGCCATGTTTTTAATTTGTGGAACACTGTATGTAGTTCAAGATCATGGGTCTGGTAATTTATATGTAGTATCCTTAATTTTCCTGAGTTTTAAGCTATCAAATAATCTACCAACATTATTATTTAGACCATCCATAATCTAGAAAAATCAGAAAACGCAATGTATCCCTCATGTGGTTATGAAAAGATAAATAATGGTATGGAAGTGATCCAAAATATAAGTTTATTGAATTATTTCTTATGATCATTACTCTAGAGGAATTTAATGCATATATTTTTAAATGAAGTCAATAGTTAATTGAGACATGAGAAATCCCAAAATAATCATTTATAAAATCCTATTAATCCAAAAAAATCATTATATCAATGTAATTATTAGGATGTTGGCATGAAATAATGGCCTTAATTTTATTAGTGTTCACCAATATGCCTTTTTCTGAGATGATGTTCCCAATAAAGTGAACTAATTGTATTTATATGTACCTTTTTTAGAATTTTGAATGTGTATTATAGTGTTGTAATTACGCAACAGAATCTCTAGATTCTATACATGATAATATTTTACATGATAATACAGTTAGATTTCATCAAAAAATAAAAAAATGAATCATTATAGGTATCTATGGAAAATAGAAATCATCAATTCCATGAATACTCTGATTTAATTAATGAGACCTAAGGGAATGAATAATTATACAAATTAACAATAATCACTTATAAATGGTTTCTTGGGGATATCCTATTTTTTAATCAAAAAGCATGCCACCCAGATCAGAGATCAATTTGGGAAAACCATTTGTCCACATTAAACTCATCAAAAATATCACCAGATCGAGGATGATGATATTAATTCTTTATCGTAACATTATTCATATTACGAGAAACAATAAAAATAAACAGTGTGAGATCTGCATTCCTAAAAAATATAACCATTGTAGAATTATTAGACATACTTGGTCTTATAAAACCATTGTATTCTAATTATTCTAATATGATCTTCATCTCTCACAATTTCATTAGTTTCAATCATAATGAAGGAACTGAAATGATTTTTTTCATTATAGTATGAATATAAAACACTATACTTATCTTCCTAGTTTTAAACTAGAGAATTTGTCTAGAAATCCACCAAGGAATCTATCTGCTATATGAGGAAAATATCATAATTCATTTTTGTTAATATACCCCATGGTGATCACTTCCAATTGATATGAGATGGATCGAACAACTATCATCAAATATCTTGATATTCTAGAATTGGTATCCATTATCCTTTTAATATATGAATGAAACCCTTTAGGAGATATAAAATTTACTCATTGAGTGCATTGGTCAATGTTATCTCTAATTTCTACTAGCCAATCTATTCTTATGATTGAATAAAAGGTATTTATTTATAATATAGTGAAGTCCCACAATAAATGAATTTATTCAATTATATTGAAATGTGAAGTATGATTAAATTTCCATGAATCCTATTTCCATTGTGGTTATCTAATTCTCATAACAAGTGACATCATTAACATTTTCATCAAAATTTTATTACAACATCTGAAACAATAAAATAATGTGAAACATTTATGTTAGTAAAATCACGAATTAAATTTTTATTATAGACATAAGAAACATGTACTATGAATGGGCATAATTCTTTATTTTGGATACATTTTTCATATCTAAAGTGTTTTTGATAAAATCTCATTGTTTGACTCCTTCTCCCTTACTAATGGGGTTCCTACTAAGGGGATAGTATTTTTTGGGATTCACCCAAAGTACGTTGATTATAATAGAGATAAATGTTCTAATATTACTATATTAGTTTAAAACTGGAATCTTATTACATTTTAGAACCATAACCACCAATTTAATTTTTTATATTTTTATAATATTTATTAATACTATGTTTCAGGCCATAGTTATAATACTCTTGATGAAGTGTTGTTCATTCATTCCCAATGTGATCCCAATATTCACATGTGAAGATACCTATGAGGTTACTATGATAGAGAGTAAAATATATAGATCTATTAGATTGATTCTCTGGTTCTATAATACCGTAAGATTAACTCTTCGTTCTTTTCTTATTACTATCACTAGATTTCCAACATTTTTTTGGAGGAAAGTGGTGTTCCATCCAATAGAAATTATATAGATATATTTATATCCCACAAAAAAATTGTTTTTATATTTCCTTGTAATTTATATTGTGAAAGATCAAAAATTGAGTATAATTTCTGAATGAAGATCCTCATTAAACAATCATCAATAGTGTGATAATCGTTTTACCATATAGTTAACATTATAAATGTATTTAAATTTCTAATAATAATCTATAACTAGGATTTTTCCTGCCTCAGTTGGACGAAATATGAGGTTCAAAATATGAAAAATGAATTCAAGTATAAATTTTTGTTTAACAATTTAATAAATCTTTCCCATGAAATATTGTGGTCTAACATTAATTATTAAGATAAAACTCAAAATATTACTATTATACCCTTTATAATATACACAATAATCAGCACATTAATTTGTTTAATGTTATTGAGAAATAAAATATCCATTTATCCTCATAATCCATAATTCTTCTCTCTCAGGACCCGAGTCACCCCAAAATATTTGTGGGTAAGACCATTAGAAATATAATGAGTGATCTACATGAAGTATTTACTCATGTTAATTTCATTTATAAAAAAACTGAAATTATTATAAACTTTTTCTAACCAAATTTATATACAACTTTGTTTTACTTGGATCCAAGTTATTGAAAATATATTCTTCTTAACATCATAGTCTCCTAACTTGTGAAATCATCAAGATAATAATTACATAGACATTATTTTATTAAAACTATATAATTTAATCCCATATCATTTAAGATATAATATATCACTACAAGAATGGTCATAAATTAATATATGAATGATGAAGTATCAGGGGAATGTCTTTTCACTAATGCATGATACCAAACTCTCAACAGCTAAAACCTTGACAATGATATGATGACATATACCATGAGAATATTGAAGTCCTAGAACTATCTAATAACACTTTTCATTCATTTATTACCCTATTAACTTAAATTTTATATAAATAGATTATTTTTCCTTTTTATACTTATATTTTATATCTAGATACATCATACCTATTCATCTACCATATAAATAGACTGACTATAAAAAACTAATACCTTTTGTAATATTCTAGCCCTAAATCATTAGCTTGTGTTGGACTAATATGATACCAAAATAACGAAACATCCACCAGTAACTAAAGGATTTAAATAAATACTATGCACAATACGAAATTATAGGGGGTTATTTTCCTTTATATATATAAGAAAACCTTTAATTGATGATCACAATAGGGTAATGTTAACATGATCAATAATATAAAAAAACAAATCTCATTTATGCAATAAGAACATAATCATATATGTGGAAAATTAGTATTTAATATCATGTGTACAATATCGAAAGACATAAAAAACTCCAAGGTACCGACGATGAACCATTATGAAGCCACTACAAGAAAATAAATAAGGTCCAACTCCCCAATGAAACAACATCAACATTGGTATTATCCAATAAAAAAGTATTAAATATTACCCAATGTATGTTCTAGTCATGATAACCACATAAAATATTCATTGAGATGGTGTCCTACATGACCTCAATTACGCCTCCATGTATGCCTGATGCTACCGAATACCAATGTGGATCAAAAGGTAGTATGGTGGGGAGACAATAACATATAAACCAGGGTTAAATAATATAGCTGAAAAAATGAAGAGAAATAGAATACAATAATAAATTGATAGCCTGTAAACTAATAAAAAATGGGACAATTCCAAATAAAATCCACTCATGAAAATTATATGAAATAAATACAAATAAATAGCACTCAATAGGCATACATATACAATAAATTAAAATGATAGAAAGAATAAATAAACAAGAAGAATCCATCTATGGCAGGGGACCCAAGTACTTGCTCAGACCCTACTCCCATTCTCCCAAGTCAATGTTATTTGGAAACATCCAAGAAGCACAGACCATGTCCTAACCTTCAAGCATGAAGATTCCTGCCCAGGTTCAAATCAGAAGTCCAAACATGGTGTGAAATATAGTTATTATTCCACTACCATTCGTGTTTATAGAAATCAATTCAATATATATAATATAATATAGTGAGTAGGTGTGACTTATAAATCAATAAATACATAAATAAATGTAACGATTCGGGATTAGGTTCTTCAAGGACACCAGGCTGACCACACCTACTTCACCTAGTAAGAAATGTCTCTATACACCTATAATCATGTATACTTATTCATACTTCAAACTATCATTTTCTCAAATATAAATTCATTGGATTATTAACATGTTTTAATACCAAGGCATCAAACTAAGACGAATAATAATTAATTTCACATTCTAAATAGGGAACAACATTCCCATAATAATAAAGTGAGGGACTCCATGCCCAGAGACTCCATACCCATTATCATAAAGTGAGGGATTCCATTCCTAGTATGATAATATATAGGACACCATGTCCAGTATCATAATGTAAGTTACACCATGCGTAGGGATTCTATGCACTCATATCATGTCATAAGGGAAACCATGACCATGAAGCATAACATAATGGATTCCATACCCATTTATATTTTAATAAAATATTCACTATTATTTGTATTATAAAATACTATATAGGGGATAAGTGATATGATTGTACAATTAACTATCCATTTTATCCAATTACCTGATTTAGTTAATTATATAGTAATAAATAAGTCAACGTACATGAACATACCATATCATAATTCATTTATATATGATAATAATTCCATTCAGGTAAAAATAATTTATATCAACTCAAGTTTATGAATTTGGCCATTCCATTTATGTAGTTAATATGTCCATTGGATATCCTTTCCATTAACAATCCATTCTATTTCACTTAGTCATTTATTATTCCCTGATATTAACAATTCCATTAACACTCTTGATTATTATTAATTAGGAGGGCCATGCAGGTACACAAGCCCATTTTAAAGCCTAAAAAAATAATCATATGTAATTTATAAATCCTCACTCTATGTCCAATAATATCAACATCAAAAAAGTAAATTAATTGGTCACACCCTAGAGGTGAACCAATTTGAGGACACAAAACTCCAATCATGAAAACAGATCTAATGAAGGGTCTAGGTCAAAATTTAGATTATAAATATAGGTTATATCAACATTTGGGATAAAAAAATTAAATCTTGAATGTGACACAAAATATTGTTTATAGAAAAAAAATAATTAAAAATCCATAGACCACATTCTTATATTTAGGATGGTCCACACATCCTATATCAGACTTTTTTATAATCCATCATATAAGAATATAGAAGAATTGAAAAACTCTATAAAAATAGAGAAAAATATAACACGTGGATTTAGCATTCTGAATGGTGGGATAATCAAAGAAAATGTGAAAGAGGAATCAAATACTAACTAAAAGAAATCTAATTAAATCAATGGAACCCAATTCTGATATCAAGTGGAGGTGTTACACTAAATCCTTGGAGGAGGCCAAATAGTTATCCCATGAGGGGAGTATGTTGTATGTGTGTGAGAAGGAAAAGAGAAGAAAAATATCTAATGAAGGTTGGGGAAATCATCATTTTCACCCCATTATAAAATCATAATATATTGGCTGCATGGTTTGGCTAATCGTGCGATAACCATGTAGCACTAGTTTTCAAGGGATAGGCACCTCGTACACTCTAGATGCAAAGTTTAACAATCCATGCGCCTCACCTTTAATAGATATTGGTTAAGGGGAACTATAGGTGCTACTTGTTGTATAGTTTCGGAAAACCATACACAACACATATGGGTCACCCCACGCACAAATACACAAAGTTTCAGGACACCCTAGGTTCATCACATGGATTATAAAAAGTGTTCTCCTCATGATAAGGGGTCTCATGGTTGACACTTATAGATAAACTAAATGTGCGCTAACCATGTTCCTCACACTGCCTCTACAAAAACCAGAGCATTATGAGACCAACACCTCTGAAAATAAAATTAACTCACAATAAAACACTTGATATAAACATATATATAAAGACATGTTTATGTGTTCATTAACTTGAATAAATGATCCCAATCCAAAATTATGATCTGACTCATCAACTAAATGTGAAAAGAACAACTCTTATGAGAAGACAATAAGTCGAAAAAATGGGACCATGCTATCTCCCCAACATTAATATTATTTCCCCTAAGAATACCTAGGGAATGAAAAAAACAGCCCTTGTCCTACATAGGTCACAAATTTTTACTCAAATGTTTTGGTATTGTTTTTTGACACCCAACACACCTCCGAGAATCACGTAAAGAACACAATACTTAAGCTATTGAAACATGATCCAATGCTCAAAAATACAATTAATCAATTATGAAAGAACATACACAATCCCATAATTCATGTAATACAATATTCTCGTCATTTGTTTATATCATGAACCCTAAGGAACTCCCCAACTTAGGTCATAAACATTGAATGTAAAATTCTACATTACAGAACCAAAATTGTCAAAATTCCATACCTAAGAATTATTATAACACTCTAGAGATGCATCAAGAACATTCATCAAATTACATGTTTGCAAACTATCCATGATCCTTGATCTAATTCAAATTTTTTCCTTCAATCGATCAATCTAAAATTTGTTTTACAGGATTTTCCATGATAAAATTCACGACAATCCTCTAATATGAACCTGTCTCATATTGATAGCATGACCAGGGCACTCTCCTCACAAACAATATCAATTAAAAAGCGATAAAAAAAAAGAGCCTCATTATTTCAACTTTGTTTTTCAAAATGATAGTCTCTTATATCTTACACGCCACGTAATAAGTTTCTAGAGACATTATTCCCAAGGCATACCGAGATCATTCTGAGCATGCTCACTAAATATCGTACCCAAATCCCTATGAAATCTGTTGATTGAACAATATGATGCTCAAAACTCTCATAATATCACACAAGATATGATATTAATCAATCCTTCCTACATGGCTTATCATAATATACTTTAGGATTAACACCCATATCTATATCTCAACCAAAATAAAAAATGATCACACACTTGGAGTCCATTGAGGGTTCCAGTCATACCTTGTTTCATCTGTAAAAAAACATAGTGGTGAAAAAATGACAATCACATGACCGATAATAAGGTTCCAGTACCATTATCTCCTAAGAGTCACCCCCAGTGACTATAGTATCAATCCCGATCTTAGATAAATATTATTCATCACATTTACGAATAGAAATTGCTCACTACAGCGCATGACCTATACTTACATTACATAACAACTAGAATGGCTAGGATCCCCCTCATCCTCAGTGTTATTCTAAATGTCAACTATCACCCATTCCCATATATAAAGAATTATTTTCAAGGAGAAGGAGAACATCAATTTTAATGAGGGTCCTCACCTTATAATAGATAATGGTGTACAACACACCATTTTTATTATCTTAAAACCACTCCTTGAGAACAACTCTTAGAGAGTTCATTCGTCAAACCCAAAGGTTATATAAATAGGTGGCTCAAAGTATAGTTGGCACTCCCTCAATGTAGTCTGGAAGATGTCATGATAAGAAGAATTATGTACTCTTTAAGATGATTACATTGGAATTTTATCCATAGTTATGTATAAATTACTCTGAGCCTGATCACATCAAATAGACTACACCTACCTTACCAATGTATAACACCACAAATTTTGACCATGTGGGTCCGTGTATATTCTCTTTTAACACCAATAATAGGAACTTCCTTTTATTTTTTCATTATATCAAATCCTCCATTCCAATAAGTTAAACATTAGAAACCGTTGATCCTGGAATATCAGTCTCTCATTCAACAAATTTTAATTCAAAGCAGTTCCTATGCGTAACACATGAAAACTGACTTATCAACTACAAAAAGGATATTATCCTATACCACCATGTTTAAGAGCTTTATTCACACTTCTGAGATTTTTTAGTTAATAAGGTGAAACTTATTATTCACCACGACACATTAATTTTCATTATTCTAGGAGTTCCCATGGAACTCCACTTAAAAAACAAGTATCTTACTTTTTCCGAGAATTACCCAATGATCTCCCTACTCACAGAGTCACCTTAAAAAAGTAATAACCAATCGCATGACAACTACTTTCCAAATTGTCTAGGAACCCAAATAGTCTTATCCATTAAAACCATTTTTGATAAATAATAACATAATTTTATTTTGAAATTCAATGGCTTCACCAAGCCTAAATCAAAAAACTCGAGTACCTAACATGCATCATTCTATAAAAGATAATAATATGGAGTTCACTACCAAAAGAAAATGTAGTCCTAAACTAAGATCTTACATATGTTTTCCTTAATAGAAAAACTTCGTCCACCTAATGGGGTCTAAGTCAAAGGTATGGGATCCTAGGACTCTCTCTAATCCCTAAGTACTCACATGATAATCGTACCTCACTTTAAGAATATTATCTTACATCATCCTCAAGCATGTAAACTCTCTCTACAAGATATAAGACTAAATAATTAAATAAGGTTATCAAAATACATGAGTCATATAGTCTCATTAGAGTAATAGAATAAGAACTAACCGTGTATCTAAATATTGGAATACCACCACGTGAATTAATTTAATATAAACCCACCAATATACCTAGAGGGTTTCGTTCATTATCTTGAGTCCTAAACGAGTCATCCGGCACCCAGACTACACCTCTCATCAGAAAACTAAATGGAACCACATATTAATGCTTTAATATCAAAAGACACTACCATAACCTGGATAAATCCTTATATAAACAATTCATAAACCCTAAAACAAGGTGAATAAAAAAATCACTAAAACTTATCACATAACCTCTTAGACCAATGCAGCCTAGGAAGAAGTCAAGATGGATCCGAGGTAAACATCCATGTTCCCATCCCAAAACAACATCTTACACTGACCCCTTACATGGGTGTGATGGTAAAAGCACATATTAATGCCTTTATTTTAAGTTAATTAGACAAAGATCCTTCTTTTCAACCTTAAAAATAATTCATATAGTGGAGATATAATGTTACAAATTTTATAACGACCCTACCATGAACATTATTTAGCCAACTCTATTCACCATTTAGAACAATATCATATAATCCCATATTTCTCTATTTACTTATTTAATACGTTTTCAATATAGGATCGGTTTATGAAAATTTTGATTTCAAATTTATAGAGGAAAACACTCTTTAGATTGTAATTGGGATTTAAAATCACAACTCCTTACTAATAATAATGATCAAAAGATGATAATAATTAATTAAGGGAACTAGTCTTGTATGAATCCATCATAAACTTATATGTAACACCATATAATCCATTTCAGACACATTAAATCAAAATTCCATTAACATAACTATACCAATAGGGGTTTTATATAATAATGTGTGAAATAAAAAGGTGACCTACAAAAATCCCATCTAGTAAGGAAGAATGGTGACCTTTGAAGATACCATCATTTCAACATGGTATCAGTTAAATTAAACCCATAAAAGATTATAATATTTATATTTCAAACACCCATAATTGGTATATCTCATAATAAACACACCAGGACTGGCCTACTTAGGTTGATCCCAATTTAACACATATGTCTCATTCCCAAATGTCCTACTTAGGTCTAGCTATGCATTTTAATATTTATTCATACCGTTCATCATGCCAAAGTAATATATGTAAAAGACACTTATGTCATAATTTACCCCTTATTTAAAAGCATCCAGTATTCATATGAATTTTATTTTGAGTATTTATACATATATAAATATTTTGATTCAGTTAGATGAATCATCATCACCAAAATATAAAGGTACATACCATTACAAGTTACAATTTTCATTCATATAACTACAACCAGGTTATCACACTTGTTTCTAGAATATTAAAAAACTATATATAATGTTTTGATTATATGGGTTCCCATTTCCCAATTTATATAGGCACATAAACCATATAAATTGATATTGGAACACATTAAATAACATCATTACTTATTTCATACAATTAAACCAATGCTTCATGTCTCAAAAATTTAATAATAGGCAAATTGAGATTCCACCTTCAAACAATAAAAGATAACACCAATTAGGATGATTTAGACACATTAATAAAAAAAATTTACTTAATCACATATGGGTATGCTATTAATGGGAAAGAACTACATGCATGTAATCCAAAAATTTAATGATTAGTGACATAATGATTGAAATTATAGTTGTCAAACTAATATGTTATATAAATAATCATGTTAAATAAATACTTAATAAGGATATACTAATCATCATGCACTATGAAATATATAATGAATACTACATGGAAAGGAATATTCATGGAATGTGAATTGTATTTTCATATCATGAATCAAGTAAAAACAATTACATTGCATACAGATATAAGGGTAAATATCTATATATCAATAAATCAATGACCATTGTTTGTAAAATAATCACCCATGGTAAAATAATAATCAACTCTAACAACAACTAAATTAACAATGTTTTCCCTATCCCCATTATATTCTCTAATTAATGAGTTGGTTGGACCTACAAAAATGATATTTATTAAGTGTTGACACATTCCTAGTATATATTATACTATTTCCAAAAAATAGTAAGACTAAAGAGGAAAATAATCCTCTGATACCAATTTATGATGTCGTAACCCAAGATCAACTAGAAAGGTCCCCTCATCGGGTGGGCTATATAAACTCAAGCATGCCTCTCCATAACCAGAATTTTCATACTATAAGTGAGGGTTAAAAGGAAATATGGTGGGGAATATACCCATTGTATCAGTGTTAAATACTATGGAATAATAATGAAATAAATATTAGTGGAAGATAATAATAAATGTATAAATTATAAATGACTGACAAAAATTACAACATGAGATAAAATTAATGCATGAACATGATAAGACATAAATATACATAAATTGAAAAATATAGAAACAAATATAAAATAGATTAAATGGATATATGTAATATTTAAATAAAAAGACTCCACCTTTGGGAGGCAACCCTAGTACATGTTTATCAACTACTCACAAGTCTAGATAATATGACAACAACATAGTAGCATAATCCATGTCTTAACCTACAAACATGAAGATATATTCCTGGGTTCCAATTGGAGTCCATAAAAGGGTTTGAGATAAATATATAAAGACACAACTAACAATGTTTAAATAAATACATTCTATGTATATAAAATAATGTGCATTTGTAATAGATAAGGAAATAAAAAATGTAACAAGTTGGTATTAAGTTCCTCAAGGAAACTTGGATGACCATTCTGGTACTGGAATGTGAAATGGATGTTTGTTGGATAGATATTAAAGAATTTTTATTGTTATAGTGACAACACATTTTGTCTTTGGTGATTTTAACACATGTACAATCTGAGGATCTCGCATGGATTGTTAAATTAAAAAAAAACAAAACACCCAAATTGTTCAAAACAATGTTAGGTTGATTGTAGCTAGTATCTAGAGATTGTTGCTTGAAGGATCCAAAGTTTAACTCCTTTATATCATCCACACATGCTCTAAAAATCCACACACTCACAACTCATTGAATTTTGGGTTTTATTTTAGATATGTGATGAATCATTTGACTCTACGATGATCACCTCACTCACTTGCAGATAATCCCGTGAAGTTGTTCATGGATCAATTTCTAAGAGAGATAATATCTCTCTTTATGAATCTGGCTGATAGAGAGGTACACATTAAATTGAAATGATTAATTCCTCTAAATGATATCATAGGGTTCCCCAACCACTGGAAAAAAAACTCCCACTAAATTATCAATAAATTAATAATAATGATGAGATAAACAACATCAAAAATATTATATATATTTTTCTCATACCAATAAAATATATTAAATATCTTAAATGATAAAAACCTATCCTTTAACATGACCTATAATTTCCTTTATTATTATTCAAACCGAGAATATTAAGAAAATATTCATTCTTATAATATTTTTCCAATATTCACTATATAACTCTTGAATAATTTTAATAAATAAATTCATCTCAATTAGTCTATACTCAAATAAAAATGAGATTATTTATTCATTGGTGATCATCCATATATAGAAATCTCGCAGTCCCCTTGATGGGGACCACTATTTCTTATTTATATATTCACCAGAATATGGATGATTCTAGAATATGCTACATTGTGTAATCCTCTAGTCCCTTCTCTTGATAGTAGTTAATAAGATTCACAGACCAATAGTGGATTCTAGAATCCCATCAAGGGCTATAAAATACATAGAATAATCCTAGTAATTAAAACCAACCTATGAAGACACGTTGTGTAAAATTTTCAATATTTATTTAGATTTCTAAAAAAGTAGATTGCACACTTATGTCATTATCCATTATTTGTTTATTTATTATTGATATAATCAGACAGAATTACCTTCACCCGCCAATTCTAATGATTTATAAAGGTACTACCATTCTGATCAACCAAAACCAAGGGAATATCATCCTCAACTTTAAAGTAAGAAATACTCTCTTAATCATTTAAACAATTCCACATGACCAATGAAGAACCCAACAAAATATACCTCACCATGATTTCATTATCATCGTTTTCCCTAGAAAGAATGAACTCAATCAAATTGATGAAATTGATAATGATATCAAATTAGTAGATCAATACACATGTCTATCTACTGGAATAAACAATGACACCTACAATGTATGGTTTTTATATTGGTGGGTTTCTCCTCATGATATAACTTACTAGAGAATTCCAAGTGTGAATATCATGGGAAGAAGTTTCAATGCTTATGATCCACCATTAACTAATATTCAAAAATCCCTTTTTTAATCAGTATAATGTATCTAATCCATAGGATATATATATATATATATATAATATAAATGTTATATTATCTCAAGGATATCATTATAGCATACGATCTGTTATAACATTTTGATATGATAAATAATCTATGGATATTACAATTAAATAGTTGATGAAGAAGTATATACACTATAATGGTTAGTTTACATCATGAATATCTCTCTTTATACATGAAATGGTAAAAATTTGAACCATTTATTTGGGTTAGAACATCCACTAATACAACACTCCAAGTTGCAGAAGAGAGAACTCTCTAACCTTCAATATATGCTCTCACATGATTATGATAATTTTTTTTCTATTTCATGGATTTATTTATAAGGACTTTCCAAATCACTTATTCATGTATACTATTCTATGTGTGACCTCATATCCTTGAATAAAACTACTAAGGATATGTAAAATCAAATTATATATTCTTTTCCCTCTCTCCAAACATGACATCTTGGCTAGTACAAGTAAGAAAATTGTAATAATGATAAAAATTTAATTACTAGGCGAGATTTAAGGAACTAGAAACAATAATTTCATAATATACTCTTCTTCTTTACCTTCCTTATAAGCTTCAATAAACAATGTATATATAGATATGGCTAACAATAGATGAATGATATTTTCATTCTCATTAACTTTAGGCTAACTGTGAAATTATATTGTATTGATCTACAAAAGACTAGTTTTTATCCCATCAAACTAGAATCCCTTCATATCCATATACCATGTATATATCCTTTTTTTTCTTTCTCTTGTACTATTAGAACGTTTTCACTTCTTACCAAGTAGTTCTTTTAGATATAACTGCTAATTTTCTACTATGAAGTATGTGTTAGAAGTGTCTAATATTTTACATATCATTAAATACATTATTCATCCATCAATGAAGAATATGGAACTTTATTCACATCTTTAATATCATATTATGTCTAATTTTATCTTTTGGGTGGGAAATATTCCAAAGGGAAACATGTAGAAATTCCCTCTCAAATGGTAACAACTTGTATTTTTTAATTCCATGTAGTATATTTACTATTGTGTAGTTCTAAGAAAAAGTAAGATCTACCTCAATTGATATTATTACTTAGAACTTAGATCTCCAATTTATGTTAATATTTGGAGTATTTATATTAATATAGTCTCAAAAAATTGTAAGAACAATAGTTTTTTTCCATATGTTACAATGAATATTTCACATAAAAACCCATATCTCTTCCACTAACCTCATATAGACACATGGAAAAAATTCATTTTAAATGAATTTTATTTGAGTTTGTTTCTTACTTCAAACCTAATATATATTTTAGTATCTTTTAAACCTTATTGCCATTCAATGTATTCATCATCCCAATATGGTTTCAATGTATATATACCTTCCACAATTGGTGTCTTTACATACAATTCTCAATAAAATGATCATAGAAATTAGCTACGACTTGTAAAATTCAAATTGCTTAAGGAATAATGACTTGGTATTACCAATAGATCCTTATTTGTACAATGATTTTACCATCAATGTATTGTTTCACTTAAATACCCACGGTATTATTCAAAATAATAATCCCCCTAAACATAAATACATGCAATCCACTATTTAATTTTAATTTATTATGTGAATCATAACTAGTTTCTATATAATTCAAACATATAACTTGTATTATTCAAAATTAATAATATATCATTTTCTGTGGTGAATATAAATCCATCACCATATTTTTATTATTCATACATATTATGTGTCTCTCGAAAATTATATTCCTGGTGTCTTGTGGCACTCATTCTGATGTCAACCATTAGTGTGTCTTTTACATTGAAAAAATCCAAGTTAATCTTTTTATCACTACTATTAGTAGACATTTTCAATGTGTTTATTGAAATATAATATTTCACTTGACCAATTATTTTCTATCTTATGTATTTGTTTAATATCCAATAAAAAAATTATGATAATTACATTAGATGAAATTTATATTTCACTAGATGTATGTTTCGTTATGCCTTAACAGAATCATTGGATTGAAACATGTGTTCTTATGACATAATGTATTCCCATAATACTATGAATCATATAATATCCATTGGTAATTATAGTTAGCACATGTTAACGGGATAACATATCTATTTGAAATCATTACATGAAAAATAGAAGTATCATTAATGCATGTGTTTAAGAATTGATTCTCATTTTACTTACATTAATACTATGATGTGAACAAGGAAATGTGTGTTTAGGATTTTCTCTAAGATAAATTCAATGTAAACATTTAAGACTCATCAAAAATACTTCTTATTAGATTCCTATCCTAGAAGCGGATAAGGTAATGTGTATTTAGGAATTACTCTACACTACATTATGATGATTGATGGATTCTTGGTCAAGATATTCTTTATCGTACCAACCAGGAGCATCACATATCTTCTGATTATTAATATCTATTTCTTCACATTCACATTCGATAAAAACTTCAATAATTCTAATAAAGTATACATACCACTAGATTACACATGGTATAGGTTACTCTATATATTTGAATTATTTATGAAATCATTGTGGCATACCATTATTCCTATGGTTCTTAGCTTCATTGAGTCTAAATACAATATCTGGTATGTCTTTAATGTCCACATTTAGTTTTACTTAACATTGAATTATATTTCCAAAAAATTATATATGAGTCTTACATTTTATATTTATTAGGTATTTCCAATGGTTTATGTATCACTGAAATTTTGTTTCAGTATAAGACACCACAAACCACATTCATTCCAAAAATGGAATAATGTTTACTAATATACAATGGAAACATGAGATAAATATATTTGATATTACGCAAATATTCAAATGTAATCAATAAAAATTTTAAAATATAAATTCTTTGATTCTCACTTCTTAATTATGATCCTCCCTTTCTCAGCCTCTTAGAGAATACACCTTATATAATATAATGTTTCTATACATAAAATTTTACAGTATTTAAGTACACATATCTAATAAGAATATTTTATTTAATTAAAATATATTATAATATAAACATAAATTATTAGAGATCAATATACATGAAGATAAAGTGACCACTTGCTTCATTAATTAATTCATTATATTTAAACTTCCATAAATTTACTTCATGAAATGAGAAGAAAATTACCTCATGTTTAATACCTATTTATTTTCATGATGTTTTGAAGGTTACATTGGAATTTATCTTTCCATTTTCCTTTTCGTATTGTCTTTCTACTTGTTCACCATAATAATTTGATATTATACATTCATTAAGTTCTTATTTGTTTTGATAAATTTAACTAAAAGGTAATAAAAAACATTCTCTATAATGTTCATTTTGTAATCATAGAAAAACAAAACTATGTGGTTGAAAATGATATTAAAAATGAATGAATTTGAGGATCATGATCTATCATTCAATTCAAACATATCTAGTGTAATCATCACTTTTTCATAACTATGCTTTACTTCCCTCTCGTAATCTTCTCAAAGATGAGACTTCCTATAAAATCATCAATATCTTGATCTTTGTATCCATAACTCACATCGTACATTAATGATATCATTACAAAAGAACAATCAAATATGTCATAGATGAATATCATGTAATAATTTTTACACCCTCTATTCATAATGTGGCTCATTAGGTATTCGGGACTCGATCATTATGAATTTCATATGGTGTAGTAAGTTGGAGAAGATCCATTATTATATATTAAAAACTCATAATTGTTTTGAATGTTTTTTTCTATTTATTTATCACAATGTATTAGGGGTATTAATTGAAATTTTCTAAATACATAAAATCTATCATTTTTACATTTAAATTCATTATTTATTAATTAAATCATTAAATGTTGCCCACTATTTTTTGAAAATCAAGTAATCAACAGTGACAGAATTTGAATACTCTATCACTTGGTATTCTAGTGGAAAAGATCCTTAAACATCCCCTCACAGTCCATAATCTATGGCTACACAACTACTCAGAGAGTTTAAGGTATGAGTTTTACTTGAGAACCACATTAACTCATGGATCCATAATCATTTTAGTAAAGTCATGCCTTCTAAAAGCATAAACATGATTAACTCAACACTTTCCTATGAACTTCAAATAAATTAGTAGTAGTGGTTACTAATTTTCTTTCAACATTAGTAAATTTAACACATAGATCTTATAAGATAATCCCAATAGTAGGAACCAACTTCAATTATGGATGATCATGCACCTGATACTTTTAGTTTTTTAAAAAATTAAAACCTTGGAAGGCGTATGTGGCATAATAATTTGTGATGATTTTCAAATTTTTAGATGAATATAATTCATTTCTATTAATTTTTAATTCAATGTCATCAAACTCACAACTGTAAATTAATGTCAAACAATTCATCAATTCATTAGTCATTTTAATATTTATTATTTTATGTGTTTCTTTTTCTTTTGAAAATACATAAAATAATTAAAAAATACATAAGAAAAATAAAAATACCCAATTAGTATTGAGAATATAATATTTATTTATCCACTTAAACTAAACTGGTCAACCATGACCTAGGGGTATCATACCTATGTTGTAGCTTGACTCATGATGCAACTCATCCCCCTTCAATTTTACACTTCTCATATATATTTCTCATTGACTTGGAATTCTCTTCGTCTTATACCATACTATTCATAGTACATAAAATACTCACATGCAGGAGAGGGGTTCTGAGAAGTAAAATAAATATAAATTAGATACATATGACATTATACATATTGAATGAAAACATTACGATTTGAAAACTTTATTATTTAAGTACCATCAATAAAATTAATTATATAATTAAATTAAATAACTAGACATTCACATATTTGGTCTGTCCTCATGACCAGTCCGCAAGTATAAAAAATTCCCAATAAAATTAACATGAAATAAATTTTCAGTAAGATGTTATTTTATTAAATTTAATATATTAAAAAATTAAAATAATTTAATTCACACGATCTGAATATTAATTTAATTTAATTCAAAAAATAAAATTTTTTATTTATTTTAATTTAGTACAAAAATTTAATTAATCTTATGAATTATTAAAAATTATTATTATTTTTCATCTAAAAATTAATTAAATTAATTTTTGAATATAATCGTAATTACGCACATCCGAAAACACTATATAGGGCCCATGCTAGTTGAGCCAACCGTGTGAAGTCCCGTTCTTGGTTGGGGAAACCCAAAAAATCTCGTGAAGTCCCATACCAAATTTTTGGAAATCTAATTAAAATTAAGGCTTCTTGGCTAGAAGGAATCTAGTAGACCACCCATAGGGTGACAGAGACCCTACGATACTCCAGATTGAAGCAACGAACTCAACAGTGGATGGTAGTGGAGGTGTCCCAAAAGTCAGGTGCTAAGGCTTAGCTGCTGCCCGAATGAGGAGAGCAGTTTCACTACTGTGTGCTACAGGAGGAGGGTATGATTATAGTGGGTCGAGGCCGGTGGCTACTATGGAACAGTTCCTTATCAATGGGATGATAGGTGGCATGGTGGTTCACCTGCTGTCAGAGCAAAGGGAGTAAGTGGCTGTAGTGCCAGCAGGTGCAGCCTAGGCATGGAGGGAGGCTGTGAGGAACAAGTCTTCTATGGGAAGACACAATTTAAAATTTTTCATCCACAAACATCTATTGGCCTCCCCAATTTTGAATTAAGAATTTGTTTCAATCTTTTTTTCCTTTTTTTGATCATGCCCCATATGTCAAAATTGTCACGAGGTCATTCTTCCTACGCACCAATTTCTACATTATAAGATTTTTTTTCAAGAATAAAAATTCAAATAGTGTTTAAAAAATAAAAATAATTATATTATTAAATTTTCAAGATTCCATAATTACGGGGAACAAGAGGGTGGCCGGAAAATAATCATTACTCTGTATCCTAGGCCAGAATATTTTTTATCATAGAAAAAATTTATTTAACAGAACATAACCCTATATATATATATATAATTAATAAAATTTAATACCAAAACATACTATAAATTATCCATATAAAAAATTCATATTTACATAACATGGTTATCCCAAATGGTATAAATTCAAGGTGTGTTTTATTGGGAATGAATTAATACCCTATAATTAATTTAAAGTAAATAATTTTTTTACCTGGGTCATAAAATTCACATGATCCCTTTGACACCAATTTCTAGTACTGAGGCATGCAATTAAATTGGATGGGATAATATTTAAAAAAACTCATCTTTAAATCAAAAAAAACTTTTCTTCTCGAGTTATCTGAATTCTAATACGATCCGAGGATCTCACATGGATTATTCAAAGAAAAAAATAAAAAATGAACACATATATTGTTTGAAAGGAATTCAGATGAACTATAGCAAGTTGCCAATGATCATCACCTGAAATATTCGAAACAGAACCTCTCTATATCTTCCACGCACACTCCAATAATCCATGTGCTCTCTTTTTATCAACTTTAGGATTCTAAAGTGAAGTACTGATGAGTCCTTGAGTGTCGTGAAGATCACCTAGAAGTTGTTACATAGATCCATCGAAGGTGTTCTGGAATTGAATGATCAGTGAGAGACTTTATCTCTCAAAAAGATTTAATGAGATAGAACCACTAATTATGTTTTAATAAATGGTACGTCAAAATGATCTCCTCCATCCTGTCTATATAGTGGGTGGTAGAAATACCCCAAAATGTTTCCCCATCCTCTGGACGTAAAAGACCCACTAAATAATAAATATATAATTAATTATGATGAACTTTACTACCTAAAATATATTATTTATATTTCTTCACATACATATTATTTATTTTAAAAATATTATGTGACAAAATTGTGTCATTGAACCGGACTTGTAATTCAAACTAATATTAAAAGATCCTGTAATATTAAAATAATATCTGATTATATTCTATTTTTTCATGTCGTTACTAAATACCTAATAAATAGTTATAACAAATAAATTCAACCCAATTATTCTTTTCTCAAATAAAAAATGAATTTATTTATTCCTGGTGGACCATTAATACCTAGACAACCATCACACCCAAGGTGGGGACCACCATGTACTATATGCCTACACATCAGAATAGAGAGGATTCATGAATATGCTATTTTGTGTCACTCTTGAGGACCTTATCATGATAGTTGTTAATAGTATTCACTAACATAGATTGGATTCTGGTAACCCATCAACACCCATAAATTGATAAAGAATAGTAATACCAATGACAACTAACCTATAAACATACATTTTCTAACATAATCTCTTTATCATTACATATCTCACAAAGAAGGATGCACAGTTGTGTCATCATCATTTCTTGATTTATTATATGTTTATCTAACTGGATGAACATACATTTTACTACCTTGGAAAATTTTTAATGAAGGTACTACCTTCCAGACCTATCAAGAAAGAGATATTCACTTCTTCAACTTATAAGTGAAAAATTCTATATTCATGAATTGAATAATGTCATACATTTAATGACACACCCAACATAAGCTACCTCTACAAGATTTCATTACCCTGTTTTGTTCCTTTCATCAATGTATTGAATAAAATGGCACCCATTGATAATGGTCTCATGTCAGGAGATCAATACACATGTTCATTGATAGGAACTACCAAGGACACCTAAAACATGTGATGTTATTTTTGAAGGTTCTAACCTCATGATCACACCTACCAGTGATTACCATGTAGGAACATAATGAGAAATGAATCAATTATTATGATCACCAATAAATAATAGTGAAATATCTACTGTGTTCGATCTGTATGCTATGTGTAGACCATATGACATATATTTATGATTAATTTCATATTATCTCAAGGTTCTTATTACAATTTTGGATCTATTATGAAATTTATTATGATAAATAATCTATGGAAATTACCATTAAATAGTGGATGTAGAAATGACTACACTATAATGGTGAGTTTACATCATGCATATATAACTATATACACAAAATGGTAATTGAAAATTACTATTTCATTAGGTCTAGATAATTATCAAATATAGTAGACCATGCATACTTCGGCCTAATTTGAAATGTCTCTTAAAACCTACCATAATGTATATATATGAATATCTAAGACAATAGTTTTCACATAAATACATCCACCAGTGTGGAGCCATGGTTTAATACCAAGGAATCAACCTAACATATAATAATAACTGGTTTTACATTATAATAAATGGATTCCATGACCAGTATTATAATGTGTTGGAAACCTTCCCCCAAGACAAAATGCCTTGCATCATAAAGTGGGGGGAAACATCATTGAGGACACCATGCCCAATATCATAAAGTTAGGGAAACCAAGCCTAATATCATAAATCGTGGGATTCTATGCCTAGTATCTTAATGTAATAGTCTTCATGTCACGGGGCTCCATGCTTGAGAATCATAACATAAGTGATTCCAAGACCATGAATCATAACATAAGGTATTTCATTCCCATTTATATTTCAAGAATATAAACTTGATTATTTTGATTATAAAATCCATGATAGTGTTTTGTGAGATGGTCTTACCATTAACTCATCATTTAATCTTGTGACTCGATTTGGATAATTCAATTGTAATGAAAAATTACATATAATGATCATTCCATATCATGATTAATTTATAAATGATAATATTCTATAAATGTATATATTTCTTATGTAGTGTAATGTATATGATTTGGACCAATATATTTATGTAGTTAAGAATTCCATTATAATCACATTCCATTATCAATCAATTCCATTTATCTTATACATTTTGTAACGTATCAGATTTCCCATGCCATTCATTCACATAATTTTAAGTAATTAGGTGGGATAAGAAAGTATTCATGAACATCTAAAATATAAAATAGATAATTATCACTAATTAATCAAATCTTACTCTAGGTGTAATAAAAAAAATCCCTAAAATGTAATTCAATAAGAAATATCCAAGGGTGTACTAATTTGAGGTCACCAACTCCCAAACATAAAAACAAATCTAAAAAAGGGTCTATTCTATGGTTTAGATGATAAATTAAATTTATTTCCCTTTTTTTTGTGATATGAATAGAAAATCCATCATGTGGTAAAATGGTATAATTTATAAATAGTTAAAAATGAAGGATAAATCCATAAATCTCAACCCTCATACGTTTGAAATTCCACTCATCCAATATTTATATTTTATCTGAGCCAAAATGGAAAAAATTTAATAAATTTACAAACAACATGAAAATATTTAAAATACCTCTCATGGATTTTTCATTTCTTAGGGATAGATAGTTGAATAATAGAGGTAGGATGAATATAATACTAACAAACATCAATATAATTAGAATAAAAGTGCTCGATTCTATCATCGAATGAAGGAGCTACACCATATCATTGGAGAAGGACAAGGTATATCCCAAATAAGGGTGATACTGTGAGTGGATGGGAAGGAAAAGGGAGGAAATCACTTTAAATAAGTTAGGTGGGAAATAATAATTTTCCTCTTTTGAAAAACAATATTGTTTGGATATATGATTTCTAAAACCATCCCCTAACCATATGGCACTGCAATCCAGGGGACGTTAACCTCACATGGTTTAATATCATTTTTTGACAAGCAATGTTCCTATCCATGAATAACTAGTGGATATATAAGGCCCCATCCTTAAACATTACATAATCCTGAGTTATGTTGATAATTCATATAAGGCCCCACCCTCAAACCTTACATAATCTTGATTTATTACAAGATTACACATTGAGGATCTTTTCAGGTTTAGAGTTTTATAGAATTAGATCATAAAACTTGAATTACATTCCACATATAAACATAGTGTTTACATAAAAGATAGTATTCATTTTTCCCATCAACAGAAACATATTTAAAATAAAACATGGATTATTTCTTGACACTTCCTTGACAGTATCATCATATCATGTACCCTTCCCTTGACCTGTGAAAAACATTTCAAAAACTTGGGATGATCATAAAAAACTCAGTAAGGGATATTAAAATATGGAAAGGAAACAGGAGTACCTGTTTACATAAGAATGAAATCATACATTACCCATAAATCATAAGCACTTTAACATACCTCATAAAATCATGAATAAATCATAGAAATCATAAGACATAAATGTAACATGAGGCATTCATAACATTTTTACGTAGGGATTAACCCTCTTGGTTACGTTTGGAATACTCATCATAGTATATTCCCTAAATATCTTATGAGAAACCTTAATGTTTAACCCATTCGCGTTACCCAATGCATTGGAGAGCTATATTGGGCTCACCCGCCCTTAGTTTATCACGGAACCACCTGTCTTCATAATAATGCCCAAGAACCATAACATACTCGTATCACATAAAACATGCATAAAGGAAACATAACATTTCCACTTTTCAATCACAAGATATCAATACAACACATTGATATAAAAACATTATGAAAACCATTTTCAATACCAAAATAAAAGAAAAGTAAAACGTGGTATTTATTTTTCTTTTAAAAAAAGGTATGGTTTGTTGAGGAAACTGAAACTCAAATAATGGTCATGGCGGCAGAGAAGTCGTTGTCACCGCATACGTGCGAAAAAAACATTCCCTTCTGTCGTTTAGTAAAACGCTTCGTATAAAAAAATTCTTTTTGGATAAACATAAAAGTCAAAGGGGTTTATACACTGTATAAATGAAGGTTGTGTATAATACAAAATATGCCTCAATAAAAGGAGATTGAGACGATGTCCCATACAAAGACGGTATCCTTGGATTAAGGATAAATCAATTACATAATTATGTGTGACAAACTAATACACCAAATATAAGTGGATATTAAGTGTAAAACAATCAGAGGTTATTCACACATATTCATAGAACGACATATTCAAGGAGTACAAGCTTATGCGAAAGAATCAAAATTGGGTTAAGAAGTTCCTTTGCAAAAATTTGACAGCCTAACAGCGTCACTATAAAATTCATAAAATGAGTTGATGAGAGATAAAAAGGGTATCTCATCACTTGGACATAAAATTTAAATCACTAAGGATATATAAGAAAATATCCCAACATAATGTTATTTGAATTAAAAGACATAACAAAATAAGTCTTTTAAAAAGAGGAGGGTGAAAGATTCCCTTACCCACATGGGTATCTTTCGAAACATACACCCCGTGAAAGAAGGACAATACAACATTGATGTAAATACTCTTAAATAAAATTATATTACACAATGAGTAAAATAATGGTCAGTACATACGCCACTCAAAAGAAATTGTGGAAAATGTAGCATAAATCTCACAGGAATAAAAGTGAGATGAAAAATCCCTTATGAAAACTCGGCAGCCTAACGGTGCCTCTTAAAACATAAAAAATGGATTGATGAGATCAAATACGGTCTCTCATCATATTACAATCAAATGTATAGAAAGAGGGATATAAAATAATATCCCCCATCCTAACAAAGAGGAGCTTAAAATAAGTGACATAAAGGAGAGTGCTTAAAAAGAAAGAGAGAGGCTAGATCTCTTACGAAAATTCGGCAGTCTAACGGCGCCACTCAAAACATCCAAAATGGATTGATGAGAGTGAATAGGGTCTCTCATCATACGAAAATAAAAATTACAGTAAGATTAATATAAAATAACATCCCAATCACAAGAAATATGAGCTTAGAAGGAATTACATAAAAGAGTGTACTTAAAAAGAAAGAGAGGAGTAGGATCCCTTACCTCAGGTCCGACTTGACTCAGTCGTTATTCAACGTCCTGAATAATAAACTTGAGTTAATTTCTACTTGATTAAGAACCTTTTTCAAGTTTATTATTCCTTTTATATCACTTATTTCCATGTTATAAACATTATGTAATCATTTAAGTTAATAATGTTTGTTTTGTCGATATTTGGTTCTTAAGTCGAAAGTGGACTTCTTACAATTACATGTTGTTCATGAGGTCAAAGGTACATTATATACAGAATTATATTCATGATTTGGAGATCATATAATCATATACATCCAGAATACAAATGTATTTATAATATTACATAATCATTTATAGGTAAGAAATGAAATGCACTGTTCATGGAGATGGTATGCCGTACATACGCATGAACGCTACCTTCATTTCTATGTCATATTAATGGAATTAAAACTAAATGAGAGGTATGTATATTTTAATTCAAAAATTATAATCATCATAATATATAATAACTTTAAATCTATCCTTTATACATCCCACATATGGAATTAACGAATAAAATCACTTTGAGGGGGCGGTAGTCTGCACTTCCTAAAATGAAATTATCGTGTTTACCCACAATGGAAACCATAAAGGTGTTCCACAAAATAAAAATACAGAAGCTTAAGTAAAACATAAACATATTATATATCATATATAAATATAGTGACATCCTAATGGCCACATTTGAAGGTGTTATATGAGTGTTGAACAATCATCATTTCGTGAGGCAGAAATTTTCCATCCACAGAAACAGTATGTCCTTTAACCATTAGATGTAGGTGTGTGTAATGTAGCTCCAATTATTCTTATTACAACATCCTAGTATATTTATGATACTGGGGTTGTTTCAAAAGAAATGAATAAAAAGATTTTAGGGGGTTGGAGAAGCAAAATAAAACAAAAGAACACAAGTGAAGACATTACCTTAAAATCGGGTAACTCTCTTTGATTTGAGCTGAAAGGCTTTCTTGGGAAGACTTCTGCCCAATGTGAGGCTTTTAGGAGTAAGAAAGGGATGTGGATAGGCAAAATGAGTAGAGGTCGGCCGATCCAAAAGCTTGAGAGGTGTGGGATAGGAGGTAGTGGTGGGGGCCTTTTATAAGTGGAGAGGAGGGGCACTCTTGGAAAGTAAAGAAATGTTACATTATTTGAAAATGATTTTCGTATTTAAAAGGCCTTACATTGATATAATTCAAGGATAAGGTGATAAGGGTTCTAAATATACCCATCCAATAGGTTTTTGACAAGTGTAGGTTTTAGTTTTTACATTATCTTTTCATTTTATATAAATCGTTAAATAATGAGGTAATCACTGCATCATCATGATGTCATAAATACTTTAATTTATTTGATTTCTAAAAATTATAAAACAAATATCATGATGTATGAAATCTTTTTAGATTTATAATGAATATTTATAGTCAAAAATATGACTTGTATAACCCCATTTAAATTTTTTTTAGTGAAACATTTCATGCTTGTGACATTTTTATTTTAACGTTAAATAAAAAGTTATTTATGTCATTTTCCAACCAAAGTGGCTCCATGGGGTCTGCAGGTTGAATCATGGATTTTATGGGTCGGCCGGGACACATCCAATTATTGTAGGACATGTTTCTCTGTCGTTCCACATTATTAAAACATTATTTTTACCTTAAATTACACTAATTATCTCTAATCACGATTAAGAACATAAAAGTTACTATTCACCAAAAAATTATTTTAATTCCATTGAACCACATTTTACATCATAATGAAAAACATGTATGTCATATTTTTGAAATTAAAAACACAGAGGTGGTAAAGTCTCATTTAAATGAAAAATCAGTTTCTTTAACTACCAATTAGTGGTTTCACTATTCATAAAAAATTGAAGTTCTACAGAAAAATACCAAACCTTCACCCTAAGCTATATTTGATATTCCGAATTCAAAAATGAAGTCTATTTTACAAAATTAAAATCATATATGTTGCATTAATTAATATAATAATTAATTCCCATTGTCAGAGCAAATAGCGTGTTTTTCTGAAATAATAAGTATCAACAGATTGACACTAGTTTAAGTCTGATTTCAATGTAAATTTAATTCCAATGACCACAATTGGATTAAATGGTAAAAATATATTATAATTAAACTTTAAACCCAATTCAAAATATAATCTAATCATATAAATAAATTAGATTAAAAATTGGGTTTGAATTAAAATACAATAGTTTTCACTATTCATTAAAAATGAACTTTATCTGAAAAATACCAAAAATTTACACAAAGTAAATATTGATGTCCCGATTCTAAAGACGAATTTTATTTTGTCAAATATAACACATAAAATTGTCAAAAAGTGTATTTAAAAGAGGTTCTCCATCAAAAGGTGGTTAATCGACCTTTTCATTAATATTAGAATGTTTACGCTTTAAATTGGATTCATTCACATTTTTAATCCTCTAACATTTATTGTAAAGAGTAAAAATATTTGACAAACATATATAATAATTTTGTAGTTAGTTATGTTCATTCCTTCCATTACAACGGCTAGGTGTTAACTACCATTTAAAATAATATTATTTTATTATTAGAGTGCAACGTAAGATTTCCAAGAAACTCGTTGTTGCGTATTGGGTACGCCATCGAGCATAGCGTCCCCTTTAAATTAATATTAATATTTTTTTCAAAAATATGGATAAATATAAAAATGTCATATTCTTTATTTACCTTGGGTGTTACATCCATCCCCCCTTTTGGGAATTGTGTGCTCGCAATTTTAAAATTGGGCTCGGAAACATCCTTGAAAGTCCCAAATCGGAACAAGAGTCGGTAACACAATCACTTCAAAATAAAGAATTATAAGTACATAGGTCACCCGAGTTAACCCATACTAGGATTCCATGTAGGAAAACATGGACATGGAGGAGAAAACATAGGGTCATGTTCTGATGGAGAGTGATAGAAAACATGTTTAGGAGAAAGTTAACCAAAAGAAAATCACAAACTTTTAATGGGTTAAACGGTATTCAATTACCCAGTAAGAAAAGTTAATAGACAACATTTATGTTTTTTTTATTGAGGAATTTATTCATAAGGAAACATAATTACTTATCATGTTGACTTTCAACTTTTATTAGATTTCTTACACAAACTCATTTTTTTCTCCAAAAGACGAGCATTTAGGAAGGCTTTTTCACTATAATCAACTTCTAGCGAATCACCTAATCCACAAAAGAGAACTATATACTTCCCATGCCTTTAGACGTTAACCAAAACCAAAACCATAATGGTTAGTACAAGATCAGATAATCCAGAAAAAGATAACCCTTTATAAAAAGAAAATCTATTCTTAATCTCCAAAATTAGTCCAACAAAACCCAAAGTTCAACGAGGACCATTTGATAAACAATTTGTCCATAAAATTCATCAATGTAAACCAAACTAAGATTGAAACCCAAATATTTGAAGAATTTATTCACATAGTCCTCCATGGTACAAATTAACTTTTATCTCCAAATAACATCAGTTGCTCTTAAATTCTCATATTGAAAAGTAAATAACCTAATCACATATCCTCGATGATAGGTTAATAATTTCCATAGATAACCCAAACTAAACATACTCTTGATTCCTAAAATCATCTAACTAAAAAGAATTAATCAAAATAACCAGGGAATTCACGTATTCCAGTGGTAGGCGATAAATACCAGTCACACTTTGGTCGTGGGTTCGATTCCCGCAGCTTTGTCTGACGTGACGGGTTGTCACACGGTCTGCGTGTTGTCCTTTTTCCAAAACTGTATAATTCTTAAAACACTCCCCCAAAATGAGATAAAATATTCAAAAATAATCATAACATATTTTAACCTCATGTTTATCTCATGCCTTTAATTTTCCATCATAACATATAATAACCCATAATTACCTCAAAAGTAAGGATCATATAAACTCTAATGGTTATCTTTATAATTATTACCTAAACTTCCACATCAATTGATCATCTTGTACATGATCCATTACAGATCATACCAAGGTTCAAGTGGTTGATCATGACTCCTTGATAGTTGGTTTAGAACAACCACGAGATTCCTCATTCAATCCCCCATTTTATCTAGTATCTTAATCAGAGAACCACCACAGTTTCCTTCAAACCTGTTGTCTCTTTGGTGCCTGCTAGATCCATCCATTCACTAAAAACAGAATGGTCAGTGTGAGTATATCAACAAAACCATCATTTACTAATGAGGAAGGTAAACACTAAGATATACTTACTCATTCAATTTATCTAAAACTAGGACACTTTCTTAAATCCTAACCATTATGGTAATGTCACTTATGATTAGAGAATACCCTAACCTCTAAAGTTATCTAAACTGACCTTTGATACAAACTATAAGGCCACATCCTTATACCTTACTTAATCTTGAGTTATTACAATATTACACATTGAGGATCTTTTCAGGTTTAGAGTTTTAGAGAATAAGATCATAAAACATGCATTACATACCACATATAAACAAAGTGGTTACATAAAAGATAGTATTCATTTTTCCCATCAACGAAAACATATTTAAAATAAAAAATGGATTCTTTCTTGAAACTTCCTGGACAATATCATCATATCATGTACCCTTCCCTTGACATGTGAAAAACATTTCAAAAACGTGGGATGAGCATAAAAACCTCAGTAAGGGATATAAAAATATGGAAATGAAACCCGAGTACATGTATACATAATAATAAATCATACTTTACCCATAAAACATTAGAACTGTAACATACCTCATCAAATAATGAATAAATCATAGAAATCATAAGACATAAAGGTAACTTGAGGCATTCATAACATTCTTACGTAGGGAGTAACCCTGTTGGTTACGTTTGGAATACCCATCATAGTATATTCCCTAAATCTCTTCAGAGAAACCTTAACGTTTAACCCCTTCACGTTACCCAATGCATTGGAGATCTATATCAGGCTCACCCGCCCTTATTTTTTCACGGAAACACCCGTCTTCATAATAATTCCCAAGAACCATAACATAATCGTATCACATAAAACATGCATAAAGGAAACATAACATTTCCACTTTTCAATCACAAGATATCAATACAACACATTGATATGAAAACATTATGAAAACCATTTTCAATACCAAAATAAAAGAAAAGTAAATCATGGTATTTATTTTTCTTTTAAAACAATTTATGGCTTGTAGAGGAAGTCGAAACTCAAATAATGGTCACGGTAGCAGAGAAGTCGTTGTCGCCGCATACGTATGACAAAAACATTCCATTTTGTCGTTTAGTAAAGCGTTTCGAATAAAAAAGATTCCTTTTGGATAAATGTAAAAGTCAAAGGGTTTTATACACTGTATAAAAGAAGGTTGTGTATAAAACAAAATATGCCTCAATGAAAGGATATTTAGACGAAGTCCCATACAAAGATGATATCTTTGGATTAAGGATAAATCAATTACATAATTATGTGTGACAAACTAATACACCAAATATAAGTGGATATTAAGTGTAAAACAATCAGAGTTGATTCAAAAATATTCATAGAACTACATATTCAAGGAGTACAATCTTATCCCAAAGAATCAAAATTGTGTTAAGAAGTTCCCTTGCAAAAATTTGACAGCCTAACGGCGTCACTACAAAATTCAGAAAATGAGTTGATGAGAGATAAAAAGGGTATCTCATCACTTGGAAATAACATTTTAATCAATAAGGATATAGAAGAACATATCCCAACATAATGTTACGTGAATTAAAAGACATAACAAAAGAAGTCTTTTAAAAAGAGGAGGGTGAAAGATTCCCTTACGGACATGGGTATCTTTTGAAACATACACCCCGTGAAAGAAGGACAATACAACATTGATGTAAATACTCATAAATGAAAGTATATTACACAATGAGTAAAATAATGGTAAGTACATACACCACTGAAAGGAAATTGTGGAAAATGTAGCATAAATCTCACGGGAATAAGAGTGAGATGAAAAATCCTTTACAAAAACTCGGCAGCCTAACGGCACCACTTAAAACATACAAAAATGGATTGATGAGATCAAATAGGGTCTCTCATCATATTACAATAAAATTTACAGATAGAGGGATATAAAATAACATCCCCCATCATAACAAATAGGAGATTAAAAGAAGTGGCATAAATGAGAGTACTTAAAAACAAAGAGAGAGGTTAGATCTCTTACGAAAATTCGGTAGCCTAACGGCGCCACTCAAAACATTCAAAATGGATTGATGAGAGTGAATAGGGTCTCTCATCATATGAACATAAAAATTATAGTAAGAGTAATATAAAATAACATCCCAATCACAAGAAATATGAGCTTAAAAGGAATGACATAAAAGAGTGTACTTAAAAATAAAGAGAGGTGTAGGATCCCTTACCTCGGGTTCGACTTGACTCAGTCGTTCTTTAACGTCCTTAATAATAAACTTGAGTTAATTTCTACTTTCTTAAGAAACTTTTTCAACTTCATTATTCCTTTTATATCACTTATTTCCATGTTATAAACATTATGTAATCATTTATGTTAATAATGTTTGTTCTCTCGATATTTGGTTCTTAAGTCGAAAGTGGACCTCTTACAATTACATGTTGTTCGTGTGGTCAAAGATTAATTATATCCAGATTGATATTCATGATTTGGATATAATATATATCATATATATCCAGAATATACATGTATTTATAATATTACATAATCATTTAGAGGTAATAAATGAAATGCACCGTTCATGGAGACGTTATGTAGTACGTACGCATGAATGCTACTTTCATTTCTATGTCATATTAATAGAATTAAAACTAAATGAGAGGTATGTAAAGTTTAATTCCATAATTATATTCATCATCATATATAATAACTTTAAATCAATCCTTTATACATCCCACATATGGAATTAACGAATCAAATCACTTTGAGGGGGCGGTAGTCCGTACTTCCTAAAATGAAATTATCGTGTTTACCCACAATGGAAACCATAAAGGTATGCCAAAAAAGAAAAATACAGAAGCTTAAGTAAAACATAAACATATTATATATCATATATAAATATAGTGACATATTAATGGCCACCTTTTACGTTGTTATATTAGTGGTGAACAATAATCGTTTCGTGAGGCAGAAATTCGCCATCCACAGAAACAGTATGTTCTTTAACCATTATATGTAGGTTTGTGTAAGTTTAGCTCAAATGATTCTTATAAAAACCTCCTAGTATATTGTATATACTGGAGTTGTGACAAAAGAAATGAATAAAAACAGTTTAGGGGGTTGGAGAAGCAAAATAAAACAAAAGAACACAAGTGAAGACATTACCTTAAAATCGGTTAACTCTCTTTGATTTGAGCTCAAAGGCTTCCTTGGGAAGACTTCTGCCCAAAGTGATGCTTCTAGGAGTAAGAAAGGTATGTGGAGAGGCACAATGATCAGGTTTTGGCTGAGACAAAGGCCTGAGAGGTGTGGGTATGGTGGTAAAGGTGGGGGCCTTTTATAAGAGGAGAGGTGGGGCACTCTTGGAAAGTAAAGAAATGTTACTTTATTTGTAAATGATTTTATGATTTAAAAGGTCTCACATTGATATAATTCAAGTATAAGGTGATAAGAGTTCTAAATATACCCATAAAATATGTTTTGGACAAGTGTAGGTTTTAGGTTTTACATTATCTTTTCATTTTATTTAAATCGTTAAATAATGAGGTAATCGCTGCATCATCATGATGTCATACATAATTTAATTTATTTAATGTCTAAAAATTATAAAAAAATATCATGATGTAAGAAATATTTTTAGATTTATAATTAATATTTATAGTCAAATATATGACTTGTATATCCCCATTTAAAAATTGTTTTAGTGAAACATCTCATGCTTGTGACATTTTTATTTTAACTTAAAATAAAAAGTTATTTATGTCATTTTCCAACCAAAGTGGCTCCTAGGGGTCCCCAAGTTAACCCATGGATTTTCATGGTCGGCCATGACACATCCAACGAGGGTAGGACACGTTTCTAGGTCATTTCACATTATTAAAACATTATTTTTACCTTAAATTACACTAATTATCTCTAATCGCGATTAAGAACATATAAGTTACTGTTCACCAAAAAATTATTTTAATCCCATTGAACAAAATTTTACTTCCTAATGACAAAAATGTATGTCAGATTTTTAAAATTCAAAACACAGATGTGGAAAAGTTTCATTTAAACAAAAAAATCAGTTTCTTTAACTACCACTTAGTGGTTTCACTATTCATCAAAAATTGAAGTTTTTCAGAAAAATACAAAACTTCACCCTAAGATATATTTTATATTCCGAATTAAAAAATGAAGTCTATATTACAAAATTCAAAACATATAAGTTGCATTAATTAATTTAATAATTAATTTCCACTGTCAGAGAAAATAGCGTGTTTTTATGAAACAATAAGTATCAAAAGATTGACACTAGTTTAAGTCCGATTTCAAAGTGAATTGAATTACAATGACCACAATTGGATTAAATGGTAAAAATATATTCTAATTTAACTTTAAAACCAATTAAAAATATAATCTAATCATATAAATAAATTAGATTAAAAAGTGGTTTTGAATTAAAATACAACATTTTTCACTATTCATTAAAAAATGAACTTTTTCGGAAAAATACCAAAAATTTACAAAAAGTAAATATTGATGTCTCGATTCAAAAGTAGAATTTTATTTTGTAAAAAATAACACATAAAATTGTCAAAAAGTGGATTTAAAAGAGGTTCGCCTTCAAAAGGTGGTTAATCAACCTTTTAATTAATATAAGAATGTTTACACTTAAAATTGGATTAATTCGCATTTTTAATACTCTATCATTTATTGTAAAGAGTAAAAATATTGGTCAAGCATATATAATAATTTTGTAATTAGTTCTGCTCATTTCCACCATTACAACGACTAGGCGTTAACTACCATTTAAAATAATATTATTTTATTATTAGAGTGCAACGTAAGATTCCCAAGAAACTCATTTTTGCGTATTGGGTACGCCATCGAGCATAGCGTCCCCTTTAAAGTAATATTAGTATTTTATTCACAAATATGGATAAATATAAAAATTTCATATTCTTTATTTACATGGGGTGTTACATCCTTCCCCCTTTTGGAAATTGCGTCCTCGCAATTTTAAAATTGGGCCCGGAAACATCCTTGAAAGTCCCGCATCGGAACAAGAGTTGGTAAAACAATCACTTTAAAATAATGAATGAGAAGAACAGAGGTCACCCGAGTTAACCCATACTAGGATTCCATGTAGAAAAACATGGACGTAGAGGAGAAAACATAGGGTCATGTTCAGATGGAGAGTGATAGAAAACATGTTTAGGAGAATGTTAACCACAAGAAAATCACAAACTTGTGAGGGGTTATACAGTATTCGATTCCCCAATAAGAAAAGTTAATAGACAAATTTTTTGTTTTTTTATTGAGGAATTTATTCATAAGGAAACATAATTACTTATCATGTTGACTTTCAACTTTTATTAGATTTCTTACACAAACTCATATTTTCTCCAAAAGACTAGCATTTAGGAAGACTTGTTCACTATAATCAACTTCAAGATAATCACCTAATCCACAAAAGAGAACTATATACTTCCCATGTCTTTAGACATTAACCAAAACCAAAACCAAATTAGTTAGTACAAGATCAGATAATCCAAAAAAGGATAACCCTTTATAAAAATTAAATCTATTCTTAATCTCCAAAATTTGTCCAACAAAACCCAAAGTTCAACGAGGACCATTTAATAAACAATTTGACCATAAAATTATTCAAAGTAAAACAAACTAAGATTGAAATCCAAATATTTGAAGCATTTAGTCACATAGTCTTCCAAGGTACAAATTAACTTTTATCTCCAAATAACATTAGTTTCTCTTAAATTATCATATTGAAAAGTAAATAACCTAATCACATATCCTCGATGATAGGTTAATCATTTCCATAGATAACCCAAAATAAACATACTCTTTATTCCTAAAATCAACTAACTAAAAATAATTAGTCAAACTAACCAGGGACTTCACGTAGTCCAGTGGTAGGTGATAAATACCAGTCACACTTTGGTTGTGGGTTCGATTCCCGCAGCTTTGTCCGACATGACGGGTTGTCACACGGTCTGCATGTTGTCCTTTTTCCAAAACTATATAATTCATAAAAAATACTCCCAAAATGGGATAAAATATTCAAAAATAATCATGACATATTTTAACCTCAAGTTTATCTCATGCCTTTCATTTACCATCATAACATATAATAACCCATAATTACCTCAAAAGAAAGGATCATATAAACTCTAATGGTTACCTTTATAATTATTACCTGAACTTCCACATCGATTGATCATCTTGTACATGATGCATTACAGATCATACCAAGGCTCAAGTGGTTGATCATGACTCCTTGATAGTTGGTTTAGAACAACCACGAGTTTCCTCATTGAATCCCCCATTTTATCAAGTATCATAATTAGAGAACCACCACAGTTTCATTCAAACCTATTGTCCCTTTGGTGCCTGCTAGATCCATCTATTCAGTAAAAACAGAAAGGTCAGTGTGAGTATATCAACAAAACCATCATGTACTAATGAGGAAGGTAAACACTAAGATATACTTACTTATTCACTTTATCTAAAACTAGGACTCTTTCTGAAATCCTAACCGATATGGTTATGTCACTTATGATTAGAGAATACCCTAACCTCTAAAGTTATCTAAACAGACCTCTGATACCAACTATAAGGCCCCAGCCTTAATCCTTACTTAATCTTGAGTTATTACAAGATTACACATTGAGGATCTTTTCAGGTTTAGAGTTTTAGAGAATTAGATCATAAAACATAAATTACATTCCACATTTAAACAAAGTGGTTACATAAAAGATAGTATTCATTTTTCCCATCAATGGAAACATATTTAAAATAAAAAATGGAATCTTTATTGACACTTCCTTGACCCTATCATCATATCATGTACCCTTCCCTTGACCTGTGAAAAACATTTCAAAAACTTGGGATGAGCATAAAAAGCTCCGTAAGGGATATAAAAATATGGAAAGGAAACATGAGTACATGTATACATAAGAATGAAATCATACATTACCCATAAAACATAAGCACATTAACATACCTCATAAAATCATGAATAAATCATAGAAATCATAAGACATAAAGGTAACATGAGTCATTCATAACATTCTTACGTAGGGAGTAACCCTCTTGGTTATGTTTGGAATACCCATCACACTATATTCCCTAAATCTCTTCGGAGAAACCTTAACATTTAACCCTTCGCGTTACCCAATGCATTGGAGAGCTATATCGGGCTCACCCGCCCTTAGTTTATCACGGAACCACCCGTCTTCATAATAATTCCCAAGAACCAAAACATAATCGTATCACATAAAACATGCATAAAGGAAAATAACATTTCCACTTTTCAATCACATGATATCAATACAACACATTGATATAAAAACATTATGAAAACCATTTTCAATACAAAAATAAAAGAAAGGTAAATCATGGTATTTATTTTTCTTTTAAAAAATGTTATGGCATGTAGAGGAAGCCGAAACTCAAATAATGGTAACGGCGACGGAGAAGTCGTTGTCGTCGCATACGTATGACAAAAACATTCCCTTTTGTCGTTTTTTAAAACGCTTCGTATAAATAAGATTCCTTTTGAATAAATGTAAAAGTAAAAGGGGTTTATACACCGTATAAAAGAAGGTTGTGTATAAAACAAAATATGCCTCAATGAAAGGAGATTGAGACGAAGTCCCATACAAAGACGGTATCCTTGGATTAAGGATAAATCGATTACATATTTATATTTGACAAACTAATACACCAAATATAAGTGGATATTAAGTGTAAAACAATCATAGGTTATTCAAACATATTCATAGAATGACATATTCAGGGAGTAGAAGCTTATCCCAAAGAATCAAAATTGGGTTACGAAGTTCCCTTGCAGAAATTTGACAGCCTAACGGCATCACTACAAAATTCAGAAAATGAGTTGATAAGCGATAAAAAGGGTATCTCATCACTTGGACATAAATGTTAAATCACTAATGATTTATAAGAACATATCCCAACATAATTTTATGTGAATTAAAAGACATAACAAAATAAGTCTTCTAAAAAGAGGAGGGTGAAAGATTCCCTTACCGACATGAGTATCTTTCGAAGCATACACCCCATGAAAGAAGGACAATACAACATTGATGTAAATACTCATAAATGAATGTATATTACACAATGAGTAAAATAATGGGCAGTACATACACCACTCAAAGGAAATTTTGGCAAATGTAGCATAAATCTCACGGGAATAAAAGTGAGATGAAAAATCCCTTATGAAAACTCGGCAGCTTAACGGCGCCACTTAAAACATACAAAAATGGATTGAGGAGATCAAATAGGGTCCCTCATCATTTTAAAATAAAATTTATAGAAAGTGTGATATAAAATAACATCCCCCATCATAACAAAGATGAGATTAAAAGAAGTGACATAAAGGAGAGTACTTGAAAAGAAAGAGAGAGGTTAGATCTCTTACAAAAATTCGGCAGCCTAACGGCACCACTCAAAACATCCAAAATGGATTGATGAGAGAGAATAGGGTCTCTCATCATATGAACATAAAAATTAATGTAAGATTAATATAAAAGAGAATCCCAATCACAAGAAATTTGAGATTAAAAGGAATGACGTAAAAGAGTGTACTTAAAAAGAAAGAGAGGAGTAGGATCCCTTACCTTGGGTCTGACTTGTCTCGGTCGTTCTTTAACGTCCTGATTAATAAACATGATTTAATTTCTACTTTATGAAGAACCTTTTTCATGTTAATTATTTATTTTATATCACTTATTGCCATTTTATAAACATTATGTAATCATTTATGTTAATAATGTTTGTTTTGTCGATATTTGGTTCTTAAGTCGAAAGTGGACTTCTTACAATTACATGTTGTTCGTGTGGTCAAAGGTTCATTATATCCAGAATGATATTCATGATTTGGATATCATATATATCATATATATCCAGAATATACATGTATTTATAATATTTCATAATAATTTAGAGGTAATAAATGAAATGCACTGTTCATGGAGATGGTAAGCCGTACGTACGCATGAACGCTACTTTCATTTCTATGTCATATTAACGGAATTAAAACTAAATGAGAGGTACGTATATTTTAATTCCAGATTTATACTCATCATCATATATAATAACATTAAATCCATCTTTTATACATCCCACATATGGAATTAACGAATCAAATCACTTTGAGGGGGTGGTAGTCCGCACTTCCTAAAATGAAATTATCATGTTTACCCACAATGGAAACCATAAAGGTATGCCACAAAAGAAAAATACCGAAGCTTAAGTAAAACATAAACATATTATATATCATATATAAATATAGTGACATCTTAATGGCCACCTTTTAAGGTGTTATAAGAGTGCTGAACAATCATCGTTTCATGAGGCAGAAATTCACCATCCACAGAAATAGTATGTTCTTTAACCATTAGATGTAGGTGTGTGTAAGTGTAGTTCAAATGATTATTATAAAAACATCCTACTATATTGAATATACTGGATTTGTTACAAAATAAATTAATAAAAAGATTTTAGGGGGTTGGAGAAGCAAAATAAAACACAAGAACACAAGTGAAGGCATTACCTTAAAATCGGGTAACTCTCTTTGATTTGAGCTCAAAGGTTTCCTTGGAAGACTTATGCCCAAAGTGATGCTTCTAGTAGTAATAAAGGGATGTTAAGAGGTACAATTAGAAGGGGTTGGCCGAGCCAAATGCTTGAGAGGTGTGGGTAAGGTGGTAGAGGTTGGGGCCTTTTATAAGAGGAGAGGAGGGGTAGTCTTGGAATGTAAAGAAATGTTACTTTTTTTAAAAATGGGTTTTGGATTTAAAAGGCCCCAAATTGATATAATTCGAGGATAAGGTGATAATGGTTCGAAATATACCCATCCAATAGGTTTTTGACTAGTGTATGTTTTATTTTTTACATTATCTTTTCATTTTATTTAAATCGTTAAATAATGAGATAATTGCTGCATCATCATGATGTCATACATAATTTAATTTATTTAATGTCTAAAAATTATAAAAAAATATCATGAAGTAGGAAATATTTTTATCATTCTAATTAATATTTACAGTCATAAATATGACTTGTATAAACCCATTTAAAAATTGTTTTAGTGAAACATCTCATGCTTGTGACATTTTTATTTTAACTTTAAATAAAAAGTTATTTATGTCATTTTCCAACCAATGTGGCTCCATGGGGTCCCCAATTTGACCCATGGATTGTCTTGGTCGGCCATGACACATCCAATGAGGGTAGGACAGGTGTCTAGGTTATTTCACATTATTAAAACATTATTTTTACCTTAAATTACACTAATTACCTCTAATCGCGATTAAGAACATAAGAGTTACTATTCACCAAAAAATTATTTTAATCCCATTGAACCACATTTTACATCCTAATGAAAACCATGTATGTCGGATTTTTGAAATTCAAAACACAGAGGTGGAAATGTTTTATTTAAACGAAAAATCAGTTTCTTTAACTACTTCTTAGTGGTTTCACTGTTCATCAAAAATTGAAGTTCTTCAGAAAAATACCAAAACTTCACCGTAAGCTATATTTGATATTCCGAATTCAAAAATGAATTATATTTTACAAAATTCAAAACATATAAGTTGAATTAATTAATTTAATAATTAATTCCCACTGTCAGAGCAAATATCATGTTTTTATGAAACAATAATTATCAAAAGATTGACACTAGTTTAAGTCCGATTTCAAAGTGAATTTAATTCCAATGACCAAAATTGGATTAAATAGTAAACATATATTCTAATTGAACTTTAAAAAAAATTCAAATTATAATCTAATCATATAAATAAATTATATTAAAAAAATTTTTGAATTAAAATACAACATTTTCCACTATTCATTAAAAATGAACTTTATGGGAAAAATACCAAAAATTTACACAATGTAAATTTTGATGTCCCGATTCTAAAGAAAAATTTTATTTTGTCAAATATAACACATAAAATTGTCAAGAAGTGGATTTAAAAGAGGTTCGCCATCAAAAGGCGGTGAATCGACCTTTTAATGAATATTAGAATGTTTACGCTTAAAATTGGATTAATTCCCATTTTTAATCCTCTAACATTTATTTTAAAGAGTAAAAATATTTGAAAAACATATATAATAATTTTTTAGTTAGTTATTTTCATTCCCTCCATTACAACGGCTAGGCATTAACTACCATTTAAAATAATATTATTTTATTATTAGAGTGCAACATAAGATTCCCAAGAAACTCGTTGTTGCGTATTGGGTACGCCATCGAGTATAGCATCCCCTTTAAAGTAATTTTAATATTTTATTCAAAAATATGGATAAATATAAAATTTTCATATTCTTTATTTACCTGGTGTGTTACAATTCACATTGAGGATCTTTTCAGGTTTAGTGTTTTAGATAATTATTATATAACTTTTAAATTACATCCCAAATATTAAAAAGTATACAATTCTACTCAATATCAATTTTTTCCAAAAATAAAAACTCTTAATATAAATTAAGAATTCTATTCATGATATAAATCTTCATGAATTCTTACTTTTTCTTACCCTGCCTTATACCCATTGAAAAAATATCAAAAACATGGGATGAGAATTAAAATCTCAGTATGGGTTACAAAATAAAGAAATAAATCATTAGTCCATCAATATATACAAAACAAAATCCTTTTAACATATGTCATGAAATCATAAGATTTATGAATAACACATAGAAATCATAAATCATAACGGAAACTTGTGGAATCCATAATATACTTACATTCTATCTTTCACATATATTTAGGGAGTTATGTTGGAAAACCCATCATAGTACATTCCCTAAATATCTTAGTAAAAACATTAACATTTACCTCTGTCACATTACCCAAGGCATTGGAGTGCTATCTCGGGCTCACCCACCCGAGGTTTATCATAGAACCACCCATATACATAAAAAATTACAAAGAAACATAACAAAATAGTAACACATAAAACAATAAAAATTGAATGATAACATTACCACATTTTAATCACAATATATCATTTCAAGATATTGACAAAATAAATTCTTTGTTGAAACAATTTTAAAAACCATTTAAAACATTTATTAAATATATTCTGGAATCAAAGTGTCAATACCACTTTGAATATTTTAGTGGAATTAACAATTTAAAACACTAATTTCTCTAATAAAAAAATTCTTAAAACCATTTTTAAAACATGAAAATTATTGAGAATGATTTATAATATTAAATATTTAGAACATTTTAAACAATGATTTAGTTAAAAATTCTCTTACCACTTGAGAAATTAAATGAATAAAAATAATAATAACATTAATATAAACCTATAATATCATGGTAATATGGAAAAACATGATATAATTTGTTAAGGTATAGTATATAAACCTTATATGATAGTAATGGGGAACAATATCAAGATTTTCCTAAATTAAAGGAGGTTGGGATGAAGTCCGTTAAAAAAATTTGGTAACCTAATGACATCACATAAAAATTAAGAAAATGAGTTGATGGGAGAGAAAAGGGTCTCTCATAACTTGTACATAAATCTGATATCAATAAGGATATAGAAAAACATATCATACCATAAGAAAATGGAAATTAAAAGACATAACAATTAATAATCCTTTGACTAAATGAGGAGGGTGAAAGGTTCCCTTTCAAATATCATTTTGTAAATAAAATACATAGATTATGTGTATTTACAATAAATACAGATAAATAAATTATAAATACAATATATAACATCAAATTTTATCTCTCACATAATAAATCATGGCATAATCATGAGGTATAAGGACAACCTAAAGAATGGAAATTGGGTTAAGAAGATTCTTTACCTTGAATTCGACTCATCACTTATGTTCCCTGTTCTTCCTGAACAACAATCTTATCTTAATTTCTACTTGATTAAATAGAATTAATGTTTATTATTCCTTTTATATACATTTTTACCTTTCTACACCGATATTTTAATAATTTGAGTTCATATCGGACATTTTGTTGACATTCAGAACATGAGTCAAAAATGAACTTTTTATAATTGCAAATTGTCCATGTGTTCCGAAGTCCATTATCTTCAGATTTGTATTAATGACTTAAATATTATATATATCTAGTATATATATTTCTTATAATAGTTCATATCATTTGTATATATGAAAATGAAATTTCCCGATTATGGAGACGTTAAGTCGTACTTACACATGAACAGTAGTTTAATTTCATTTTTCCATTTTAATAGAAAGAAAACCAAAAGATACATAGGTTTATTTTGTCTGGTATAATATCATATTTTATATAAGGTACATAAGATCATTTACACTATCCTTTATAAATTTCATATTTGTTATGAACGAGTCATATCACTTTGAGGGGGTAGTAGTCCACACTTCCTCAAAAAAAATATCATATTTATACAACTTGAAAAGAGTAAAGGTATGTTCTAAATGTGAATTAACTAATCATATAGATAAAATAAACATCATAACAACCATATATAATTATTTTTCTCTCATATTGACTACCATAAGAGGTGGTAGGAGATAATTTAACAATCATTATTTCATGTGACACTAGTTCGCCTTAAAAAAATATGTTCATATCCATTAGATGGAGGTGTGTGGAAGTGTAGTTTAAATACATCCCATTGAAAATTACTATTATATTTAGGATATTTTTTTTGTTTCAAAATAATGGAATAAATATAGTAATGGTGTTGGATAATGAGAATAAAATAAATGAACTTGAGAGAAGACGTTACCTTGAAATTGGGTAACAGACATTGGTTTGAACCAGAAAACATTCTTGGAGTTCTTTCAACCAATGTTAAGGATTCTTGTTGGAAGGTATAGATGATGGGAGCTTATTTTGGTAGAGGTTGGATGAGACAAGGGGTCTTGAGAGGCGTGAGTAACAGTTAGAGGTGATGGCTTTTTATAAGGGGGTGGAGGGTCTCATTCGGAATCTTTGAAAATATTATTTTATTATAAACTGAATTTCGATTAAAAAAGGTCTCCAACTCATTTAATTCGAATATATGGTGATTATAGTTCTGAATACTCTTATCCAATGGTTTTTATACAAGTTTAGTTGGTAAAATTAACCTTATTTTTTATCTTTAAACTTTAGTTAACTAATTTAATTTTTTCCATGTCCCGTTGTATATTAAAACTATATGTATAATATATTTACATTAAAATTCCAACAGACCAAAAATGGATGATTAATGACACTGGTAACATTAGATATGTCATCTGGACTATTCATAGATTTTAGGACTGTTTTATCATTTAATAAAATATTGATTTATTTAAAAACTCATTTACATCAATTTGTAAACTATTCGTATAAATACTTTTAAAAAATTATATAACAACATGATTCATTAAAAATAACTACATTAATTCACATATAACATTTTATAATCATCTATAAAATTATTGGATGTCATAAAATTTTTCAAAATAAATTTATTTTAATATTTATAGTCTCATTTGTTTAAAACATTCATTAATGAGGTTATCATTACATCATCATTGTGTCGTAAATAAGTTTATTTATATGATGTATTAAAATTATAAATAAAATACCAAGACGTTTAAAGTATTTTTCGTTTTCTAATAAATATTTATATTTGAAAATAACACTTATATACCCCATTATATAAATTTTATTTACTATGAGGTATATTTTTATCTTACACTTTCCATAAATTTAAATTAGTTTTCATAAAGTGTTATTTTCATTTAAAAGTGGCTCCTTGATGACCCCAAATCAACCTAAGGCGCCAATGGTCAGAAATTTATCGGCCAATAGGATTAGGATGCATATTAGGATAATTTAATATTAATATAATATTATTTTTTACCCTCATATAATAGATTTACTCTTTAACCATAGTAAATAAAATATTCACCAAAGTTACAATTCCTAATGTCTAAAAATAAAATTTACTTATTTACACAACATGGACCTCCTGATTCCAAATATGAAATCCATTTTCCCAAATTCAAAACACATAAGTTGAAAAAATTAATTTAAAATTATTTCATGTGGTCAAAACCAAAAAGCGTGTTATTAAGAAATAATAATAGTCAAAAGATTGACACATGTTTATGTTCAATTTCAAATTGAAATTACTTCCAATGTCCAAAATTGGTTTAAATTGGAAAAATAAATTCTTATTAAACCTTAAAAACAAAAAAAGATAATCTAACCATATAAATAAATTATATTAAAAGACATTTTTGAATTGAAATGCAGTATTTTTCATCTTTCATATAAAATGAACCTTTTCAGAAAAAATACCAAAAATTTACTCATAGTAAATTTTGATGTCCCGATTCTAAATAAGATGTTTATTTTTTCAAATAGAACAAGATAAAGTGAAAAGATATAGATTTAAAATGGTCTCTAAATTAAAAGATGGTAAATTGACCTTTTAAAAAATATTAGAGTATTTCAGGATTAAAATAAGATTCATTCTTATTTGAAGCCTCTAAAATATATTGGATAGAAGTAAAAACATTTAAAAAACCTGTGTAATCATTTTTTAGTTAGTTCTGTTCATTCCCTCCAACACAACGACAATGTGTTAACTAATATTTAAAATAATAATAATACTATATTATTATTTTGGTATAACTCAAAGCTATGTGAAAAATAAGATTTCGAGGGAACCCATTATTGCATGTTGAGTATGCTATCAGACAAAACATCCCCTTGAAAGTAACATTAATATTAAATTAAAAAATATTAAGAAATATGAAAATTAAATAAACATTATTTATCTAGGATGTTATATCCTTCCCTTATTGTGGAAATTGTGTCCTCGCAATTTTAAAATTGGGCACAGAAACTTCATTAAAAGTCCCACATAGGAAAAAGATTCAATGAAACTATCATTTTAAAGTAAATAATGAGAAGTAAAATTATTTCCCAAGATAAACCATACTAGGATTCCATGCAGGAAAACATGGATTTGGAGGAGAAACTACGTGTAAATTTATGATGGAGAGTGATAGAAAACATGAATTGGAGAATGTTAACAACAAGAAAACAACAAAACTATGATAAGTTAAATGGTCTTTATTCCACTATTGGAAAAGTAAATAGACCACATTTTTGTTTAAGGTTACCTTTCATAATGTTGGAGAATTTATCTAATAGATTGACTAATAATACAAAAAAAATTACTTACATTTCATGTAGAGTTTCATCTATTAATAATTTTCTACCAAAAAATTATATTTTCTCCAAATGATGAGTATTCAAGATGACATGGTCATAGTTGAAGAAGAAGAATCAATTTCTAGAGAATCAAATAATCCAAAAAAGTTGAAATATATATTTTTCATATATTTAGAATATAACCAAATCCAAAATGGTTAGTACAAAATAAAATAATCCCCAAAAATGATAATATTCTATAAAATGAAATACTACTCTTAATCTCCAAAATTTACCAAACAATACCCAAAGTTTAAAATAGAAAATTAAATACAAAATTCTAATCAAAATTATTCAATATAATCACTAATATGATTTAAAACCAAAAATCAGAAGAATTTAATCATAGTCTACCAAAGTAAATCATAAAATTTATCTACAAATAACATAAACTAATCTTAAAGTCTCATACTGATGTGTAATTATCAAAATCACATATTTTCTTTGATAGGTTAATCATTTCCATTTACATCCTAAATTAATATTTGTCCAAAATCAAAAAATTAGATTCTTCCAAAATAAAATTATACTATTACTCCTCAAAAGAGATCACATAGTATTCTATTTTCCTTAATCACAAATTGTTCCCAAAATAGAGGTTGTCTTCCAAAATTACCTTTATAACTAAATCTCCAAATAATTTTCTATACTAAGGATATCAATTTGATAAAACATAAGTTCCCAAAATCAACTTATTCTTGATCCATAAAATAATTTCACTAAAAAAGTCATACTATATAGGTACATCATGTTGGCCAGTGGTAGGCGATGTGCCCAAATTTCTCGTCAGTTGTGGGTTCGATTCCTGAAGCCATGTCGGACACGATGGGTTGTCACACATCTTGCATTTTGTCTATTTTTATAAGTATAAAAAATAACCCTCACTTGATTTAAACTCAATGTATGGATTATTACTCTCATATTCATCCCAACTCTTAATGACCTCAATATCATAATTCATAAATCTTTATTGACATTTTTTCCATCATAAAATAAAACTATTCTGAAATAAAGAACATCGTACCATGACCATGGTGTCCACCTTGTTTCATTATCCTCTGGTTCACATAGATAGATGGTCCTTGAATTGAAAAAATTATTTTTAGATCCTTCAAATCATCTGTCTCCTTTATCCAAATACACCCTATACAACATGGGTCATATAGGTGTTAACAGGAGAATAGTTTCAGAAAATAATCATGTATGACATATAATTTCAAAACATCTGGTAAAACATAATTTCTATAAAACTATCGGATTGAGTTTTAGTTGAAACATTCCATAAAATGTGATTTTAAAATACCATAAGTATGTGCTGAAATAATATAATTTGAAATTAAATATAAATAGGCTGCACAAGGGTCTCCTTCTTCAGCACCATTTTCAAAATCATAATATTTTTCAAAATATTGTGATAAGGAAAAATATTTGAAAATTCCTTGATAATATATACATTTATTTAAAATATGATAATATTATAAAAATATGATTTGATTAAATAAAACCAGTGATCCACTATGGTAATGAGGTATAAAAGAGGTGTTTAATATCTCAAAAAAATCCTTGCAAGTGAGTTGTATGTTAGAAAATGTTTCAGAGTCTTATTAAGATGATTTTGCTATAATTATTTCCAGAAAGTCATCAGGAAGAGATATGAATCTTGTTTTAGATCCTCCCCCTTCCCTTTGTAACAGAGTTTCCTAGATCTAAAAAAGTTACAAAATAAATATGTAACTTATGGAGTAGACTTAGAGACTAACCATGTGTCTAAATAAACCCATAATCCCTAATTTTTCTAAACAGACCACTAATACCAACTATAAGGCCCCAGCCTTAACCATTATAAAATCTTAAATTAAGATTATAATTAAAATTAAGGATCTGTTCATATTTAGTGTTTTAAGGAATTACTCTATAACTACTACATTTCTTCTCAAATAATATAGAGTAGAAACTTCTAATTAGTATCCATTTTTTTATAAAATAAAATCACTTACAAGAAAATATGAAATCATTTCTTGATATAGATCTTCATGAAATATTCCTTTCTCCTACCTTGCCTTATACCCTATGAAAAAACATTTCAAAAACATGGGATGAGAATAAAAATCTTAGTAAGGGTTATAAAATAATGAAATAATCCATTATTCCATCAATACATACAAAACATGATCTCTTTTAACAAACCTCTTTAAATCATAAGATTTATGAATAACACCTAGAAATCATAATTCATAAAGGTAAATTGTGTCATCCATAACATACTTACGTTTCAGCATTTATAGCTACGTAGAGAGTAATGTTGGAATACCCATCATAGTACATGCCCTATATCTCTTAGGATAAACATTAATTATTACCTCTGTCACATTACCCAAGGCATTGTGGAGCTATCTTGGGATCACCCTCCCTTGGTATATTACAGAACCACCCATACACGTAAACAATGAAAAAGAACCATGACATAATCATAACACATAAAACAAGCATAATGGAATGATAGCATTTTCACACTGCAATCACAATAAATAATTTCAAGACTTTAACATAATCAATTCCTTATCTAAACCTTTTTAAAACCCATTTAAAAATTTAGTAAATATATTTCTGTATCAATGAGTCCCATACAAATTTTATGATTTTAAAGGAATTAACATTTTAAAATAGTAATTTCCATATAATAACCCCTTAAAACTATTTTGAAAAAATGGAAATTATTGAGAATTATTTATAAGATAAAATCTTTAACACATTTAAAACAAATGTTTTAGTTAAAAATTCCCTTAACCCTTGAAAAAATACTTGAATAAAAATAAAAAATAACATTAAAATAAAACAATATTATCATGAGAATAAGGAGATCCATGTTATAATATTTCAATGGATAGTATATACACCTTATAGGATTTTCAATGTGTACAATATCAATATATGCCTCAATGAAAGGAGATTGAGATGAAGTCCCTTACAAAAATTCTGCAGCCTAATAGTGTCACTTAAAATATAGAAAATGAGTTGATGGGAGAGAATATGGAATAAAATCACATATAAAAAATATTTATAGAAATATGAATATATAATAACATTTCCCAACATAAGAAAATGGAAATTAAAAGACATAACAAAGATGAAGTCTTTGAATAAAAGAGGAAGGTGAAATGTTCCCTTACAAAGATCATTTTGTAAATAAAATAGACAGATTATGTACATTTACAAAAAATAAAAATAAAACAATAATAATTACAATATTGTACATAAAATTTTTTTATCACATAATAATATCATTACATAATCAAGAAGTAGAATTTCAACCAAAAGAATGAAGATTGGGTTAAGAAATTCCCTTACCTTGAGTTTGACTCATCACGCATGTTCCTTGTTCATCATGAAGAACAAATTTAAGTTAATTTATACATGATTAAAAAACTTTTTAATGCTTATTATTACTTTTGTTAAACTTATTACCTTGCTAAAACAATTTGTTAGTTATTTTAGTTCTTATCGAACATTCCGATGATGTACAGAACTTGAGTCAAAAATAAATGTGTTATAATTACAAATTGTCCATGTTGTCAAAATTACATTAAATCTAAATTCATATTAATGATTTAAATATCATTTATATCCTGTATATATGTACATATAATATTCCATATTATTTGGATATATGAAAATGAAATGCACTGTCTATTGAGATGGTAAGTCATACGTACATATTATCTCTACATTAATTACGAGTTTTTTGTTTTTAAAGTAATGAAAAAAATGATACATAGGAATATTATAATTATAGTAAAATATAATACTTTATAAACGTTTCATATGTTTATTTTCACTCTCCTTTATACGTTCCATTTATATAATGAACGAGTGATATCACTTTGAGGGGGCAGTAGTATGCACTTCCTCATATGAAATTATCATATTTATACAAAATGAAAAACATAAAGTTATGTTATAAATTAGAATTAAATAATCATAAATATTAAATGAATTTAAAAAAATATCATATATAATTACATTTCTATAATAATGGCCACCATAAGAGGTTGTAGGAGATAATTGAACAATCATCATTCCGTGAGGCAGTAGTTCATCATCCGTAGAAACAGTATGTTCTTATCATATAGATGGAGGTGTGCGGAAGTGTAGTTCGAATATTTCTAATAAAAACATACATGCATATTTAGGATACTGTTTTTTTATAAAATAATATAATAAATATATTTTAGTGGGTTAGAAGTGGAAAATAACAAAAAATAACTTGAGAAAATACATTACCTTTAAATTGGCTAACTGCCTTTTGTTTGAACCAAAAGGAATTCTTGAAGTGACTTCATCCTAATTGAAGGATCCTAGGTGGAAGATAGGGATTATGGGAGCTTATTTTTGTAGAGTTTTTACAATCCAGGGGGTGTTCAGAGGTGTGAGTAAGGGTTAGTGGTGATGGATTTTTAATAGGGGGAGGAGGGGCTCTTTAGGAATGTTTGAAAATATTTTTTTATTATAAACTTAATTTAGATTTTAAAAGGTCCCAAACTAATGTAATTCGAAGATAAGGCGATTATTTTTTGAAATCCTCTCAACCAATGGGTTTTAGACAAGTTTAGGGAATAAAATTAACATTATCTTTTATCTTTAACCATTAGTTAAATAATTTAACTTTTATCAAGTTCTCTTGTATATTAACAATATATGGCTATCATATTTACTATATAATGCCTAGAGACACAAAAATAGATAATTAATTACATTATTAAAATCATATATTTCATTTGGCCAAATTATATATTTCTTAGACAATTTTTTCATTTAATTAAATAATATTTTTTAAAAATACTAATTTATGTCAATTTGTAAACTATTCATATCGATACATTAAAAAAAATCTATAACAACTTGATTCATTCAAAAAAACAGCAATGTTAATTAAAATAAAACACATTATAATCATCCATAAATCTCATAGATGGTATAAAAATATTCAAAAAAAATTTATTTTAATATTTATAATCTCATTTATTTAAACCTTCATTAATGAGTTATTCATTACATCATCATTTTCCAATAAATAAAATTATTTATATGATGTATAAAATTTATAAATAAAATACCATGACGTATGAAATATTTTTTTATTTATATTGAATATTTATAGTGGAAAATGTCACTTACATAACCTATTATAAAAATTGTTTTACTACGAGATATATGTTTATGATACATTTTCCTTACCAATAAATTAATTTTTATAAAGTGTCATTTTCACTTATAAGTGGCTCCATGGGGTCCCGAAATTGACCAAATGATTATCATTTTCATACATGTATAAAAAAATAGTAATATTAAATGTTTTGGGGTATTTTAATATTATTATAATATTATTTATTTTACCCTTTTTTCCACATTTATCATTTAACCATGTTAAATACAATATTTAATGAAGTTACTATTCATAATGTCTAAAAAGAAAATTTATATATTTAATCAATTAGGACCTCCTGATTCCAAATATGGAATCTAATATTCCATATTGAACACATAGATGTTTCAGAAATTAATTTAAAATTAATTTCTGTTGTCAAAAATAAAAAGCGTGTTTTTTAGAAATAATAACTATCAAAAGATTTATACTTTTTTATGTTCAATTTGAAAGGGATATTACTTCCAATGAATAAAATTGAATTAAATTGAAAATATATAATCTAATTACACTTTAAAATAAATTAAAAATATAATCTAACCATATAAATAAATTATATTAAAAGGCTGTTTTGAATTAAAATGTTGTATGTTTCAGTGTTCAAAAAAATGATCTTTATCATAAAAATACCAAATATTTACCCAAAGTAAATTTAGATGTCCTTATTCTAAAGAAGATGTTTATTTTTTCAAATTGAATAGATAAAAGTGAAAAAACTATATTTAAAATGGGTTCACCGTCAAAAGGTGGTAAATTGATCTTTTAAAGAATATTCAAGTATTTCATGCCTAAAATTAGATTCATTCTTATTTGAAGCCTCTAAAAATTATTAGATAAAAGAAGAAAAATTTAAAAAACATTTGTAATCATAATTTAGTTAGTTCTGTTATTTCCCACCAATACAATGTCAAGGCATTAAATACCATTTAAAATAATAATAATATTATATTATTTTATGGTATAACTCAAAGTTGTGTGCAACATAAGATTTCAAAGAAAACTATTGTTGTGTGTTGAGTACGCTATTAGACATAACATCAAACTTGAATGTAAAATTCATATTTAATTTTAGAAAATACATAAATATGAAATTTTCATATTCTTTATTTACATGGGATGTTACAGGTTTAGTGGAACTAATGGTGTGACTTGGAACATGGTTTGGGCATGTAGTGCACAACCCATGAATGTAACCCCTTGCACACCTGCACCAAGTCACATGAACTCATGGGACTCTTGTACAATTTATAAAAACCATGCCCTTTCTGAAATGGGGTCACCTAGTTGATATACATGATTAAACTAATCATGCTCCAAACATGCTCCTCATTATACCTCACCAAAAAATTAGATCTTTCTGATCCTGACATATAAAAAAATCATAAAAAATCACAAGAAACAGCTTTACACTTAAGCCTCGTCCAAAAAAAGTGTTCCAATTCTAAAATTCATTATCTGAATCCAATATTAAGATCTTTATCATCCAATAAAATTTAATATTTCAAACTCTTTCGAGAGAACAAATGGTATAAAAATATTTTACATTACAACCTAACATATATCACTGTAAAAAATAATTGTATACACATAGGTTTTCATATTCAGGGGTGTGTATACGACCCATAAGTGAATCATCCAGACTTATGAAACATTCTCATATGTCAAGAACAAGGTATCTCACAATAATCAAAATGTGTATATCAAATGGGGTGTTAAAACTATCAAATAAGGTATATATAAGAAGAATTGAAAGTAAGAAAGACAATTAAGGTATCTAAATTGATGAATTCATGCCCATTTAACTCACAAGCCCAATGAATCTCATGTCAATATATCCCCCTAAACTGCATATACTTTTGAGATATACTCATTTCTCCTTACCCAATCATTAGAAATGTTGTAGAATCCCCTTATGCCCAAAATTTGAATTGAAAACATGATTATCTCAATGAGTCCATTTCCATATTAAATTTGAACTCACACCATCCCATACTAATTTATACATCCATTTTCTAGAATCATTCTTTGTGAAATTCAATATTCACTATGAATTTTTAGAAAACATTTTTCCATTGAAAAAAAGAGTTTATATCATAAGAGTTTCATGAGGTTTAATTCAATATATATTTCATCGACACTCATACGTAAATATTTTCCAATTACAAATTCTTCTTATCTTTAGAGAATTTATATGATTTATAATCTACCAAAATCTATCAATATTTCACAATAAAGTCTAAGTAGATGATATTTGGATATAAGGGAAAATCTCTTGAAATTGACTCAGTGAATTTATAGATCAAGAAAAATTGAAAGAGATATAGATTTATTGTTATTATATGTACAAACATGAATAAAATAAAATTCAATACCCCTAAAAACCAAAATCATGATTTTCCTTTTGTACAAGGTTTTCCCCCAATGTTAGGAAATTATTTCAGCTATTACAAAAACCATGAGTACTGATCTAACACCAATGATTATTATGATTTCTATTCATGTATGTTGTTTTTAGTAGCCAATACAAGATAACTTTTGACTAGAACCATTCCTAGAACCATTGATAAGAGTGCTCAACTATTCCATATTGAATAGAGACTACATGAGACCACCATGAAATAACCACCACACACATCAACTTGGAATTATGCTTTTCCCATTTCCTAAAGGTTAACTTATTATCCACCACACCCAAAAAAATGGTAGGTTCCCTGGAATGGTGGCATAATTGTATCCTAGATGTATCCCATAGATTAAATAATAAATTACAGGTTACTACGACCTTTATTATGGACACTCGCACAACTTATTGATGTCCATAAATCCAAAGCACTATATCCTTCAACCACATTCCCTTTGAAGCTTACCAAAAAAAAATAAAACAATTTATTTTCTAAAACTATAAATTAATAATACTAACCTGAAATTGGAGGGGTATCTTTTTGTACTCCAAAAAAAATTCTATTAATTATACAAAAAATTATATCCCAATATTTTCATTTCAAAATATATTTTAACATATATCTTATCAAAATATTCCCCACTTAAACCCCTCTTGGGCCTACAGTAAATGATATAGTGACCCTATTATCCAACCTCCAATAATTCACGTGTCAGTGACTAGAACCTAGGGTATAAAACACATAAACATGAGGCATTTCCATCATAAAATCAATAGATTAAGAATGAAATTAAACCAAAAATCCATTGCAATTAGTTTGAATTCAACAAATAAATTCAAAAAACATTGCTGATAATGCTTTTTCAATGTAAATAAAGTCATGGAATCATAAGAATAAAAAATATAAGGAGATCCTGATCATCAAACAAACATCACACAATATTCCCGAACAATAACCCAAAACACTATTTAATTATACTTCAAAACACATAGAAAACTGTTCATGGTTGAGGACATAAGAGTACAATATAAGTTAATATCCCACATTAAGTATGATTTGTTTTTGTTTTCAATTATTTTAATTGGTATTAAATGGTGATAAATGAAATAAGAATATTTATTTAATGTCAATGTGATGAAAATTTGCACAAGTTAATTGATCTTGGATGAAGTCCTCATGTGTTGAAATTTATAGAAACATCAATTAAAAAAATTTACTTTCATGATGATGGAAAGATAATTTTTATGGAATCATTAAATTTCATTTCATTTCATGAATTAATAATTTTTATTGTATCATTGATTATTGTTGAACTGAATCTATGTTTAAAGTACATATTTCAAAGGTGACATATTTTTTACAAAAATATAAAAATATGAGTAGAATAATTATTAGAAGATGAAGTGTTATTTTTAATGTAAATTCCAAAATAAAATAATAACTGAAATAATGAAATAGAAGGAATACATAAATTTTATTTTCAATATTGAAAGAGGTTGGCTATTTTTATATTTAAAATAGGCGAGGATAAATCGTAATTTGGTTTTCCATTTATGAAATATTTCAACTCGATTTAGTTTTCTGTGTTTGGAAAATAAGGGACCAACAAATGCCACCCATGGAGGCTATCTCAACCACATATGTGGGGAGAAAGATCGACCAAAATAGAATCCAGCCCTTGCATGGACTACCATGGAGGCATGAAGGAGGCATACATAAGAAAGTTGTGGTGCATGCATGATCATGTGTAAGGCCCACCAACACATGGATGAGGTCACACATGGGTTGGGAATGAATCCTTTGAAGCCTGAGGAACACATGTGTCACAGACCATGTGGGTGGGATATATTTTGTAATCTAGGGTAAAACCCTAGTGTCTACTCAGGAAAACTATAGGAATGAGATGGATGATATACTGGAGGGAACACACATGTGGATTTTTATTTGGGATCCATAGTGAAAGGTTTATAATTACATCATAATTAATATATAGGCCTAATTGTGTCTGTCAGATCGGTGTGATCTCATTTATCAATTTTATCTTGCACCCTGATAATTTATTCTAGGGCTGTCTGTTATCCCTCTCCCATAAGTTTAAACTTGTGGTGTTATATATCTCCTCACATATCACAATGGTTCCACTGTCTCACTATAGATGAAGAATGAATCTCTATTGGTTGAACCTAAGTCTTTCACAAGTATTCTGTGGTCGACATAATTATATAAATTAATGATGGAACTTCATTAATGGAACTATTTGTTTCATGCACGTGATTAATCAAATCACGAAGCATCAAAAAAACATTAAACATAATTGATAGAATGCACCCAAATAATTGTTATTCATAAAAAGGTTCAATACATGAAATAGAATCATTTCATGAAACCATGCAGATGAGTAAATCACAAAAAAAAATAGAAGTGTGGTCATGAATAAAAAACCCATTTTTTCAGCATCTCTTAATCTATGCTTTGAATAATTCAGAAAAGAGGTCATCATCCATTCAATATGTTGATTCAAATGGAATAAAAACTAGGATTAACATTGGTGATTGAATGAGGAATATGTTGTGATCTTCCCTTTTAAAATTTAAGGGACTGAACTATGTTTTCGCTACTACCACCTACTTATATTCATGTGCTATCATTTTCTATATAAAATAGATCATCTATGAAGTCCCATTTACATGTAGGTAAATCATTGAAATGTGATCCTATAAGGAATCAAAATGTGTGGTGGTCTATTCATATGTTTTTGGTGAAGAAAGTTATGAACACATCCTACTAAAAGGGTAGATATAGACATGTGACTAGTGTAAAGATGCACATGTTGTACTTTTTGAAGATGGTTGTTTTCATGAACCAGTGTATAGGTGATACACTCCCACAAGGTTTTGAGAAGAATAAATAATGATTATTTTTTGTTTAAATAGTAATATAGTATTATATTTTAATTTCATGAAGTCATTCAGGGTTGCATGAAAGAGGAATTAGATATGTGGACTTAAAATCATATTATCTGAAGGAAATGAGGTGCACGCTTCTATTCTCATAATGAAGTGAAAAAATAAGTGAAGTGTGTTAATATACATGTTGCGTATGAAGAAACATAGACAATGTTAATATTGAATTCATTATTTCATTCATATATAATGAATCATGAACATTTAAATAGTTATGAGTTTGAGACACCAGAAATAGGATTGAAGATTGCACATCAAGTAACAATATATTGATAAATGTTCAAGGGTTCCACTTGTTATAGATAATGCATTACATGTATGAAGTGAACATGATATAATGGGGTTTCAAATTAAATAAGTTATTAAAATGGTTATGTGAATGATAATTATTTCGTAATATTAATAGTGTGATGAAATCCCATTGAAAAAATATCAACTAAACCAAGAAAAATATAATAGAACTAATACTACATTCACTTTTTATTTTATCTATCAAATAAGAGGAATTATAAGATATGATACTTTTTGTATTTGATATTTATTTATTAATTAATAATAATGGGATTTCTTGATTCTATAACGAAGAATAAGAAGAAGAAGAAGGTTCAGTACAGATTATTAATCACTAGGGATGTAAGAGAGTAGAAGATAATAATATGTGGTGATGAATTCATATTCAATTGATTACAATTTGGGTCTAGAATAATTATATTATTATACATCCACAAAACATTCATATTGTTGTGACTAAATTCACAAGAAGATGAATAAGTGGAAGAAAAGTGACTAACCAATTTATATATAGTTTATCATTATTTGGCCAAGAATAATTTTGTGTTCATCGGTATACTAAATTCATACTTTTTTACTCAAAGAATTATATGGTTGTAAAACATTTAGTTTTCAGCTGAGAATATTAAAGAAGAGTTACTTTTATGATTATAAGTAACTAACAAGTGATTAATTATAATATCAAAGAAGTACTCTGACATCCATCAATACTGTCTAATATGTGGATTTATTTATTGGTGTTATAAAAAACCTTAATAAGGTGAAAATTGTCTCTAGATGTCGTATTATAGAGACCCTTCTTTTCATACATATCTTCTTACATCATTTAAAAGACCAAAACAATCATTACACAATAAGGATCAAATTTTTTATTTTTTGGGTAAAATTAGGACCCTATATAACATTTAAAAAACAAATTTAATGATGATAATGACGATAAATCATTAGGAAAATGTTAATGACGATCATTCAATGTTATTTTTTTTGGTTTCTCGATCATAATGAACTCGTTTTTTATCACATAGTATTATGTAAAAATCTTATTTCCAGAACAAAATGATTTTTTGAAACAAGAGTTTTTATAGAAAAATTGAGTTTTTCATAAACTCATGTATAAAATATTTATATCCCATAAAAGTTAATATAATGGTGAATAAATTATATTTATGTAATATCTATTCTAAAAATGGGGTGAAAGAGGGAAAACCCTAAGAAATAGAGTTGAGTTCCAGAATTATCCTTAACTATACTCTGAATACTTCTTTCACTTTAATATCCTATATAATCATATTAGATTAATTAATAAAATATTACCAAACATTTTATAGATTAATATGATTCATTATGGTTTAATTTAGTAATTTTTATTGTATTTTGGAAGAGTTGAAGATTCAATTTTATCATTTGGGAACATTTGTTTTCATGGTTTTCATGATCGGTTCACTTATGTAAATGAATGGATGTTCATGTAAAATGAGGATAAATATAAAGAACTGCTATTACATTTTATTAATGAAATTCCAAATTTTAAATTATATAAATATAATTTGGTTATATATCATGAGGATGAATCATTAGAAAAAATTTAGTGATGATAATTCAATGTTACTTTCGGTGGTTTCTCGATCACAACAAACTCATTTTGGTTTATCATTTAATATTATGTAAAAATGTTATTTCCAGAACAAAATGTTTTTTGTATCATAAACAATTAATTATATTTTAAACATTTTAGTGTTTTTATTAATATACTTTATTTATTTTAAGGAAACTGAAATTGTATCACCCATGATGTCGGTAAATTGACACATCACAAGTGACAATTTCATAATAAATATAGGGAGGGATGGGTTTAATAATGTAAATTACATTAACATGATATAATTCCATTATATTTAAGGTAATGAAGATTGTCATTAAAGTTTGATGGGGGAGTGAGGATAGAATAAGAAACGAAATGAAATTGAATGGAAATTAAAAGAAAAAGAAAGTGAATTACCTCTTGAATTATCCTCATGAGATCCTCCTCATGGCCCCCAAGATTGGGATATTGATGATACGAAGAATCCTGGATGTGGGGGTGGGGTTTGGATTACTAAAGGGAATAGTTTAGGTATAGATCAGATCTGGAGAGGTCTGAAGAGAAGAGGGTGTGAGGGGTGTTATTTGTAGTGGAGGGGAGCATTTTTCTCATTATTTAAATCATGATTTTATTATTTTTACTCAATACTACAAAAGGTTTGAGAATTATCATAAAATATTTTAAAATAATGAATGTAAGTAATATATTATGGTTCTTACATTTGAGACGACTGAATTAATAGTGTATTTAGCTGATAACGTATATATACATTAAATTGTCGTATTTTACTATTCACAAAAAATCCATGTAAATCGGAAAAATTCCAAAACATTACTGTAACTATTTTTCAATGTTTAGAATTAAAAAATTGAGTCAATTTTATTAAAATAATTTTCTAAATATGAGAAATTTAATTTTTAATTAAAATCCAAATTTACATGAAAAATACATATTTTAAAATTATAACTTCTTTTGTAACACTTTGTAAAATTAACTAACGCATATTAAAGTTATCATATAGTAATATGATATAAAACCACTAAGTTATAAATACGTTTTTAAATATAAATTTTCTTTTAAATTGTTAAATTAGTAATAAAATTTTAATTAAAAATTCATAACTTAGACAAATACCCACACTTAATTAATAAATTTTAAAATATTTATTTACTAAAACTATGATATAATTATATCATATTTTCACGTATAAGATGGATAAATTTTATTTTTCATTTCATTGGGGAGGTTACTATTAAAGTTTTATTCTTACTATTCATAAGGGTCATAATACAAATCCAAAGTTCAAGTTAGTATTTCATCGGTATATGTTCCTTGAAAACTAGAAATACATTTTATATTTTTAATTATTCATTTATAATGTTTTTATAACGTTCTTAATGTGATTTAATGTGATTATAATATATGAAATAACTTTAATAAGGAGATTTCATTGATAAAACATTGGATTATTACAAGTATAAATATCTAGCCATGATTTGTAAAACATGTATTTTCAATTGACTATAGTGAATTACAAGTTAAATGGTTTATCCTACATGCTGTAACCATACATGATGAATTTTTTTTCTATGTATTTTTTTGATCAGGATTATTTCTAGACCATGAAAATTACTATATACTCTTATTTAGTAGTGAACCTTGAAAAATATCATGTGTTATCTTTTACTCCTTTTATACCCTTCCATGAAATGTAGAAAATATAGTAAGAGAATCAATATCCTAATAGTTTAAATAATTATTGGGATAAAAAGGTATCATTAGATTAAAAATCCCCCAAAACTAATTCACCTCCACCCACCCTCTCAATGTTAAGAATATCCCAAACTGGTCCACTAAAGTGATGTCAGAGAAATGGATCCCCAATTTTGGATTCTCTACAGTGAAGCTATTATTTTTAAATGATTTGAGTTTCTTTCTTGAGTCAACAATGAAGTACATTTTCGGTGAAGATTAAACTATCTCTAAGAATAAGTATATATTTACCCAGACATTGATGAATAGGAAAAATAATGATAAGATAATATTGAAAAATTATTCCCTCTCATGAAATGAAGAGTAAATATATGGTTTTCCATCCATAATAAATAATAAATACATATTAGTCTTGGAAGGTAATGAGAACATGGCTTAAGATTTCCCAAAGAATAAAGATAACCTTCCTTCCTCTTATGAACAGATGGTTGTTGTTAGGACATTAGAAAACCATCCTCTAAATGAAGTTGTTAGCAGACACAGTGATGATGATTAGTCTATAACTTCTCAAGAATTATTCATTGAAAGATTAAGAAATTTTATGAATGGTATTCCTAAGGTAAAGGGGTCCCATTTTTGGAGTCTTTCAATGTTTGCAGGAGGATGTCACCCATTTGTAAGTTCATAATAATGTTATTATGAAATGATTTCAATCATAAGAATGAGATATTCAATCAAAATAAAATAAAAATATAGTTATTCAAGATACTCAATGTTCATTGGTGGGTTTTAGGTTTGAAAGACTTCAAAAAAGTTATAAGAAGTTCATGACATATTTTTATGATCTATCTCAATATCAAAGAATAATTATGTACCATCATCAAAAACATGTATTAATTCTTCTAAACCTGTAACAATTAACAGTGATGGTTATAAAAGAAATTATAAACAATTATGGTTGAATAAAGTGTATAAGAACCTACCACTACCACTATGATGGATAATAAAGATCGTGTAGATTCTGTTTCACCAGAAAGAGCACATAAACTCATGGATAATATCCAATTAACTTATATAGAAGATATAAACATATTAAGATCTGTTTTTCAATGATGGTGATGAAGTATATTTTGGAATTTTACATCAGATTAATTGTACAATACTCTAATTGTAAAAGCAAAAAAGATATCCTACGCCAAGGGGTAGAAATCCAGATATGAAGAAGAAACAGACACAAATCTATATGAATCTATGTACTATAGAAAAAATTGTTAGGATTGATAACATATTTGATGTATCAAATAAAAGTGGTCTAAATTTTGGTATATGATCATCTCAACATGTATCAAAAATTAATAATTAAATAAGACCACATTTGTTGTCTAAGAATGATGATGCTGCCATGGGAAGAAATATTAAGGACCTTGAAAACCTAAATCCTCCCAAGAATATTCGATGATGGAATTTTGAAAAAACATGGATTATAAATCCAAGAAGTTGATGAAAATTTCATCAACCAAAATAACTACTGATAAAAATAATGGAACATAGAAGAGCCCATGTAGAAGATCCTAACATTCTATCATATATCTAATTGAAATGTAATTTATTGGGCCATAATATTAGAAATGAATGTTGAAATTGTGATATTTTCAATCTAATACTAGTGAAACAAAAAAAGAGGACATCCCACATGAATAATACAAAGTGAATGTGGGTTTTTTCATGAAAAGTAAACTCTTATTTTAAAGATGTTCTATGGGAGAGATGTAAGAAATATGGTCACATTGAGAAAGGGGTTTTTACCTATCAACCAGAATAAGAAGTATTCCTAATGAGGATCAGGATTGTATCATATATGAAGGATGTTAAAAAAGAATGTTCTCTATACAAAACACGAGAGGATATGAAGAGATCCATGTTATCCCAATATAAATTAGAATATATATTCATATTTTCAAGCATCAGGGATGCATCCAATGGAAAATCATAGTTGAGAAAAAACATTAAACCTTACTATTCATATTGAGTTCGCAAGTATGGTTCACCTTATTCCCTTAATATTTTAGAATTTTATTTTTTCTTACAATGCAGTGAATTGAAGGTGAAGCATGTTCTTTGGGGGGGGGACCTACGAAATGGTGGGTGCTGTCAATTCATTATAACAAAGATAGAGAAGTAATCATTTTGGAATTATTACACAATTGATATTCCAATACTATTATTACAGAGGATTATATTTGATGATGTTAAATAATGTGATTTTATATTCCGAAAATCCATGACAAAGAAAATATCATCTTCGATTGATCTTATTTTTTTGGAATCTTGAAGAAAAAGTGGTCAAGAATATCATCATTGGTGAAGTGAAATAGTTTTATAATTTGAACACTCAAAAGATGAAGATACATCCTTGTGTATTCTCCATACTAGAATTTCTTAAAATGAATTCATCAAGAGATCAACCATTTTGTAGAGGATGAGGATTGTTTTTCACGAGGAGAAGACAAATAAATAAGCTTCTAGATTTACCATTTCAATTGCAAAAGAATTTTATCATTCTATAATTTCATGTAGATCATGTAATTAGTAATTGTATGTCTCTCTTAATATCTCATTTTTAGTTATCATGAATAAAAAAATTACAAGGTGGGGAAATTTAATTAATCAATGGCATAAAAAATGCTGATGTTTCCCAATGTCACTTATGTTTCATATTTTACAAGAATATTTTAGGTCTATTTATTGACGTGAGTGTAGGAGTTTTAGTTTGATTATTTTTAAACTGATTCATCTTAAATTAAGTAATTTCATCCCGGAAGGAAAGTGAATAATAATTGATGATAAGTATAGAAATTCTCATTTTACAAGTATCATGAATTGTTAGTAAGGGACATATTTTTTTGTCTAAATCAAATTATCTAATTTTATAAACTGAGCAAGGATTAATTATATGTAGAGAGAAATTATGGATGAAACCTTTCTCAAGTATGTAATAATATCATTTTATCATTATCATTGTATTTATTTTCAAAAAGGGAAAGATAATGTAAAATTAACGTCTTGAAAATTAAAATGGAGAGATAATATAATGATATAAATAATTAATCAATCATTTAGAATGATCATTGAAGCTATTTATGACAAATGAAAATGGGGATATGGAACATCCCACATGGTTTTTATTGGTTTCAAATGGTGATTATTGAATATGATGATTTCATTAATTTCATTATTATGAAGATATTCCAAAGTCGATGGAACTTTTATGACTTTCAAGTCTTGATATTTAAGAAACATATATTAAAGGAACAGAGATTCTTGATGATTCCATAAGAATTATAATTAAATAAATAAATTAAATTGTATAACATGCATGAATAATTGTCCTAGAAACTCTAAAAATAGTTGAAATGTTTATGAATTTAAAATTTATATGTAAAATGTGAATTATTGTTTAAATAAATGAAAGATATGCTTAGTAGGATGATTGTAAGATGAAAAATTATTCAAAATAATTAATCCAGAAGAAGAAAAAAAATTTAATGATGAAATATTAGGAATTGTAAAATTTCATTATCCATAAGGGAAGAGGTTTTACATGAATGGATTTAATAGAGGCCAGGATAAATAATTTTTTGGTTTGCATTTATAGAATATTTTACATGGATTTTTTTCTATGTTTGTCTAGAAAATATGTTAAATAAAATCCACCCACGAAGGTTAGCTCAACCATAGATGTGAGGAGCGCCCTCAACCCATGTGGGAGCCATCTCGTATATGTGTTACCATGGAGGCACTAAAAAGACCAACATAGGATGTATGGGGTGCCTGCGAACCTAGGTTTAAGGACTACGAGAACATGGTCAAGGCCACACATATATTGGGCATGAATAATATGAATCTTAAGGGACAAATGTTTCACAGAACGTGTGGGTGTCTTGTGTTATTTAAACCTATTATCAACGTCGATACTGGCTCCATCAAGTAGTGGAAATGATATGAATGATATACCTAATGGAACCGGCCCATGGAGTTCAATGTGGAATGCATGTTGAGTGGGATATTATTCCTCCACATTAAATATATGATCATAACTGCATTCATTCTATTAGTGTGATATCCTTTATCCATTGCATCTTACACCCCACTTGTTTAATTTAGGATCCTCTGATCACCCTCTCCCATAACTATAAACTTGCAACGTCATTATTCTTCTCCCAACAATAAATGGTTCCACTGTCTCACTAGATAATAATGACAAATCCACATCAGTAAAACCCAATGATTCCATGAGTGTTCTGAGGATGAAATAATGAAATAAAGTGATGAAATAACACCGAGATTTCAATTAAATCTTGAATTCATGTGATTTATCAAAGGATGATGCTTTGGAAAATCTATAAACATTGTCATTGGATGCCTCTTGAAAAACTATTATTCATAAAAATGTTCAAGGAATGAAAGGTAATGTGTTTATGAACTCATTAATTTAAGAAAATAAAATCAAATGAGAAGCCCAATCATGAAGTAGAAACACCTTATTTTTCCGTGTCTCTTAATCCATGGTTTTTAAAATTCAATGTTGAGATCTTATTCCATTAAATATTTTGATTCACATGGATTAAAAACCAGGATTTGACTCATTTATTGAATATGGTCTAGGATTTGATTCTTTCTAATGAATTTATTGAGATAGAGCCAAGTTCTCACAGCTATCGCTCACCTATTTTCAAGATCTATCATTTATTTATAAAATAGAGAATATCCATTGATCCATTAATCAGAAGGTAAAGAATAGATATGTGATCCTTTGAGGCATCAAAATGTATGGTGTTATATACATCTGTTTCATGAGTATGTAAATTCTATTAAAATATTGTTAGTAAGAGAGTTTCAGACCCACGAATTGAATAAACACACCATTTTTACACTTCACAGAGATGGTTGGTTCCTCAAAACAGGGTATAGTTGATACACCCTCACCATGTTTCGTGAATCTGAAATAATACTTCTTCTGTGTATACAAAGGAATCATGTATTATTTTTTATTTACATGAATTCATTCATGATTTCACAATGGAAAAAATAGAGATGCACACTTGAAACCATATTTCTTAAAGGAAAAAGGAGTTCATGTCTATTCATACTTGGTAGTGAAAAAATAGAAGAGATGTGTTTGTGTGTGTGTGTGTGTGTATGTTGTGTTGTGATAATAGAAAAGGAGTAAAACATCACATACATGCTTTTATGCATATATAAAGACTCACTAACACATAAATGGTTACGCATTTGAGACACCGAAAACAATATATTAGATTTCATGCCAAATAATTATACAATAAAAAATTTGTAATGATTCAACTTATTATGCTTCATGCATTAAATTCGTAATGAAAAAAATGATATAATCATGTTGATAATTCAGAATTGGTTAATTTGTTTATGTGCATGAACATTATTTCATAACAATGAAAGTGAGGTTAACTCAAGTGGGAAATATATTCACTACAAAAAGAATAATAGAAGTGAACTGAAACTATATTCACTATTTAAATTGTGTATCAAATAAGAATAATTAACAGTGATAATGTTGTGTTGAGATGAAATCCATTAATTTAATACTCACAAAAGATGTTTTTGATTCAAGTAAGAAGAAGAAGAATAAGGTTCGGAGCAGATTGTTTTGCATTGAAAAAGTAAGAGAGAATAAGTGAATAAGAAGTGGTGATCAATTCATATTCAGTTGGTTATAATTTAGGTCATGAATAATTTTATGATTATCAGTCCACATCATATTCATATTATTGTGACTAATGTCTGAAAAAGTTGCTGGACTAGAAGAAGAGTGAATAGGAAATTTATATTTAGTTGTTCGTTATTTTTTAAGTATAATTGTGTGTTAATTATTCTGTTATATTCATATTATTGTAACTAGGAGAAGAATATTTTTCATTTGTTAGTTTACTACTCGGAAGAGGTAAGAAGAGTTACTTTCATGATATAAAGAATGATATTAGTGAAGAATAGAAATATCAAAGTAGTACTATGACATCCAATATTAGTATCAATGGGTGGAATAATTTGTTAGCATTTCAAATAAACATAACAAGGATAATACAATCATTTGAGGTAGTGTAAGACCATGTATCTTCCTTTCAGGTATGAATACATTTTTCTAGTGTTTTTTGAGAAAAATATGAGTTTCTGGAAATTTATGGAGTACACGCCATGTACAAGGTTGTCGTGGGTGACCATGTACTAACCATGAAATAGTCGAGTACATGGTATTGGTGGTTGACCTAGAAACCTCCTAAAGCGAGGTCCAGTTAAGGAAACAACATTTTGTGTAATTTTAATGAACAAGCAGTGTAATTTTCTTTTTAATTATTATATTGGATGGGGGTTGTGTCTCGTTAATATAAACACCTCATAATTATCCAGTCTTGTCCAGGAGCAGTCGAGGATGGAATACATTATCCGAGCCCTCAACTCTCCGTACATTCTCTGAACCCAACTACGTCAATTGCATTGTAATCTCTATGGTGATCTCTTCTTTCTTTTAGAGCATAGTCTTCTGTTTCACTCATTTCCTGAGATATCCTTTAGTGAACGTTTATATGTTTTTGTGGATCTATGGAGTTATAGGGTGATTCAAGGCATGAAGTTCAGGTATATCATTTGTATAATGCCAAAGTATATTTTTTGTTCGTTTTCGTAGTTATCCTTTGAGTAATGTGGGAAAAAGTGCCAATAACCACATGCAAGGTATTCCTTGTTTAGGTATTTTAACCTTGTTAATTCCTTCTATGTTATAGTTTCTTGAGTATGGGTATTTGCTTTTGAATATGGTTTTCATGCCATGCTATGGATACGTCTTCCTAGGATTGTGGTTTTGGACCGTAGGGTCTAGCTTTTACTGTTAAAGTGCTTTGTTTTCCATTCCCAGTTTTGTTAGGGTGGAGTGATTTATTTTATCTTCTATACTAAGATATGTTTTAGACTATTTTGACAAGTAGTTTTTGGGTTTTTCTTTGTCTTACATATATCGTTTGTGCACGATAAATTTACAAAGGTCTGTGGGAACCTGGTGTAGTAGACCATAGGGTGAATAGACGCTGAGGGCTTCCCCAGAGTGTCTGTTTACTTTACATTGCATGACCATAGGGGGGATGGACATTGTTGTCCCTTAGAGTGTCTTTAGTTTCCTTGTTATGAGACCAAAGGGGGAATTGGACTTAGGGTGATTCCCTAAAGAGTCTATAGTTACTAATATGGGGCCACATGGGGAATTGACAGTGAGTGATTCCTTGGAGATTCTTTTTTAATGATGAACTTGAGGGGTAATACTATGAGTACTTCCTAGAGGGTCGCTTGAGTTTTTCCTAAGCTAAAACAGAGGGGATAGAGAGTGAAAACATCCCAGAGGGCTTCTTGTACTTGTTTGGTTGAAAAAATTGATAAAGTTAATGAATATATTCGAAATTGTAAGATTGTTTACTTATGAAAACATCAATGTTTATTACTTCATTTTTTAAATTGTCTAAAATATATATTCACTTACTATTATGCACAGATCTTTGGGTAGTGGCCTACTGGGATTTGTCTCACACCCTATTTGGGTAATGGTTTTGGTCCCAAAAAGATTATATTACAAGAGGTATAGATATGGGTAAGTTCCCTTAAACTATAAGTACTTGATTAATATAGAGCTAGGGATAATGGGACTAAGCTATGTCTTGGGATTCTACAGAGATCTTTACATTTTTTTCATATGTACTTTGGTTTAGTACTATTTTCTAGCATTGTGACTTGTTTTGATACTTCCCTATACAAAAGTATCATGTACTGTTGGTATATGTTCTCCAGTTGTTTAATTACTTTCTGTATTCCACTATTTAGTTATTTCCTTTTGTTACTAATTCTGCTATTGCCATCTATTTATTTTTGTTGGTTAACTCTGCCAAAGAGGGAATAGTTTCCCCACTATCACATCAATGGACCTCACAACTAGTTAGTTGCCTTTGGTGTTTGGGTAAATGCGCATGAAGCCATGTGAAAAATCGGGTATGGGGAACCTCTTGGCAGAACCCAAAACTGGGACGTTACAAATTGGTATCATAGGAATTATTTTCTTCTTGACTTACTATTTGAAGCCTATTTCCAGTGATATGAAGGAATTAGTAGTTTGTAATCAGCTATGCCCGGGAGTAGCTAACCCATGTACATGGAAAATGTAATTTACCTCGATTATTGCAAATTTTCAGGTTATGAAATTTTACAATTAATTTGATTTCACTTTTGGGTGATTAATATGTTTTCTTCTATTATTGATGATATTATTGGGGTTTTATTTCTGTTGAAACCCAACAATATGGGGGTCTTCTATCTCATGTCTCATATAGGAACTTGTTAGAGATCAAATGTCATGCATTCTTTTTAGGCCATTTAAGGTGAATTACTGATTGTAGGTTGTTGTGAATGATGTTCTGATAGATATGAATGCAGTTATAGTGGCGAAGTGATTTGTTTCGAGTAATCATTTAATTAAAGGTAATTATTATTAATTTTAATTTTTTAGTTATTTTCATGAATTATTTATTATTCTGAAAAATAAATATATGACCTAATTTCTTACCCTGCCTTCCATTGAATAAAATATATCGTTGTTTGTGTGTGTGGTGAACTATCACCTCACGAGGTGTTGAGATTCATTTAATTTATCTCAAAAAAAAGGATATTCTATGAAAGTGTATATAATTTAATTAAGTGATTTTTATGATATAATTATCATCCTAGAACGATAAAATAACACATACCTTCATTCCATCAGGATCATTAATAAATGGAATGGTTACTTCTGGAAAGTATAACCTACCATCTCAATGATTGTATCATAGTTTATTTCACCTAAACATATTTCATGGTTGGATTTAAAATTATAATTTAACTATAAATATGATTATTTTAATATTATTAAATTTCTAAATATTATTGAATATTAATCTTCTTGGGGTTATTTATCTTATAGAATTGATTTTGGACATATGTGACTTTTATTGTTAAAATGAATGACATGGAATTAATTTGATAAGTAATTTAACATGACATTGTGAAAAATAAAATAAAAGAATATTAAAATTTAAAAAATTTAAAAATAATTTAAAAAATTTACATATTCTTACTACTTAGTAATGTATAGAATTCAAATTATGATTGAGGCTCGAGGTTAAGGTTTTGTATCAATCCTTCATTCATTGTGACACATGTTTTTTTGCATGTTGTTTATTTTATATAGAGTTTATACTAAGAATTAACATATTATATAATAATCCCTACACAAATTCATTTATTTTATGTAATGATTTAATTCCTTCATTATTAGGTATTATAATTAAAAAATACCAATGTGTTAGGTATTTATTTCATAATATCATTTTAATCAAGATTTATTAAGCATTAAATTCCATTGAGCAAAATTATTATATCATTGTATAAAACTCAGATTAAATTTATTTAGAATATTTTTATTGTTGATAGTTTAAAATAATTGTATCATTTTTCCCTCTTTAGTAATTAAATGGAGTGATAATTTTTGGTTATGGAAAGAATACATTATTTATTGATTCATTTGAAACACATTTCCCTTCAATGTCCATGTACTCTTTAAAATACATTAAAAATGAATTAAAATTCATCAATGAATGTTTAAAGTAATTTTTTACCTTTTTTTCCATTTTAAAAAATTTATAAAAATGAATATTCTTGTCATTATTTATATGAGGTACTTTTGATTTTTTACCCAAGTGTGAATGGGATATTTTTTACTTATAAAACATTTATTGAATTACCCACTATTATGATCATAATTATATTTGAATATTCTTATATAATTTTCAATTCTTTAATATAAATTTATTTATTTCAACAATATGTTCTGAATTTTTAGTTTTTTAATAATGACTTTCAAAGTGGAATGTTTATTTTCATAATGAATTTTTTTTAATCTTTTAAAGGTAAATAGGTTCATCCATGAAAAAAACTAATATTAGGTAATGATCCTAAAATATTTATATATGCAAATCACATATATACCTAGAATACTCCTCATTACATTTATAGATTAATCCATTCCTTGTAATCATTTTTTAAATTCCTACATAATTAAATATTCATTGATCACAATATGAAGAATGATTATGGGTCCTGTTTTAGTACAATGTGTAATTATTATGTAATACCTTACAATTGATTTTTTTATATGTAACACATAGATCCTAAATATTTTATAATGGGTGTGACAAGAAATCTCTATAATTAATTGGGAATATCTTTGTCATCTTGAGGCAACATGAATGAGATTAGTTACTAAACCTAATCCATCATGGGATGTGGTCTTCCATATCATATTTCCAATGAATTTCTCCATAACTCATGTTTATTTAATGTTACAAATTTTTTTAAAATTTTATATGATTAAATGATCCAATGATACCATTTTATATATATTATTCTTTCAATTGATTACTCATGAGAATTATATTTTATGATATCATGTTGTACGTTTTACTTACACGTTATACTTCTAATAACGTTTATTTCCTTATTGGGTTTCATAGATCACACATTTTTTCAATGAATTTATCATGTTATTCCATTAATATTTAGAGGATCAATCATATATAGGAGATATTTATGGAGAATGAAATAAATTAATTTGTTTTATCTTATTGTGATTTATTATGAGACAAGTGTTCCAAAAAACTGAGCCTCACAATATTTTAGTTATAATAAATATTTATTTATGTTTTAAATAATGTAATTATATGTTTAAATGTATTGTAACAGAATAATTTTTATTAAAGTAAATTTGTATCTAACATTATGAATCTATGATGTGGAAAAAATTGAAAACACTAGGGATATTTATGGACAATAATGAGTGTATAAAATTATCTTTTAATCTTGGTGAAGTATAGAGAGAGTGATTTTTAAGAAATAAAATCACTATTTTGATAGAACACGTTGACATGGTTTTGTATAATATATTCCTAGGGGTAATAAATTTGAAAATGTTGTTTCTGTATTTACTATAGTGTTACCAGGTATACGATCACAAACTATTTTGCACACCTCGTTCGACACTCCTATTGGATATGATTTTTAAATTCACACACTCTTTATGAACAATTGTTCAGGATTTAAACAATTTGTTAGGCTTGAAAAAATAATGGTAATCATTATAAATAATAACTAGATTGAAACATTGATATAACATCCTAGATCCCGAGCACCCAAATTACATTCTAACCTCATTAACATTACATTTTCATATTTGATACCAAAGAATGTGAACTAATTTTCTCCATTAAAAATATACAAAATAAAAGGAGTTATTAGATCAAAGACATACCCTTGTAAAATTATGGCATTGAGTTTTTTATAATTATGACCAACTCATATCAACCTGGACTCATAAACAAATGGTCCTTAAAGTTTAACACCATCTCCAATTATACTCAGCTTTTCATATTTAACATTTGGTCTGCAGCATCATCATTAATAAATTTTTTAGATATAATTTTTTTCAACCACATTCATTTAAACCTATTATAAAGGAGTCAATTGATGTGTGAGATTAATGACTCATTAAGGAAAAAATAAGCCAGAACAATTTAATATAATCAATGTACATAAGAAGAGAATAATGTTATTATAACATAATCAAAGTGCATGGGCATAACATAAGAATGTTCATACGCATCAATACATGGACCATAAAACTTAATAACATAGAAAATGAAAGAGTTATCATAATAAATAATCACAACCCATATGATATCCCTCATGATCATAAAAAACATTTTAATATAATAGAAATCAATTAAATCCCTTTTCAATAATATAAGGAATTATAATCATAAAACCATTTCAAACACATTCAGATGGAATAATCATACAATGGAATTACGAATGTTATCTGATGCACTCATAATATAATATATAACATACTCACCTAACACTATCTGGGATAACTCATCATATAAGATACAATAGTCTCACCTGATGCTATTTTTTCCACACCATTGTATAATCTATACTTTGTTCACATGGGGTTACTGAGTTCACACAATTATATATATATTTACAGGCTCACCTAGTTTTACCTTGGCCACCCCATCATAAATGATGTAATTGGATTACCCAATGATATCATGGACACCACATTATATAAGTATTTTTTTAATAACAAGAACATGAATAATTTACAATGATGCTACATTTCATCATAAATATCATAAAAATAGTCGTTATTACCTTTTAATCACAATTATTACTTGGAAATGAAATAAATATCATATAAATATCTTTTAAGAAATTATTAATATTTTAAATAAAATTGGTTCCATATAAATATATTTCAATCATGATTAAACCAGGGAAATGAAATGGGTTCTATAATAATCTCTTTGAAAAAATCTTAATACCTCAAGAGAAAGATTGTGTTTGAAGTCATTACAAAATATAGACAATGGAGGATGAGTAAAAATAATTTTTTTCAACTTTGATACGTGTTAATAAATTAAAATATCATTAAAACATTCTTAGGGAAAATGTAATACTCCTTAAGAAAATCATTTTTTCATACATATAAATTTTGGACAATCATTTAATTTGAAAAAAAAATTAAAAAAAATTAAAAAATTTAGAATAATAAGAAAATATTTTCTTCAAAAATATTCGTGTATGAATTCAATTGATTAATGAAATAAATGACGTTCATATTGATTGTTAAATCCATACAATTCATAAATAACATTATTTTCTCCACAGTAAAAAAGAATTGAAAATTTCCTTTTTGGAAAGGGATAAGTATAATATTTCAAATGTTTTTGTAAAAAATATATACAAAAAATTATAAAAAATAGTTTTTAATATGATAAAAAAATTTAAAAAAATTCAAAAAAAATTATTTCATAGAAACTATATTTCCAATCAATTAAAGAAATGATGTAGTATTTTTATAACAAAATTTTCAAAAATATTTTGTTAAATAAAGAATGGAGAAATTGTCTATATTACTTGTAAATTTCATGGATAACTATAAGAGAATAAAATTGACAAGATTCTTTATGTATATATCATAGGTTCTCATTATTGGAATCATAATCATAAACTATATGGATAAATGATGATATTGTAACAAAAGACTCTTAACACTTTTGTAACATTAAATTCTAATCCCAATGATTGAATAAAATAAAATGAAACAAAAAATATCATGAAAAATGTATATTAATGAGATATATTTTCAATTTTTATATATATAGTCCTCATAAAATAAAGATATGTGTATAACATAACAAACGTCTCCAAGAAGGAAAATTGTGACAAAAATGTCTTGCTACTTTGATAACATTTAAACAAAAAACCAAATTAATTAAAGATCATAATAATAATATTAAAATAAAAAAAACAAATAATTATATTAAAAATAAAAAACATTCATGGGATGTATATACACTAAAAAATTTAAATATGGTATGTATATAAATTAAATAAATGTTATATGAGAAACCCATTACCTTGTTTCCAAATTGTCACATCTGTATTTATGTTCATGAATAATAGACTTTTTAAAATTATTTAACTTTTTTATAAGATAATTAATTTTTTTATTACATTTTTTCAGTTGTTAACATGTTATATATAATAACGTAATTAATTAAGTTTATGTTGGATGTTTTGACCATATTCAACTTATCTATTAAAATACTTTTGGTGGTTGATTACGGTTAAGAAGATAATTTTTTTAAAATATACTTAATAATAATCACGTAATAATTATCATATATATATATATATATATTATTGTTTTTAAAATCATTATGAATTATTTTTATGAATAATTAACTAAAAATATGATCATGAAGATTGAAGGTTTTTCATATGCATGAGTAATGTTTCCATTTTTTCAATGATCATTATTAAAATAAGGTTAGTAATACATAATAATTAACAAATTATTATAATATCATAAATATAAAACTTCATAATTATATATACTTATAAATAATTTTTTTCATGTGGTGGTAGAAAAAAGATTCAAATCGGTTCGAGCATGCGGTAGTTCACATGTCCACGAATGACGTTATCATTTTTTAGTGAGTTAAAATGTAAACTAGTAAAAATATTTATCATATATACATAATTATATATATGTCATTAATATAAAAAATATTTAACTTTTATCACATATACTAATTATTTTAACCCTTATTACCTTTCATGTATCACATTATTGAAAAACTAATCACATCGCTTCAGAGGGAGGTAGTCCATTGTACACACGAGCAATATAATCATATAACTTATGTAATGGAAAATAAAAGTTTATATGTGATATAATTACTTAATATGTACAGTTATATAATAAATATCATATATAATATTTATATTCGTCATTATCCCTAACATTTAGAGGTGGTAATGGAAAAATGAATGAAATAGGTTCCTGAGGTGGTTGTCCATCGTATACAAGAACAAAGATTTCATAACCAATTTTATAGAAGTATGTGTTGTTTAAGGCCATAAACATAACATAAAAAATAATTATAATATTTATTATGGTGATGCAATTATATAAAATTTTTATAATAATAATTTATGGGGGTAGATAATGACATAATATAAAAAACGCACACTGATGAATGCTGCTTCTTTCTGGTGTATCAATTTTTTCTTACACCAAAGGAATATCATGGTTTTATTTATAATAAATAGAAGAATTAATGAATATGGGAAGGGTAGTTGGGATGATTCTTTTAGGTATTGGCTGAGCCAAAAGATATGAGGTTTGTGAAGAGAGGAGGAGAGGTGGTATCCTTTTATATTCGAGGGGAGTGGAAAAATTGTAATTATTTTTGAAAGAGTAAATCAAAACCACATATGTATCATGTAAATATGAGAAAATAATGAAAAAACAAGATGATAGATGGTATATGGTTGAAATATGTTCCAAAAATGGGGTTTTGACATGTTTCTAGTTCATATTACCCTTTAAGATTAATGTTTAACCACCAAGTCAATTCATTTTTACCTTAATCACTATAATTAATTTTAAACTTCTTCCCAAATCCCATGGTTAAAAAATTAAGATTTAACTATATGAAATTACATGTTATGATTATCTCAAATATATAATCTATTTATCCAAAATAAATTAAATGAATTTTTAATTTTTTTAATATTAATCTCGCAGATGTTATGAGACAACAGGTTTTGAAGAAGAGTAGTTTTTTTTATTAATTTATGATTATATATTAAATTTATTAATAATAATAACAATTTTGTTAAATAAATTAAAATTTAATTTAATTTATTCTATAAATTTCATTTCAAATCATCTCCATTAGTTATTAATTTAATTATTTAAAAAATAGAAACATTATACATTTTAAAACATTTTATTGATAAATCTATTTCGAAACCAAAAAATGAACTTATAATAAAAACTAATAAAAATTTTCTTCAATTTAATAAATATTATGAATAATAAATTTGGTTAATTTAGTGCTTATTGAAAACATATAAGTGATTGGTAATTAAATAATTTATAGAAAATACAAGACTTTTTTTGAAAAATTGATATTTTTTACTATTTATCAAAAACTAAATATATTTTAGAAGATCCAAAAATATCTCGAAAATTATATTTTGATCTAACTATAACAAAAATAATATTTTTTAAAATTAATTTTATAACAATTTTTAGAATATTATTTAAGATAATTGCACCATATAAAGTTGACAACACAATTTAGTAAAAAAATACACGGTTTTATGTAAAAAATTGTATTTATTTTTTATATTATATGTTGAAAAATATTTGGGTAAATTTTAAGTATGAAATTTATTATTATATATTTTAAATTCATTATTATATCCCAAATGGTGTTATTATTTAATTTATTAAGATAAAATTCAATTGTGCACATTAAAACATATTTTTAGAAAAATATTTCATTTTATTTTCAAATGGGTTTTACATTCAATTATAATTTATTGGTCTCCAAATAATATATTCCAACCATAGTTTCATAATTCTGTTACTACTATTCAAACCTTCATTTATAATGGCTAGGTTATAATGGTAATATATATCAGAGGAAATTTAGGTTCGGTGGTGCATGTAATACAAGATGAATATTGTGTGTCATGTCCTTTTCCATATCAAATCTAATTTTAATATTTTGAAATATTTTTTTATTACATCTTCCCACCTATAATTAATAGAATCCATAAAAATTTACTTTTTTATTGGTAACTAATTGTTAGAAATTTAATATAATACTTGTTCAAACAAACATCCTTAAAATTTTTATTAAAACAACAACTTATTTAGGGGGAAAAGATGTATGAATGTCTTAAATAATAACAAATAACATGGTCTCTAAATTTTAGAATATTAGTGGTAATTTATAAATAGTGAAAATAATTCTAGATCATTCTTTTTCTCATTGATCATCAGAATGTTAATGAAAAATGGAATTTTAAGTGCATCAATACCATATATAAGTAATAATCGAAAAAACCCATGATTATTCTGAATTTAAGTTAGAAGGATAATAATTTTATTTTTTAGATACTTTTACTGAATATAAGTAATTATAATACCATAATGACTAACAAAATACAAGAATATACTGACTTCATTGGTATGATTTATTCATTGAATCAATTTCCACTATAATCTCATTTTTTCAATGATATTTATTGTGGATTATTTTTTCATGTCAAGTGAATAAAAATCCATTTTTAAAGGCCACATAAATAAAAAAAATGAAAAAACAATTATTACTCTTATCTTTAAACAATATCCAAAATATTAATGTTCATCACAGAGTATATTAATTCAGAAACCCAAAAATATGTCATACATTAACCATCAAATTTCAATAGTAATACCAAAAATTCAAAAAAAAAATCATTCCATAAATTTATATCATAAAAATTATTCAATATTTGTCTAACAATGTGAAAAAATCTTTATTATAATGATTTTATCATACATTCTTCTAGGATAAGTCAACCATTATTCCTTATATAAATCCCATATGTTGGAAAAATAAATGTAATATTTACCTCTAAAAATTTTATACTAACAAAGAACTCATGTAGGGTAGTTATAGGGGCCATACCTTTGTCACACATTGGTTGTGGAATCATGCATCATAGTTTTTATGAATTTGATATGTTGTCACCAGACCTTTGTTTTTTCCTCTATTTAATTAAACATAAAAAATGGTTCCTCCCTAAAATAATAACCATATTTATCATATCATTAAAAATACTACAACCAAATAAAACTCCTCTAATTGAATTCATTAATATCTCATCACTGAAAATGTCAATAAGGTGTCGAATAATATGATATTATTCCATCCTTAATCAAAAAAAGCTTTGATGGTATCCATAAATTTTCATATAATATAACATGAAAACATCCTAACATCCAAAGTTATGAAAATTCTACTCTAATACACATAATAACTATCCAAAACCCACACTCCAAGAATTGACGCTAACATCATTAAAATTACATTTTTAGATTTGATAATGAAGAAGGTGAACCAATTTCTACCAATAAATTCTTACAGCACCAAATGAAATATTGAATCACATAATTACTCGTAGATAATTTAGGTTTTGTGTTTTAGATAATTAGGACCAACCCATATCAACTGGGATTGATAATCATATATTTTAGAAAGATGAACATCCTATCTCATTATAAATAGATTTTATCATTTAACATTGGGTCATCAACATGATCCATATGAAATCACTTTTTGATATAATTCATTAAACCTAATCATTTGTAACATTTGTATGATTAAGAATAATAGCAGTGATATAAAAAGATCTGTTAGTCTAAAATAACAATTCTTAATTGAATATCATCAATGAGAATAGGAATATCTTAAGGTTATGAGGCCATAATCGAGGTGTATATGTATAACATAATAACATTCAAACCAATCAATACATGGATCATGAAACATGATATCATGGAAAATGAAAGAATAATTGAATTCAATAATCATGAGACCTATGATATAAATCATGTTCATAAGAAACATTATAAATCTATAGAAAGCAATTAATCCAAATTTTTTGTGACACATAGCATTATTTTAGAAAATCATTTTCAAAAACACTTTTAATTTGAATATCCATTTAGACGATTTCCTAGATATTCATAAACTAAAAAATGGAATCCTATCTAAGATCACTCATTACATAAGTTATAATAGGATAAAACGATGTTATTTAGGGAACCAAATTATATAATATTTAAATTCCCCACCCGACACAATCTTGGCCACCCCATCATATAAGTTGTAACGGGCTCTCCCACTGCTATCTGGGCCACCCCATTGAATAAGCTATAATATGATTAATCAAAAAAATCATGGACACCACATTGTATAATATGTAACAGGGTCACCTGGAACTTTTTAGGCCAGCCCATCCTATAAGTAATGTAAATGAACCACAACTTGAAAAATGTACAAAGAGCTTGAATTTCATTATAAAACTCTTTAAAACCCATTATTACACTTATAACATGATAATACTACTAAAAATAAATGTGTTTCATATCAATATTTTTTAAACATTAATGAACTGATGTATGGAAATAGGTTCCATAAAAATATTTTTGAATATGGTTAGTCCGTGTAAAAGAAATGGGTTCCATAAAAATCTCATCGAAACAATATTACTCCATATAGAAAAAATAGTGATTGTATCATTACAAAATATCTCCATTTGAAAATATATAACAAAAAGGGTTATTGATTTTGATCAATGTAAATTACATTCAAATATAACTAATACATTTTTTAGAAAAATATCCATTTCGTTTTTAAAATCAGTTAATAAAATACAAAACATTTTGAAAATCCATTAATTCTAATACAAAATTTAATAATAAAAAATTTCTAAATTATTAAGATGAAAATTCATTAAAATTCACCTTGTAAAGATGAAATAAAATATTCAATAAAATTAATTTCATGTCAAAGGGTAAATCATTAGATGATGTAAAGAACATTCTTTTTTCACAGTAAAAATCATAGAAAAGAATATTATTCTGAAAGGGAAAATAATATTCCTCAAAAATATTATTTAAAAAAATAAATAAAATTAATAAAAATTTCATGAAAAAATAATTATGAAAATATTAAAAACATTTTTGAAGTTTTTTTTATAAAACAAGTTTTTTTGTAATAAAATATAATTCCTAACAAATAGTGGAATGAAGTCTAACTTTGGTAAAAAATATATATATATAATTTTGAGTAATAGAGAGTATAAAAATGGTAATATTAATTGAAAATTCATTGAATAAACATATGATGAGAATATTCATGGCTTTATTGAGAGTAATATTATATGATCTCATTATTGGAAACATAGTCATAGAAAATCATGATAAATGAAGAGGTTATAAAAAACTCTTACCAATTTTTTAACCTTGGATCATAATCATTATGAATCAATAATAATAAATGAAACTTAAAAAATCATAAAAATGAATATATTAATGATATAACATGTAAAATTGGAATTATATACACTCCATAAAATGGATAGGAATATAACATAACAAAAGTCTCAAAGTAGTAAAACTATGATAAAATACAGTCATGCTTTTGTATCTTTGAACCTCTATGCTCAAAAAAATTGATGTAATAAAATGGATATATAAATAACCATAAATATTTATATATAATATAAATAAAATACATTCATTGGAAGTATATAAACCACACAATGAAAATTGGGTGTAAATTTGGTATATATCTCATATAAATAACATTGTGATGTGAAAAACCCACACATTGAGCTTGAATTCTCATCTGCCCTAGTACCCTCTAGAATAATATACTAATGTTGATTATTTAATTTCATGAAAATAATTATAATTTTATTATTACTTTTTTCACTTATTATCTTGTGATATATAAATAATTAATTAACTAATTTTATGTTGGATGTTTTGAACATATTCAGCTTATGTGTAAACAATGTGAACGGTAGGTTGACTATGGTAAAAGAAATTACTATTTATATTTATAAAGAATTATAATTAAATAAATAATATATTTATAGATAAATCAAAATTTTGAAACCCATCATGAAATATGGTTATTAAAAATGATATAACATTATGATCAGGGAGACAGTTGGTTGTACGCACGCATTAGTAAGATTCCAATTTTTTAGTGATCGTCATGGAAAGAAGGTGAGTAATATTTAATCTTTATAGAATTATAATAATATAATAAATACCATATTATTTAGTTATATCAACTTATATATATCCTTCATGCGATGTTGTGGTGAGATAAATAAATCACATCGCTTTGAGGTGGCGATAGTCCACATGGCCACGATCAATGTAATCATTTTTTTTCAATGAGGAAATTGTAAATGAAAAAAGAGATAAAATATTTAACGAATTATAAATATTAAATTAATATACAAAATATTGTATTATATCATATATATTTGTTATATTTTCCCATATCATGTTCCATGTAACACATTAGTGAAAAACAAATCACATCACATCGCGTGGTGGTGGTTTTTCGTACACACGATATACATTATCATATGCCTTAGTGAATATAGAAAAAAGGGGTATATATTAAATAATGAATAAATACATATAATATATATATATATATATCATATTATAAACATTTATAATAATTATTATTCGATTCCTTGATATGTGTTAATGGAGAAACAAATGACAACAGTTCGTGTTGATGTAGTCCATCATACACATGATATTTAATTTCGTAACCCATTTCATGGATGTGTGTGTAGTTTTAGGTCATAAAATTAACAGTAATAATTATTAGAACATTTATTATAATTATATTATTATAAAATTTAATTTTTTGAAGAATTTAATTGGGATGGATAATGAAATTAAATAAAAATCCACATTGATGAATGTCACCTATTTTTTCAAGTATCTCTTTTTTTTAATACTGAAGACCTTCTATAGATGTATTTATACTAAAACAGAGTCTTATAATATGAGCGGATGAAAGTTGAGAAGTTAATTTTCCATGAATTTTTATGGACCAATTTTTTGAGGGCTCTGAAGAGATGAGGAGAGTTCGTGGAATTTTAAAAGTGAGGTTGGTGTTACATTTGATATTTTTAATGATTTAATTAGACACATATTTCATCATTTCACTAGGTACATGTAATTTACCAAAATAACAAATATAAAGTATAAGTTCTAAATTTGGTCATAAAATGGGTTTTTAAATAATTTTCATCGGTCATTTGTCCCAACTAATTGAATGTCAAACCACTATGAAAACTTGTTTTTATCTTAAGCGTTGTAAATAATTTTACCTATTTTTACTAATGAAGTTGATTAAAAATTAACATGGGATTATTAGACAACATAAATTATAATTATTAAAATTATTTAATAAGTTTTAATGATTATATTAATGGTAATGGAGAAAATTAATTTAATAATAATCTCGTGGATATGGTGAGATAATGGATTTTTAAAAAGAGTGTTTTTTAGAGAATGATGATTCTATATTAACTATATAACTAATAATTATTATTTAATTTAAAGAAAATAATATTTATGGAAATATATTATTTAAATTATATTTGCAACATTAAACATAAAGTATTATTTTAATTACTTAAAAAATAAAAAATTTATGCATTTTAAAATAGTTTCTAGAGAAATCATTTTTTAAACCCAAAATCATACATATACTAAAAACTAACATAAATTTCATTAAAAGTAAAAAAATTGAATTAAATATAATTTTTGTTACATTAAAACATATTAAACACATATAAGCTATTTTTAATTACATAATGTATTGGAAATAATGGGTTTTTAATATAATTATTTTTCACTATTCGTCGAAAAATAAATGTTTTCCAAATAACCAAAAATTTTAGCAAATGTAAAAAATAATATTCCTCTTAAAAATTGAAAATTATTTTATAAAAAATGTATCTAAATTTTTAAATTTTTTTTGAAAATTATTTCTTTATAAAATAGAGACAATACTAGTTTTCTTAGAAAATTTTCATTTTTATAAAGAATGTATTTATTTTAATATCATGTCTATAAAACACATATGATGAATTCTAAGAATTATTTGTAATATATTATATTCATATTTAATTAATGTAAACTAAAATGGCTAATTTCTCTAATTTATTATTTTAAAACACTCCTGTGTGTTTTAAAATAGATTTTCAAAAAAAATAATTTCTAATGGGATTTATTTTCAGGTGTAATTAATTGGTCACCAAATAATATCTGTAAACAATATATTCATAAGTTATTTAGTAATTTTCCTACTATACATTATAATTTATGATTTAAAGTAGTAAAAATATCACGGGACATTTATGTTCGGTGTTGTATGTAATGAAATCTGAATATAGTGTTGCATGTCCTTTACACTATCATATATAACATTATTATTTTAAAATATATGGGTGTTTCAAAAGAAGAAAACAAGTCATAAAATGATTATAGTTTATAATTTATTACTTATAGGATTATAATGTTTGAATTGGTATGGTAATGGTTTCTCAACATTTTTCTTTTAATCATTTTATTTAATGGCTGGAAATTAGAGGAAAAATGATGATAACAAATGTAATGTGAAATGTAATCATTTTAAAAATGATATTCAATGCCATGAGATTATAAAAATATATCCTTGTTTTATTCAATATATTTAATTGAATACCAATATTAAAAAATATATAACATCATAATACATTATAATATTTTTTAATAAAGTAAATCTCATAAATATAATGTGATTAACACAACACTATGTTTAAACAAAACAAGACACTATATTAAAATATTATTATTTTAATTAGACCATATTAACTATACATTAAATTTATGGGTACGAATAATACTAAATAAAATATATATTTATATGGTTCACACATTTATAATGTAAATTAAATGGATATCTATTTATTATAAAAAAATTAATAATCATTTGAATGTGAACAAAATAATTTTTGAAAATAAATTTAATGTAAATAGTTTCATCGCTTCTTGTACACTAATCATAAAATTATTTTTTATTTCATTTTAAAACATTATTAGAAAAAATTAACTTCATATCTGAAAAAAATATATATTAATATTATCATATAGTGATTAAATTTTATTTTATAGAGATTTATCATTTTTCGAAGTATAGAGAAAAATATTATCATTTATTAAAAATGTTTTTTTCATTTAACTTATATACAAAGATAAATTATATTTTAATTATTTTAAAGTAATATTAGTTAATCTAATTTATAATAAATAAAAATTATGTTATTTTGATCAATTCATATATATTTTTGATATTATAATCATTTATACATATACGAATTTTATCTTTATAAACCCTCTTTTTAGTTGCATTTGAAGGGTTAATTTAAAATTTAATACATCTATTTCCTGGAAAATAATTTTTTAAAATAGATATTTTTTTAAAAAACATATTTTATATTATATAATAATGTTAATTTAATTTTTTTTCATAATTTTTAGTGAAAATATTAAAAATTAATTATCATTGTTAAAGTAAGAATGTGTCTACTGTGGAATTAAAAAATGAAGATAGGGGTTTAAATGACCAAAATACATGTCAAAATATTTTTTTATATCCATATTACCACCTTATAATATTATATATTATAGTATTAGTATATTTATAATCTTTTTTATGTCAATTAATTTATCATTTTGGAATATTTTTTTATATGTATATGTAATTTCTATTACTGTTCATATTCCCTAGTAACAAAAGGGAACACAGTCCATTCACTTATGCACTGCACCCAATCCATTTGGCATTAAAACCCCTAAAAAATATCTCTCCAACATCTTTATACATATATAATATCTTATGATCCTCCCAAAAGACTATACTTAATTTCCTTAAGTGGAGATCCATATGAGGCTACACATAAAGAAAGTAATTGTCTTAATAGAGTTCGTAAATTTTATTTTTTATTTTTACACCATACATAATGTATTAAAAAATTCAATATAATAATAATAAGTCTAACATATAATTTGTTATTTTTTATTTGTATAATAATTTTCCATCTCATCATACATCAATTGGGAAAACAAAATCATCGATCGTGGGTACGATGAATTACCTCCTCATGAAAATATGTTGATTATTTGCCATCACCATCTTTAAATCATATAAATAATGAAGGATTTAACATAATTATATGATATTTATTAGATTATTATAATTATTAAACAATAATATTTAATATACCATCTTTCCTTCTATTCTTTTGGGGATATGATAATGTCACTAGTGTGTACGAAAAACTTCCACATTATGATGTTATGTCATTTTTTTCAAAAATGATATATATGTAAGGTATTAAGGATATATTTTGTTAATATATATATATATTCAATAAAATAAATTATTAAAAATTAATATTTCATACAATTTCTTACCCTTACCCCCTTTAAAAATAATATTGCTGGTCGTACGTATATACAACCAACCATCTCTATAAAGGGATGTAATTGATTTATGTGTCCAATTTTTAAGAATGGTTATATGGATTTAGGATACATTAATATAACTAATATAATTGTGGAGATGATTGAATTGAATCCTCTTTACAATAAATGTTACATTCATGAAAAAACATGCATTATCAAACATGACAATTAACACTAGATGCAATGAAAATATTGAAATATAAATAATAAGTGGTTTGAATATGTTATAATATGATGAAATATGTTATTATATATATATATATATTTAATAAATTTAATATAAAATAATATTTAATATATAATTTTTTAGAGAATGAAATATGGAAATCAGCAATGAGGTAAAAGTTTCTCATCTTACATTTACATTTGTGAGACATCCAACAAATTCACTAATTGTACCTTTTTGTGGTGTATGTACTTCTCCATTGAGATATTATATCTTGAATATATTTATTTTCACATTATTTAACAATTTTTTAATGATTATTTCTTTTATGGGGATTACAATTCACAATTTACCAATGTGTTTGGGATTTATTTCATGATTTCATCATTATTTGGGATTATTTTTGTTTAAGTCTCCATTTGGGACAATTATTTTAAAGTTTTATCATAAAATAATTTTATTTTAGTATAATCTTGTTATTCATGATCCATTTCATGTAATATTACAAATTTACAATGAATTTGTACTTCAAATTGTATGAAAAAATGTTTTTAATAAAATTGGATACTATTTCTCTATTTATTCAGAAATCCACTTTTCATCAAAATACATATTTTTTAAAAATGTATTAATTTTTACCCTTTTCCAAATGGTTTATTGAATAAATTTGTAAACATTTTTTATTATTACAATTTTCTTAAATGAATCTTAAGATCAATTTAAAAATTATAATTGATTTTATTTTATAAAAATTCTAAAGTGAATATTTTTTTAACATGTATGAAATGAATGAAATTTTCCACTATGATGACCGATAAATATTTTAATGATTTTTTTAAAATTTTAAAAAGGTTATTTTAAGTAAAAAACAATCATTTATATAATTTTTAACCTTTTGTTTTAAAATTTTTATCAATTTGATTATATTATCTTACATTAAATGTTTTTTAATAATTTTTATATAGAAATTAAAATAATCAATGTCATCAAACCTTTATTGTACTATGATCCATTAGGGATTATTTATATTTATATAATCCTATTTATTTATTTTTATGGTTTATGATATGTTTTAATTAGGATGTACAATTTTTTCCATTCCATATACTACTCTGGATGGTCCATGATTATGTTTATTTGATGATGTGTGAAGTATGATTTCATATGGTAGTTTTTAATATTAATGATTATTTTTACTAGGTTTCACACCTTTTATATGATTAATGTATTGGAATTAGTATTTTATGGGATGGTGTTTGTAATAAATATCCCATGATTCAAAAATTGGTCTCATGAGACAAATTATTGAGAAAAATTATATGGGTATCTATACAATGATTTGAATAGTATTGGGGATGGTATTTAAGTTTTAGATATATTAAATTATGGATTAAATCATTATTAGATCAGTTATTTATTTCAATGTGATAATTTTTTAGTTATAATTCCTACGGATATGTTTTAATAATATGTGATTATTTATAAGGATTTATTTTATCGTAATTTATTTATTCCATATTATGCTCAATTTACTGATTAAATGGAATATTATTCAATAATTTAACTTTACATATTTATTATTCTTATTTATTAATGATATATTATGATGTACTAAAACCATTACTAAGAATATATTTCACTCTTTTATTATTTTTACCCAAGGATGCTAGGATATGTTTTGTGATACATATACTTGGATATACTATAAGGAATAATGGTGTTCTCAATAAAAAGAAATTTTTATTTTATGTTTTAAATTTTCATTATAATTTAATGTATATAACTAGTTTAACAATACTAATAAAATATTAAATCCTTCCTGATTCATTTAGTTGTATCTAATTCTGATGTAATAATGTAACCATTTTCTTTGGACTACTGGGGTTTGGATCTTTATAGTCAGAATTAGAGGAAGTTTAATTTAAACCTCAATAACTTCATTTAGTAAAACATAGATTTTAGATCATTTCCATATGATATACTTTGAGGAAATGTATATAAGATCTTCTTAATGTTTTGAGAAGGATGTTTCTATACGGGTTGTCTGAGCTACACATCCCTGTATGGATACAAAAAGTGGGGATCATTCTGAAAAATATGTATATAGGGGATATAAATCCAAAATGAAAATATTAGGGTTGAATCATTTAACACATAGTGCAAGAAAATAGGCCTTACTATGCACCTATTTTGACACTCATAATGTATATTATTAGGATAACTAAAATTTTATATACAACCCATTGTAAAGGATTTGAAGATAATTTTATGTTTTTGATAATTTATAAAAATAATCTTGTATATGAAAATTATATTAGTCATACATAGGATAATAAATTTATGTTAATAGTTTCCCTAGGTTTTCGATCGTACATTATGATATAAACTTTTATGATCTAATATAGAGTATTAAATTTATTCTTAATGGAACATTTAAATGGAATGAGAACTATATCAATCCATTTAATTCAAAGTGGGAGAATGATCATTTCATCGATCTGATTAAGCCAACATATTGAAGGGAATTAGTATCCAAAATATTTTCATTATATGAAGACATAGTATCATGTTCTATCAAGGTATAGAAATAATTCTCTAAGTATTATATAATCCAAGGGAATACAGAGAAGAATAGTAAGAGAGAAAAGCTTGATATATGAAATAATTGAAATATGGGGCTTTCCAAATGTGATGATTTTGAAAAGAAATACTATGGTATTTACTTTAAAAGAGTGATAATTTCTTAAAACTATTGAGATAAATTCCCCCATATACTAAATTTCTAGGATAATAAATTAATTTCTAATGTTTTACAACTCATTAGTATCGAGATGAAACAAAACACAAATCATTAAGCTAAGAAAAAAGGGAATATACCACAAGATAAGTTATAGAGTAATGGTTTTACTTATTCTATTACAACATGAAAAGTTGATTGATTAATGCTACTATGTTTGGATTAAAAAAATTTCTAAAGGATTATTTTATTAATTTTATTATGGTTATATGAATCATGAAATGTATAAGTTGTGAACTGTATAAAATTTACTAATGAATTTGAGATCATATGTTGAATGGTACAAGTGACTAAGAAAACTGATTCAAAAAAATTATAACCACCTAGAAAACACGTTATCAATTGAGGATAACCCATATTATATTTCTGATGTTGAGATTATAGTGTTTTGTGTATAGTATGACATTGGTGACCATGAAATTTGATATTGTTTGGCTGGTTTACAGGTTCTTTTCTAGAGTTTACTACAAGTACAAATTTATGGAATATATTGAGAAACATCAGATTTTATCTTTGGAAGAATTCATGTTTTAAGTATGTTTTTATAAAGAACAAGGTATTGATAGATATGGAATTTGTAATTTATAGGAATATTATATTATTTGTGGAATATAATGTGGAATGAGTGACCATAAAACAAATAATTTAGACCTTCTACTTGGATGGAAATATCTTGGTTGAGTATTTAGGATAACCATTTATGGAATAGATTATGATGAAGATTGGGAATTTTCAGGTAAATTTTTCCCAACATTTTAATTTTGGAAAATATATAGGGATATAAAGAATGAATCTTAATTATTTTACCGAGATATTATTACATTATTTTTTTATTTTTTCACTTTAGGCATAAAAAATTATAGTTTTATTTTCATTTCCTTGAGTAATAGATAAATTAATAATTTACATAAAAACATTCAAAGAAAAAAAATTATGCCTATATAAATATAACAAATCATGTTATTTTCTTATTTTCAATGTCATGATGGTAAATTATGTCCTCAAATATGGGGAAATGATCTTGAAAGAAAACTTTTATCATAGTACCATCAATTCTAATGAATCAAATTGCCCCATAACACATCACATATTTATGGTTTCCAAATTAGAAGTCTTATTTGGATTATAGACATTATTATGAAAAATGATTATTATCATGATCTATTAATCCTTGGGCATTAATATTATCTTCCAATCCCTTATTTTCAATTCTCATCAATGTTCTCCTACATGAAAACCTAATAATGTGTTATCCTGGAAAACCATCATACATCCCTTTCACTCTTATCAAGATGGTATTTTAAAAAACATTTTTATAATTAGGGTTCACAAAAAGGTGTTTTAAAATGTTAAACCCATTATGTTTGATATCAATATAAAATTGTGCTGATGTAATTTTTTTACTAGGTATAATGTAACACCCAGAGACTTTAAAATAGGATGACCGTGTTCAAAAATGTCCATCACACACAACACCATAATTAGAGAAAATTTTAACCCCTTGAGACTTTAAAATAAATATATTTTTAATTAATTTCAATGTCTTCAATATCTTTCGATTCATACAAAACTTGGTTTAAATAAAAAAATTTAACATATAAGATTATTATTATTTAAACTTAGATATTATAAACTATCTCCTATATTAGATGGTAAGAATACAACTGACTGAAATATGAAAATATTGTGTCTAAACATGTATCATATAAAACAAAAGGGTATATATTGATTAAAAATAAAGTATTTATAATTTAAATGTAATTGAAATGTTTAAGAAAAAATATTATTTTTCAAAGAAAATGTTTTCGTTGCCTCTTGCGTAATTATGATAATTTTTTTTTGATACAATTAGAAAAATTATTTTGATAAAATGAACCTCATTTTTTAAATAAATATATAAAAACAATATTTCCATGAATATTTGGGATTTTTCTCTGAATTTTGTTTAGATGTATTGTAAAAGTTTACTAAAAACTACTATTTCATTTAAATTATTTATAAGAATAATATTTTTTTATATTGGATTTAAAAAAAAAAATTAATTAAATTATAATGTAATAAATAAAAATTAGGTTTTTAGTTTCAATTTAAAATTTATTTTTTATATTGAATCTTGTTATACTTAATTGAATGTTGTTTTTGGAAACCTGTTGTTTCAATGTGTCTATGGGTATATTTTTAAAATTATTTTTTACACTTATTTGAATTGGTTTTTGAAACATGTATTCCAAATTTTGTTTAAAATAAAATATATTAACTAAAAATTTCATCTTAATTTTTGACCATAATCAATAGTGAAGACAGAAAATTTTAATTATCATGGTTAAGGTAACATTGGTTTTACTGAAGATTAATCAAAGAAGTTACATGTTAAAATGACATACAAATATTTAAAAATTATATTGTATAAATTTTTTTATATATTATAATATAATAAAATTGATCCTCTTTAGATTTTAATTCATTACTCTTCTGAATGGATTTAACATTTTGGATTCATTTTCGAAATGACCTTCAAATTTCCAAGAGGGTTCCACTTCCCCACTTATATAATAAAACAAACTCCATGCATTTATTTTATACTCCCATACCAATTTTCTTGAGAACCCCCATCCAGAATCTCTAAATGACATAATAATATATATTATAGAGCTGTTAACCCTCTAAAAATAAAACTTAAATTACATAAATTGAAATCCAATCAAGGTTTCTCTTAAAAAAGGTAATTGTCCTAACAATGATATTTCTTTTATTTCTTCTTTTTACAGATAAAATTATTTATAAAAACAGATAATATAATAAAACCATTTCCTATAATATAATAAGATATTATTAGCTTGATATCATAATATTTATCCATATCGTCCTCCGTCAAATGGGAAACAAATTGATTGATTATGGGAATGGAAAACTATTGTGATTTGAATGGATCCAGTTCATTTTCCATCATGACATTTGAAGGATGAATATATTGATTGAATTATAATATATATATATTATATTTATGAAATTTTTGTAGTTATTAATTTATTATATCATATATTAATTCATATCTTCTATTATATAGGGTGATACGATAATGGTGCACGTGTCTGTGGAAGACTACAAACCCACGAGGTGATGTCCTTCGTTTTACACGAATGATCCACATGGAAGGTAGTATGGATAAATTTAATGCATACATGTGATAAATATGTTATTATATAAATTATATAAAATGAATATATCATACAATTCATTACACTTTAACCCTTTAAAGGAATGATATGTTTGCTTGTATATATGTATTCCCTACCATCTCTACAAAGTGATTTGATTCATTTATTACGTCGAATTTTATAAGATAGTTCTAAAAATGTAACCACTATTTTTAAAGTTCATACGATTATGTATATGATTGAAATATATCCTATTTAGGATAAAGATTACAGTCATGTAAAAACAAACCTGAAAAAATATTGCAATTATCACCCGAATAATGAAAATAATTAGATATTATTAATAAAGTGGTAAAATGTTATGATCAGATCATATATTTTATGATATATAAGATTATGATTATATAATTTATTTATAATAATTCAATAATTATTATACAAGAGTCACATAGACCTATGAATGAAATCGACCATATGAAAAGGTTTTATCATCTCACTTTCACTTCTTTGAGAGATATTCTACATTCCCCACTTATTTCTTAGTGGGGTGCATATAAGTAACCTTAGATATGATATGTAAGTAATTTTTCTATATTAATGGTAGATAATATTATATTTTATGATTAATGTTTTAGGGTTCTTATGATTCAAATATTAAAAAATTTGTAAAGGTTTATTGCACAACCTCATAATAGAACGCCCTGACCCTTATTACCAAGAGTCAATGCATTATTACACAACATTGTCATGGTCACAAGGTATCAAATCCCAAAAGACCGATCCATTTAGTATACCTGGTAGTACTAGATACTAACATAAGTTTTACATTACATTATGAAATGATAGAAACAACATTATGTTTTATTTGAACACATTCATCTCTCTTAGACTATCCCCACAAGTCAGCCACAATATACATTATCACATCCTAGGAAAAATAAAACCTAGAAACGGGTGATCTTAGGTACTCATTAAGAATAAAAATAAATCAGAAACCTTCAAAAATAAGCATAAATATTTAATTTAATATATAATACTAAAACAAAAGTCTTATAAACAAAAAATTATATATAATATAGAAACGATAAATCAAATAATTCCATATACTTATTCACATGGATATTATAAAAGTCGAATAATCACTTGTAATATCAATATCCAATTTCATAATGATGGAATTCATAATGACGGACATCATAACCACATATTCAAGTCTTCTTTCCAAGACTAAAAATAATATTTTGTCAAGAACTTGTTCCAAGACACTTGATTGAGTCCTGAGGCCTACCGATGGAATGAGAAACTATATTAGGCTCCACCTGTCACAAACTAAGTCCAAGACATTCCTCAAATGAAATGTTTGAACCATAACATAAACACTCGTATTAAAAATACCATTTGAAATGTCAATAATTTATCCATAAGCCATTAAGGGTATAAAAATAACACATCCACAGTCAAACATATCTCAAAACCTTCAATACAATATGGAAGACTGTATCATAATAAATCCACTTTAAATAAATGTAAAATCCCTCAATGGACGTTGACATAGATGAAATCAAAAATATTTGAGAGAAATATCTATTTCTATTTTAAAATCATTTAAAAGATCCATAATTATAAAGTAAATAATTTATTTTTGAAAAAATTATTATAAGGTTGTAAGGTAAGAATAGAACGTGTTATAATGTCATAAAATAGCCACACTCTCTATATAACTAAAAAACATTCTTCCCTTAATTGGTGGAAAAGGTCATAAAGTACCCAATTTGGATAATGACCAAAATATTCCATTGAAAACATTTTATAAAAAGTAAACAATGGTTATAATTGAAATTGAACCATACTATATTAAATTGTAAAAATGTTTTGAGATACATTTTTAAGAAACACGGATGTAGATGATAAAGAGGTCCCAGTAGATACGTATAAACAACCTCAGATTACAAAGAGATTGTAGAATTAACACATACCATGTATATTATCTTGATCTAGGGTATGTTAACCTCTTCTATAAGAGATAAATTATTTTTATTAAATTATTCAATAACCACATACACAAATATGATTTCATATGTGATCTTCTAATATTTATTTGTCTATAATATTTCAGTAGTTTCATTGTTTTGGGTTATTATTGTTTAATTTTTATTTTTAATCATGGATATAGAAGGCATTTTTTTATAGATAATATATTTTTGATTCATATTAAAAATTAAATGATGTTCTTAAACATTATTTTTAATCGTTAAATGAAAATTATTATCAAATGGTGTGGATTGGTAATGAATTTTATCACGTTCGTGGAGACGGTAAACCGTACATATGCAAAAGCGACAATATCGTACTATTAATGAGAAAATAGTAAGTAATTGGTTGGTATATCATAAATACATAATAATTGAAAAGTTATATTTATTATTTACATCAGTAACTCTCATTATTATACCCATCCATATAATGAATTGTTTGAATAATAGGTTATACCACGACGTGGAGACGGTAAGTCGTACACACACACGTATGGTGACTTTTCATTAATATGATGGATAGAATAGTGAATATGGTTGTAACATATTAATATAACATCATATTATGTATAAGGTACTAGAGTTATTATTTTTGTTTGGAAAGAACTAGGAATGAGGAAGTGTAAGAAGAAAAAAAACATTGAAATAGTTGGTGTAATTATTACCACTTCTTCGAGAGATTACTTTTTGAGTTGATAAAAAGGGATACCTAGGTTGGATTTCTGATCAATTTAAGGAAAATAGGTAAATTTTAGGGTATATCGAAGAATATTTGATCAGGGGTTGGATGAGCTAAATGGATTTGGAGGTGCGATTTTGAGATAAGGGGAACTACACTTTTATAAGAGGAGAGGGTCACTTTAGGAGAAGCTTGAAACCATATTTTATTATACAATAATATTCACTTTATATTGGTTCCAAAAGGATTTATTTCATGGATAAGGTAGTTCTGGGTCCAAAACCTTTCAACCAATATGTATTATACAGGCTTATATCACCATATTAACTTTATCTTTTAGATTTAACTCATAGTTAAATAGTTTATCTTCTACCATGTTTTCTTCTATTATTATAATAAATGGTTAATAAACATACTATAAAAATCCCTGAGAACCCCATATGGTTAATTATTGATACATCTATCATTATGTATGTCCTTCGGTAGACACTTATATTTTTAGGACTATTATATTAATTAATAATATAATATTTTTTTTAAAAACTCAATTATGTAAATTTTGACACTAGTTGGTATTTTGTTTTTTTGAAAGTCATAAAAACATTATCACTTTTAAGAACGTTTATTTAATCTACTATAACTTTTCTTATTAACTGAGTAAATTAGTGGAATTCATAATAAGTATAAATTTACATTTAATTTGATATTTATACTATCAATTATTTTAATCATTCATTAAGAATATAATTACTGAGTTAACATTGTGTCATAAATAAATTTTATTTTTTAATGACTAAAACTTATAATTAGAATAAAATTATATAAGAAAGCTTTTTATATTTATAATTATTCTTTATAGTCTAATTTATGTTATGTATAACCTTATATTAAAAATGGTTTACTTATAAAACATGGAATTTAATACTTTTAACACTCCTTTAAATAAAATAATAATAAATGTCCTAATATAATTTATGTGGAAAAAAAGCATCATATTTTATTCCTATTTTAGATTTTGGTTGAAATAGACTTATATAATTGAATTAGTAAATGTTTTATTGTAATTATAATATGATTTTTACCTTTAATTACCCTATTTTCTTTTTACCGTGGTAAATAAAAGTAAAAAGTACAATTCACCAAAAAATATTTTCAAGTTATGGAACCACATTTTCCTTACTAATGCCAGTTGTGCCTCTATGATTTATGAAATTCAATTAACATAAGTGGTAAAATTACGTATTATTCATATTTTCAACTGCCCTTAGAATGTGGGTAAAAGATGGTAAAAATATCAGTAAAATTTACGATATATGATATTTTTATAAAATGACCCCAATGAATGACATTGAAAATATATAGGTATTATGAATATATTTTTACCTAAAATAAATTTAAATAAAATAACTAATGATTTAAATAAAAATTAGTTTTAAACAATAACACGGGGTTTTTTACTATTCATCAAAACATGAATGTTTTCAGAAAAATTCCTAAAAATCACCCTCAATTAATATTGATATTCCAAATCCAAAAATGAAGTCCATTTTGAGAAATAAAATTTATAAAATTTTGAAATTTGGGTATTAATATTCATAATTACATGTTTAATTGGTCGTCGTCTGTTAGAACTCAGAGATTCGTACAACACAAGATATTGTATTATTCAAATAGAAGCATACTATGGAATCATTGGGTGTCACATTCTTCCATACTTCAAATAAATTCATCCTCAAAGTTTATAGAAGATTACTGAAAAAAATATTTTGGTCGTTCTTCATCATATGTTCCTCAGCTTCCCATGTTACCTCTTCCATATTATTGTTTCTGCATAGAACATTCACAGGATGATTCATCCTGTTTCTCTACACTTGTTCTCTTGTATCCGGAATTCTGAAAGGATCTTCATAATAAGGATGGTTAGGTTCTAGCTCTATTTCTTCATTGGTGATTACATGCTTTGGGTCCGGAATGTCTTTTCTTAATAGTGATACATGGAAGATATCATGATATTTTAGAGACTTGGCAGCATTTCCAAACAATAAGATACAACTCCAATTCGTTCAAGATATTTGAAAGGTTGGACATACTTGGGACCTAATTTTCCCTTCTTAGAAAACCGTATAACACCCTTATGTGGAGACACCTTCAAAAAAACATGATCTCCTATTTGGAATTCCAAATCTTTACTTCAATTATCAATATAAATATATTTCATACCTTGAGATACTTTGACGGGGGTTTGGATAACTTTCACCTTTTCCATTTTTTCCTCAATATGTTTTGGGAATATGAGATTTCTTTCAAAAACGACATCCCAAAAAGTTGGTGTGCGACATCTCTTTCCATACAATGCTTCATATGGTGCCATATGAATACATAAATGGCAGCTATTGTTATAGGAAAATTGTACCATAGGTAAATATTGATCTCATATACCCTTAATGTCATGTGATCATGATCTTAAAATTTCTTCTATGGTTTGAATAATTCGTTCTAATTGTCCATCAGTTTGAGGGTGGTAGGTAGTTCTCAAATTAAGTTCAGTATCCAAGGACTTATGAAGACTTTTCTAGAATCTTGATGTAAAAAAGGGATCACAATCTGAAACAATCGATAAGGGAACTCCATGAAGTCTTACAACTTCATTAATATATAGTCTTTCTAAACATTCATGTGGTAAATCTTCTCTTATATCAAGAAAAGGTGCTGACTTGGTAATACGATCAACAATGACTTATATTGGATCATTATTTTTTGGAGTCTTTTGTATCCCCATGAAATTCCCATCATAATATCATCCCAATTCCACTCAGGTATGTGAAGAGGTTGCATGACACCTATAGGATGTTCTCTTCCTGCATTCACCTATTGAAAAATTGTACATCTCTTCACATAATCAGCAATCACCCACTTCATGTTGTCCCACAAATAATGTTCTTTAAAATATCTATACATCTTAGTGATACCAGGGTGTATAGGGAAATCAGATCTATGAGAATCATCCACAATTCACTTTTTAGATCTGGTATGTTAGGAACACAAAGTCTCTTCTCAAATTTCAAAATTTCATCTTCATATACGATGTCAATCATTATCCATTCATTCACAGCATTAAAATGATTTTAAAACTCTTTATAATTAGTCTACGAACTATTTATCCTTTCTAGTAGTGTTAGATTGGAAACCATTAGAAAAATTATTGATACCTTCCATTATTATTCCCATATACATATTTACTAGATCCATGAACATAAGATCCCTTTAAACTCTCATCTTTTTCTAAACTCCATGATCTTTTCTACTCAAAGCATCTGCCACCTTATTTTCCTTCTTCAGGAGGTAGCGTATAGTTTAATTATAATCGTTGAGTAAATCAATCCATCCTTTGTGCCTCATTTTGAAATCTTTTGGTGACAAAAAATATACTTCAAAATCTTGTGATCAGTATATATCTCCCATTTTTTACAACAGAGAGAGTGTATCCATATTATCAAAGAAAATATTAGATCTGTGAACTCAAGATCATGAGTAGGATTGTTTTTTCATGAATTTTTGGTTGTCATGATACATAAGAAATAACCCTTTCATTCTGCATAATGACGCAACCCAGTCCTTTCATTGAAGCATCGTTATAAATAACAAACACATCATTCTCTGATGGTAGATTCTAGATAGGATAATTGAATAATCTTCTCTTCAGTTCTTCAAAACATTTTTCACACTCTTTTTTCCAAAATTTATTTATCCAATCTATGTGTGATCTTGGTTAATGGGTTATCCAATCGGGAATAGTCTTTGATGAAATAAAGATAATAACCTACTAAAACAATTAAACATCATACCTCCATTATAATAAGTGAGGCTTGACATTCTTTTATTTCTCTTATCATAGAAGGATCAACATAGATTCCATCCTTAGAGACAATATGGCCATTAAAATAAATCTTCTGAATCTAGAATTCACACATGCTAAACATCCAATATAATTAATTTCTTCTAAGAGTCTTTAGAATAGTGCGTTAGTGATTTTCATGTTTTTCATATATTTTAATGTAAAACAAGATATAATCAATAAATACCACCACAAATTCATCAAGATATTCCTTGAAAACACTGTTCATTAGATCAATGAAAACAGAGGGGCATTAGTATGTCTAAAGTCATTACTATAAACATGTAATTCCTATACCTAGTATGAAATGTTGTCATCAGAATGTCTTCCTTCTTCACAAATAATTGATGATATCCAAATCAAAGGTCAATCATTGAAAAATATTGAGCTCCATCAAGTTGATCGAATAAATCATCAATGTGAGGTAGGGAAGACTTGTTAATTATTCTTAAAGCATTGAACTCTTTATAGTCAATAAAAAACCTCATTGATTCATCATTCTACTTAAAAATAAGAACTGAGGCTCCCAATAGAGAAACACTAGGGAGAATAAATCCTATATTACTCAATTCCTCTAGTTGTTTCGTATGTTCCACTAATTCCATAGTATCCATTATATTTCGGGTCATTGATATGGCATTGAACTATGAATTAAATTAATGGGAAACTCAATTTCTCATTCAAAAGGATGTCCAGGTAAATCCTCCGGAAAAACATAAACATATTCTTTCACAATAACTACATCCTATATTGGAACATTTCTTTCCTCACTCATAGTTATTACACTCTTTTCCTCCCAAATAATTGAATTTAGTAGAGCTACATGGGGTGGATCCACATAAGAATCAGATGGTGACTTTTTTCTCTAAAGATAACGTACTCTTACCATCATCTAAAATTGTAACCTCCTTCTTATTATTATATTTTCTTATCATTGTCTAAAATCCAAACCATACTAGGGATTATATCAAATTTAATTATGGGTATGAAGATGAGATCTGTAGATAAAGCATGTTTATATGTCCTAATGAGAACTGATTCAAAAAACATTGTTGCAATGATACTTACCTTATGAGTTGTGAATGAGAAATCCCTTGTTAAATCAATTTGGAAATATCTAATTATCTTAGAAAACAAGGACGATATGAAATAATTAGATGATCTAGAATCAAATAAGTCATTGGATAAATTTGATAAAACCATTAAATTACTAGCCATCATGTCATTTAGAAATTCAACCTCTGTATTAGTGATCTCATATGATTAGCCTTTCTCTTTTGTCCTTTTCTAAGGTAATTTTCCTTGGAACTTACTTCATTCATTTTCATAATTCCCCATTTCTCCATAACTGTATAATTCAACCTTGACGGCCTATTTCTTCCCCTTGCTATCACATGCGTGGTGGCCTTTTTCACCACACTTGTAAAAGAATCCCATTCCCTTCAGAAAATTGATTGGGTGTCGCTTCCTAGATTTATTGTATAATGGAAATTCCACTTTTCCCATCTTCCCCTTATTTCAATTTCTAGACTATTCACAAGATCTTTTTTTCTCTTTCATTTCTTTAAAGTAGTTAGAATTATATAATTCATTTTTTTTCTTGATTACACATGAGATAATATCTACGTATAATGAGAAGTATTATGAGAATAATTATCGATGGATAAATGGTTTTAAACCATCAATGAATCGATCAATCTTACTCATTGGGTTATATATATAATCATATTATTGCCTTGCTAACATTGTAAAGTTAGCCTCATTCTTTGGGATATTCTCATCCTCCTTTTTCCTCAGACTTAGAAATTTTCATTCCATATCTTCTCGATGGACCCGAGGAAATTATTCTTCTATGAAATGATTTTTAAACTCCCTCCATTATATATTTGATACCTCTCCATCCACCATTGTGTTTTGAATTAATGACCACCATTGATTTGCATATCCCAGGTGGTGATACACTTCCATGAAAACTTTTTTTCTATCACTACTCCCCATATCATGAAATATTTTTTCTTTGGAACTTATCCATTTCTCAACAAAAAAAATGAATTTTTAGTCCTATTCAATTTTGGTTTTTTTTTCTCATGAAGCAGTATAACATTGATCCTCCACGTTGTGGATCAAAGTGCTCCATACTGGTAAGGTTATTATTCATAACCTGATTGAGTTGTCCAAGTATAGTGATAAGATTATCAGCACCAGTTCCATCACCATATCCACTATAATAATCTGTAGTATGATGGTATCCCAACATGGATTATGTGTATTGATATGGATTCCATTCATTTCACTATGTGCCATTTCTAAACAATGGAATACACTAGATTAGTTTATGAATAACAGTACATAATTCCTAACTTGTAAAGCACTTAACATAAATTGAACAATTTATGGATATAATCCATAATCATAAAAAAAATCTTTGATTATGTATATACTCATTAATCCATTATAATGGTTTGTAATGAAAATGTGAATTATCCTAATCATATCCCCCAGGAGTGTCATAACCAAGAGTGCAACAATGCCCTTTGTTGTGTACCAAGATTCCCTGGGTCAAGGCCAAACTCTTTGTCAGATTTTTCACTCCTTGGCACATCTGTGCAAGAGCCACCTCTACCTACTCATGCCTAGAAAGGGGTCTATTGTGTGGAAAACACACAAAATCTCTACATTACATAAATTCTATGAAGTTATTCAATACTAATCCTCAAATTCTGTCTTCGAGTAATGTTCTATAATCTGAGTCTTTTTCTAAATCTTGTTTCAATGGAATGTACTAAACTTCCTCTAATACCAATAGTAACTCCTCATCCCGATTTACCCATATTTGGTGCATTATTACATAACATTGACACGATAACATTGGATCAAATCCCAAAATATTGATTAGTTTAGAAGCCATGTAAGTACTAGATACAGACATAAGATTTACATTACATTATGAAATGAAAATCAAAAAAATTATGTCTCCTTTGAACACATTAATCTCCCTTAGACTATCCCTGAAGTTTAGTCATAATATACTTCTCCATATCCTGGAAGAAATAAAACATAAAAATGGTGGGCTCAGGTGCTTAGTAAGGATAAAAATATAGAAGAAACTTTTATAAATAATCATTAAAAAATAATTCAATATATAATACTAAAACACAAGTATTTTAAACATAAACGTCATCATAATATGGAAAAGATAAATAAAATAATTTCATTTACATACACACATGGATATTCAACTAGTCGAATAATCACATGTAATATCAGTTGCTAATTTCATAATGATGGAATGCATAATATGGAACTTCATAACCACATAGTCAATTCCTCATGACCAGAATACAAATAATATTTTCTCAAGGTATTGTGCCAAGAAACATGTTTTTCTCAAGATATCTACTAATTCATCGAGGAGATATATCAGGCTCCATCCTTCACTTACTACGTCCAATGTATTCCTTATATGAAATGGATGAAACATAACATAAAAATTCATATTAAAACTAGCATAAGAAATGTCAATATGTTATATATAAACCATTAATGTAATAAAAATAACATATACATAGTCAAACATATCACAAAACCTTCAATACAATATAAAGTATTTTATTATTATAAATCAACTTCAAACAAGTGTAAAATCCATCAAAGGATGTTGACATATATGAAATCATAAATAATTGAGAGAAATAATTATTCCTATTTAGAAATTAGTTAAAATTATAATAATTATAAAAGAAAACATTTATTTTGAAAATATTCTTATAAGGATGAAAGAGATGATTCGAAGGTGCTATAACGGTGAAAAATATTAACACTCTCTGAATTAGTTAAAAAACATCCTTTCCTTAATTCGTTGAAAAGGTCATAATGTACCATGTTTGGAAAAAGGTGGAAAGATTATTTTAAAAAATATACTTCAAAAAAGGGTATAAACGACTTTATACAATATTATATGAAATATTAAAAATGTTTTCAAATACATTTTTAAGAAATGCTGATGTGGATGATAAAGAGGTCCTAGTAGATAATCATGTATAAACAACCTTGGATAATGAAGAGATTGTAGAATTTACCCATACCTTGTATTTATCTTTTATATAGGGTAATTTAACATCATTTATAATAGTTATATAATTTTTATTAAATTATACAAGAACCACATACATAAATATGATATCATATATGATCTTCTAATATTTCTTTGTTAATAATATTTCATTTTTATCATCGTTTCAGGTGTTAAATGAATCATTTTCCATTATATGCTTGGTTACGTAATCCAAGTTTATTATGGAATCCATGTATATGATTCATATATAGATTTATAGTAATTTACTAAAAATTATTTTTAATCATAAAGTCAATATTATTCTTGAATGGTTATGACGAGGAATGAATTTCATCGCGTTCGTGGAGACAGTAATCTGTACATACGCACGAGTGACCATATCATTCTATTGATGGTGAAATCAAATGTAATCGTATCATATATATTATATAAAAAATAATTGACATGTTATATTTATTTTTTACATAATTTATACTCATTATTATACACATCCAAATAATGATGTGTTGGAGTAACAAACTACACCATGACGTGGAGACGGTAAGTCGTACGTACACATGTATGGGGACTTATCATTCATAGGATGGATAAAATAATGAATATGGTTGTACCATATTTATAATAACATCATAGTATTTATATGGTACTGGAGTTATTATTTTTGAATGGAAACAACTAAGAAAGAGGAAGTGGAAGAAGAAAAGAACTTTGAAAGAGGTGGTGAAATTATTACCTCTTCTTAAGGTGTTTCTTTTTTGAGTTAATCAAAAGGATCCATAGGTTGGATTTATGATCAATGTAAGGACTCTTGGTATAATTTATGGTAGTTGGGAGGATATTTGAGTTGTTTTGGCCAAGCCAAATGGATTTGGAAGTGTTATTTTTAGAGATGGGTAAGTACCATTTTATAAAAGAGAAGAAAGTCAATTTAGGAAAATCCTGAAATATTTTTTATTATACAATGTAATTCAATTTATAATGGCTCCGAAAGAATTAATTTTGAGGCTACAGTGAGTATGGATTAAAAACCTTTCAACCAATGGGTTTTAGATAGGTTTAGGTCACCATATTGACCTTATCTTTTAAATTTAACACTTAGTTAAACAGTTTAACTTTTACAGTGTATTTATGTATTTTATAATAAATGGTTAACAAACATACTACAAAAATACAAGAGAACCCCAAGTCCATATAAACCCCAACCCCCTAGAGAACCCCCAATCCCTCGGACACCCCCACCCCCTAGACACCACCCCACCCTCATGAACAACCCCCACCATCCTTCTAGACAACCCCCACCCCCTAGACACACCCAAACCCCCTAGACACCCCCAAAACCCCTGGAAAACCCAGCCACTCCCGTGGATATCCCCACCACCATCGTGGATATCTCCATACCCCATTGGATAGTCCACCCCCCTCCTAGACACCCCCCAACCCATAGACAACCCCCCACCCTTGTGGACAGCCTGCCCACCCCCTGGACACCCCATACCCCCTGGACAGCCCTACCACCCCAGTGAACAACCATCCCACCCCCTGGACACCATCTATCCAGTAGAAATCCCTTCCAACACACTAGACACCCCCAACCTCCCCGTACAACCCCGCCTCCCCCATGGATAGCTCCCCCACCCCCTTGGACATGCAATACCACTTGAAAAACCCATCCACCCCCGTAGACAGCCTGCCCACCCCCATGAACACACCGTACCACCTAGACAGCCCCACCACCACCTATAAACAACCCAACCACCCTCCTAGACACCCTGTAGCCCTCGGATCTACATCCTCACCCTTGTGGACAGCCCACCCACCCTAGTGGACAGCCCACCCACCCCCATGGACACCCTCTACCCCCTGGGAAAGCCCCACAATCCTTGTGGACTTCCCATACACCCCACTAGACACCTCGTATCCTCTAGAAAGGCCCCCACCCCTGGAAATATCCTCTACCCCCCTGGACGGCCCCCACCCTAGTGGATAGCCCGCCCAAGCCTGGATACCTCATACCCCATAGACAACCCCACCCCTTTGGACATCCCTCCAACCCACCTGGACACCCCGTACCCCCCATAGACAGCCAAACCACCCCCATGAGCAGCTCACCCACCCCCTAGACACCTCATACCCCCTGGAAATCCCCCACCCTCTAGAAAGCCCCCCACCCGACCCCCTGGACCGCCCCGCCACCCCTATAGAATGCCCTCCCACCCCATGCACACCTCGTACCCCCTAGACAGCCCCACACCCTCGTGGATAGTCCACCCACCGCCCTGGACACCCCGTTCCCCCCTGGACAGCCCCACCACCCATGTGGACTTCCCACCCACCCCATGGACACCTTGTAACCTCCTGGATAGCCCCAACCCCCTTGGAAAGCCCCATGACCACATCGACAGACCTTTCAACCTCGTCGACAACCTTCGCACCCCCTAGACACCACGTACCCTCTGGACATACCTCCACCCTGATTGACAGCCTTCCCACCACCCAGGACACACCGTAGCCACCCTGGACAGCCTCTCCAACCCTCGTGGATAGCCTGGCCATTCCCCTGGACACCTCATCCCCCCCCATACAGCCCCCACCCCTAGAAACCCCCCCTCCCATGATCCCCCGGAATAGCCCCACCACCCTTAGGGACAGCCCACCCACCCCATGGACACCCCATACCCCCATGGACAGCCCCCCCCCCAACACAAATTGATTGCCTGGTCACCCCCTAGACGCCCATGTACTCCTTTAGATGGCCCCGCTACCATCGTGGAGAGCTCGAACACCCCCTAGAAACCACGTACCTCATGGACAGCCCCCCCCCCCCCCGACCCCCGAGAAAACCCGACCAGCTCCGTGGATAGCCCTTGCACCCCCTAGACAACCCGTACCACCAAGACATTCCCCCACCCCCGTGGAAAGCGCGCCCACCCCATGGACACCTTGTACCCCTAGAAAGAAACCCCCCCCATGAACCCCCCCCCCCCCCCCCCCCCCGAGCTCCCTAAAAAGCACTGCCACCCCCGTGGACCACCCTCCACCCCCCAAAACACCTTGTACACCCTAGATACCCCCCCCATTGTGGATAGCCCGCCCACCCCTGGAAAAACATTACCCCTAGACCGTCCTGCCACCCCCAAGGACACCCCACCCACCCCCTGGACACCTCATACCCCCTGGTCAGCCCCCAACACTATAGAAATACCCCAACCCCTAGATACCCCAACCCCCATGGATTGCCCCTCCACCCCCATGGACAGCCTTCCAACCCCCATAGACACATCTTAACCCCCACGACACCTCATTTACTTAAATATATTTTTTATTAATCTTCAATATTATTGAATTGATCTTGATGAAATGAATTAATAAAATTTAATTTAACAAAATTCAGAGAAGTTGGATGTATGAAACTGATCAGCTCTATAGATATTTTCAAAATAATTTGGAGATATTTTTATATTTTTCATTTCAAAATGCATTAGATAGTAGTGACATACACTTCCATTATTACAATTGTGTTGGAAGTCCATGGTTGAGCTATGAAAAAGTCATCTACCACATAACAAAATATCGTTTTCTAGAAAACTTCCCTATGTGGTATCATAATGGGGAGAGAATGAAATGTCAAATTTCTAAAGATCCAAATGACAAAATTGGATTTGATAATTTGTTATATTACTGGTTTCCATTTGTTGGTCATCATAAAAAAGAAAAAATTCTCACCCAATGAGAATGTGATATGAGAACACATGATGTATCTAATGAAAATTATGATGTTTTCAAGGTGAAAAAAATTGAATGATGCTACCATGAATCTAGTATATCAACAATGAGATAAAATGAAAATGCTAGAATTCTTAATCTAATTGATTTATGGGAAAACAATGTATGTGATTTCTAATTATTCCATCTATTACATTTTTACCTTCATGAAGGACATGCATCCATATGATGCATATATTCCCACAGACCACTACATGGCATGCAAGTTAGTAAAGAAACTTGGATTTTCAAGAAACAAAATTCTAGTCTGGCCTAAATATTTCAGTTTATTTGGGGTGGGAATTACTGAATGAAATGATTATATAAAATGTGCAACATCCCACTAGAAGTGAAAATCTAATGAAATACCATCCCATGTTCCATAGAATGTAATGTGTCACCTTAAATTGATCCGTATACTCCAGAATCATTTTATGTATGATGAAATATCCATAAAAATGTGATGGCATGATACTGAGAGAATGAATACTAATAATGATTTGGTTCACCCTGTAGATGGATTTTCATGGAAGATATTTGAATCTTGATATCCCTATTTTGTAGCTGATGTGCATAATGTGAGGTTGGGTATTTAATTTAATGGTTTAAATCCATTTTGGAAGATGCTTACATCACACAGTACAGTGTCGATTGTTATAAACATTTATAATCTTACCCCATGGTTTTGTATGAAAAAACCTTTGACTTTCAAGAGTATACTTTTATCTATCCTTTCTGATCCCAACAATGATATAGACGTATACATGAAACATTTAATAAAAGAGTTGAATTTTTTTTGGATGTGGGTGTGTTCACATACGATGCATGTTTGAAAGGAATATTTCATATTCATGTTGTGTTTATGTGGATGATCAATGAATTTCCTACTTATGAAATGATGTATAGATGGAGCACAAAGGGAAAACATTCATTTATTATTTGTGAGAAGAATACATGATCCAGATGACTGAATCACCAATGTAGATTCAGTTATATGTTACATTGATGATTCTTTCCAATGGACCATCCATATAGAAATAATCATCAAATATTTGATAATACCATGGAGAACGATAATCCACCTCAGCATATACTTGGAACTGATGTGCATAATGAATTGAAGGATTTCAGTTAATCAGTTGGGAGGAGTAAAATGAAATTTGTAAAGAGAAAGAATGATTCCACTGAAACCTGTTACAATTGGATGAAGAGAAGTATATTATTGTAATTATCTTATTGGTCAACAAATTTGTTACTTCATTGGTTAGACACAATGCACATTGAAACAAATATATGTGAAATGTTTCTTTTTATTATTCTAAATTTTAAGGGAAAGAGAAAATATAACATACGGTCTCGGTGAGACTTGGTGGATTGGGGAATCAGACTATAATTTCATCTTGTGTGTATCAGTGAAAACAAATGGCAAGTTACATGTGCTTCTTATGTGATGACGCCTACAGAAAAAAAATTCTGGAAGTAATAAAGACTATTAAAGTTTCTAATGGCTATTCAAGTAACATATCAAAATGGGTCAATATAAGAGAGTTGAAGCTAAAATACAAGATTATCACATCCTTCACATGATTTGATTCCAATAAAAATTCATAATCATTATTTCCATTAATGTAAGAGTGTTTGTTATTCAATTAATACATTTCTTTAGAGATCATTGGGTTAATGATTTTTCCAAGTAATTCTTGCAAAAAATGGTGATAGATGCCCAATTAATTTTTGGTGATTTAGAGAAAGTACTTCCACAATCATTTTTCACTACATGATGCAAATTAATGTCCTTATTTCAAATAAAATACTTCTCGGACGATATATTTATTTTCGTAGGATGTATCCAACTGAATGAAATATGTAGACATTAAAGTCTTCTATTCGTAATCGGAATCACCTCGAAGGTTCTATCGTGAACAATTACAGGGATCAATAATGTATGGATTTATACTCTATGTATTTGTCTTGTCTTACTACAAGAATGAACAGACTGATGAGAAATAATGTAGAACTTTATAAGAAAATTGAACCTAGTTTTCCATCACTTCCTCAAATATGAGAAATTATTGGATCATATATATTGACAACATTAATCCTTGAAGAGCAGGAGATAGCACATTGCACAGTTTTGTTCAACTGTGATTTGTTCGATTACTACATATTGTATATAAATTGAATAAGTATATCTTATATATGTGTGTGTCCTAATCTATTCCAATTTTTATCTACAGGGAAAATAAAGTGATGATAAATATAATGCATCTTTCTTTATATTTGAGAAGGAGGGAGACATTGTATAGCAAAGAGTTTTCTTCTTTGTTAAATTTTAACGTAATACTATTAATGTTTAAAATAACTAAAATAATATTTTATTATTTTTAATAATCATTTCTAATTCAGGTATTGAGTTTTCCTACTAACATAGTATCTGATGAAATAAGAACATTGGATTTTCATCCTAAAACCGTGGACCATGACTATAAATCAATTGTAATATATAGGAACATATTTATTAACATTGAATGAGAAAATAACATGAGAACACAACATGATGGTGTTATGGTTACTAAAACCATATACTGTTATGATACTGTATTAGATATTAGACTGTGATTTTATAATCTAGGTTATTATGGAGTATTTGAAAAAATAATAATATTGGATTATTATTCTCATGGATGAGTTACGATGATAAAATGCCAGTGGTTTGATTTGATGAGGAGGTAGGGGACATTTATTGATGATTGTGGATTTCGAGTAATTGATCTAACTCGCACTCTTTCTACAGATGAACCATACGTATTTCTATCAAAGGAAAGACATGTTTTTATGTCAAATATCATCTTCAACCTGAATTTTGTGTCATTATTGAAGTAATTCCAAGAAATATTTTTGATAATGGTGACAATGGACTTGATACCATCCGTACTACCATTGGAAACGATCCATTTATTAATTTTGATGAATCTAATAACTTAATTGTCAGAGATGAAAGTGAATCTAAAGTTGTGGTGGGAAATATATAAAATCACCCATTCATGTTACCAAATCATTAGGTTTACCACGACATGGGTTGTTAAGGATGGTAATATTCAAATTGATTTAATATTGATTATAAATATGTTGTATCCGAATTGACCAAAATGTGAATTTTCAGTGTTTATTGGTTGTATTTTTATTTGAATTGAATTTTCTAATTTGGAATTAAAATTTATTCAAACATACAAAACCAAAATTTCTAACTTGGAGAACATTTGAATTATTTAACTGTGATTTGTATAAAATTAGTATAACTATAAGGCCTCTCTTTAACATTTTACCTGGTAATGAATATGATTGTTTGTATTCTTCTACAAAACATGTATAGAAACCTGCATCATCTACCTGGGATAAAGATAATAATGTTTTCCTTATCATTGAAAACAGCTTTACCCCTTATGAATTTGGTAGAATCAACGTTCCATAATTTTAAACGACTGATGACACTTAATAAATATCCATCCTAATAAAAATTAAATTTCTCTATTACATATGTATGATTTATTTACTTCATTATATATCTGTTCAAGCTTATTTTTTTTTGTTTTTTGGGATAAAAATTTGTTATCCTTTTCTATACTTCTATATTTGTTTTCAATTTCTAAAAACACAACCAATTGAAGAGAGGTGACATAAATAGATGAAGGAAAACAATCGTCTCATGACTGATATGGGAATTCCACTACTAGTTCATGTAGTGAGTATTTTATTTTCAATATATATATTTAAATAATATATAATGTCATGTTATTAGGTTTGTTTTCAACATTTTGGAAGGATCCATCTATTAGGAGACAGTTATTTGATCAGCATCTTAGTTGTGGTCCAAGTACATAGGGTGTTCATATGAGGGGGGGGGGGGGCTGGTCAGAGAGATAGATGTTCTCGTCGGTGCATCCAATCAGACCCTGCCCCTCTCAATGAGATACCAATCATCACACATTCTGATCCTAGTTTGTCGTTAGGGACACATGGTATATTTTGGCCTCCCATGTTTTCACCACACTTTACATTCTAGCCTCCTCACTTGTCTGTACCATATCTGATGATGATTCCCACTCCCCATCCAGCATTCAATTTTTCATCCATGTCGTCTACTTTTACTTCTTCTTTCTTCTCCATGGGCTTCTATATTTCATCTTCTTTGATTCCTGCTCTACTAGAATCTATCCCTGTGGAGTATATATTGGGACTCACTGCACCTGTATAGGGTGTTCCTTCAGTTTTTTTGGATCTAGTGGAACCCATTGACCTAACTACCGCATGTATACTTATGTAACCCTATAAAATTTTTTACACCATTATTTATTTTCATTATAACAAGTATTGATAAAATATTTGTTTTTATCTCATAACAGATACATCTACTGATATGAGGCAGGGGCATGGTCGTACACGCATGTGTGTGGTGTGTAAATGCCTTACACAATTGATGGTGGACTACAATGAATATAGTCAATAGATTTAAAAATATGGGCAACAATGTTAGAGTGTTTTGGCGATGCAATCCAAATACATTGACATCATTCCTCTTAGTCCGGTCTCATTGAGACAGTTTCCAAATAAAGTCAAGGATAATTCTTGGGTAGAAATATTGGAAAAAAATATGTTGTATTTAATGAAATATATTATTATTTTGTATCTTTATGAATTTATATTTTGGTGTCTTCTTCAGTTTAATTTCCTCGATGGTGAGGGTGTACAGCCCGCAAATCTAAAAAATTTAGGTGATCTTTGGAGAGCATATAAACATGAGTTTTATGTTGGATCGAGTGCTAGAGTTGGCACAAAGATGGAGGCCGTCCCTTTCGTGGATGATTATCCGTTAGAACGGTATCTACAGATGATTACTCATTGGGAAACTAGCCAATGTAAGGTATTAATCACGTTAGAGGTATTTGAATTGAAATTTTCATGATTTTCATTAATAGTAATTATTGAATTTTATTTAGGAATAATCCAGAAGAAATAAAAAAACATTGATGCTAACAAAAATAATTCCACACATTAGGAGGTATTACGATGACAAATCATGAGAGTTAGTTGGTATGATAGTTTATAATTTTTCATTACGACTTTCACTTTCTATTTCTCCCTCCATAATTTATCTGATTGAAAATGTTGTTATATAATTTTTGTTATGAAATAAGTTATTTGTATACAATTTTAAATTATAGTTTCCTACATTGAATGTAATTGTAGAGGCATTAATTGAATATATAAGGACATGTGCCTCAAGAAAAAATGTTTTTCTCGAGTAGAAGGAAGAAATATGGTACTGTAGTTAATGAACCGACTCAGTAGTAGATTGTAATGTTTTACTTTGTAGATTGATAATTTTAATCTCTATTTTGTGACTTAGTAATCTATTTGTATATGTAATAGGATGATTTAGAGGCCCCTGATTCCCAGGAACCTAACAATTTGGGGATTAACGATCACATACATCTGGCATTGTGAGGTGAGCACCTTGGTAGAGTACACTGTCGACCTAAGAAGAGTATTGTTTTGACGAGGTGTTGGCCTTCCTTAGGTTTGAATTTTAGTGTCGCAGAGTTCCAACAGGTTATGTCACAGGAAGAACGGGCTAAAAAGGTCCACATAGATGGCATAACAATCTTATAGGGAAACCACTACAATTATAAAATTGATGGATGGTTTACATCCAACACTTCCACCAGAGGCTAAAATAGCTTGTGATGATGTGTTTTATATATAGTGCACCATGTGTCAGTTCTAGTGGTGGTTGAGACAATGGCGAGGAGGAGGTTGAGGTGGAGGAGGAGAGTGATAATGAGGTTGAGGGTGAGTATGAGGGCGAAAAGGAGGGCATTGAGGAGTTTGGGGATGATTATAGGGTTGATGATGGGGATGAGGGTGAGGCTGATCACGATAGTGATGAAAGTGATGGTGATGAGGGACATATTAATCCATTACATATTTCACTGATATTATTAACCGTTGATATTTATTGATCTGTTGTGACTGAATATATGTGTGATTAGTTGGGTCACATAAGATTTATTTTTTAATCTATAAATAATAAATCTTGACTTGATGATTTGAGGTGACTGATTTACCCCTCCCTTAGACATCCCCCCCCAGATAGCCTTCGCACCCTTCTAGACACCCCGTACCCCCTAGAAACCCCTGCCACCCCTGTGGGCAACCCACCCACCCCCCGTCGTCAGCCCGCCCACCCATTGGACAACCCAACCCCCATGGACATCCCCTCCACCCCCATGGATATCCCCCCTAAATAGCCCCTCACACTATGGGAAACCCCCCTGGACACCTCCTAACCCCCTAGATAGCCATGCCACACCCATGGACAGCCTTCCCACCCCATAACACCTCGTACCCTCTGGACAGCCCCACCAACCCCTTGGACACCACGTACCCCCTAAATAGCCCCCACCCCACCCTCATAGATAGCCTGACCATCCCCATGGATAGCCCACCCACCCCCTTGGTCACCCCATTCCCCCTAGACACCCTTCCACCACCAAGATAGCCCACCCACCCCGTGGACACACCATACCCCATATACATAACACCCCCCTCCCCACCTCCGACCCCCGTGGATAGCCTGACCACCACTATAGATAGCCCTTCCACCACCCTTGACACCCCCTACCCCCCTCGACAGCCCCGATACCCCCGTGGAATGTGATCCAACCCCCTTGGCACCCCCTCCCCTATTGACAGCGCCCACCCCCTGGATACCCCCTCCCCCAGGACACCCCCTACCCCCCTGAACAACCACGCCACCGCCGTGGATAGCCCACCCTCCCCCTGGACCCCCAATACTTCCTGGACATCCCCACCCAGCCCCTAGACACCGCATACCCACGGGACAACCCCCACCCTCATGGAAATTCTGCTCCCCCCGTGGACAGCCTGCCCAACCCCTTGGACACCTTGTACCCCTTGGATAGCCTTGCCACCCTCGTCAACTGCCCTCCCACCCCTTGGACACCTTGTAAACCACCAGGAAAGCCCCCCCCCCCTCTATGGACATCCCACCCACCCCTTTGGACAGACCTCCCACCCACCTGGACACCCCGTACCCCCCACAAATACCTCACCAACCCCATGGATTTCCCTCCCACCCCTGGACACTCCCTCCCCCCGGTGGACAGCCCCCCCTATGGATATCCCGCCAACCCCTGGACATCCCATACCCCTTAGAGAGCCCTGCCACCCCCGTGGACAACCCACACACCACCCTAGACACCCCGCCCACCCAATGGACACCACGTATCCCCTAGATATCCCCCCACCCAACCCCCGTGGATAGCCCCACCCACTGCCTGGACACCCCTACCCCCTAGACCCCCCAATAGATTATAGGGTTTCTAACAACTCGACGATCCCATTAATCATAGATACCCACTTCATTTCCTCCTGGGATCCTTGATCACTAATAAAAAATAGTTGATTCTATTTTAAAAACTCCCATGCATAATCAATGATCCAATAAGAACATTACTATTACACTTCCACATGTGTTTGAGTAGAGACAAAGACAAGTAATATAATAGATGGATCACAAGAATGACTTCCTGAGATATTTCCTTATTGCCTTTTTGATTCATTTATAGTGGTAACATTATAAAGAATTATAAAAAACAAATCCTTTAGTAAAATAATCTGATGTTCTAAAATAAGGGACAGAAAATCACAAATCCCATAATGATACATCATAAATAATTCTTCATAAAACCATTTCAAAATCACTTAATAGAGACATATTTATATTCAAAACATCCCAATGGTTTATAAAAATCACTCTTATGCTTCGATTTCAAAAATAGTATAGTATTTTTGTCCCTAAATAAAAATATAATCCATTTCATAATATCCAAATCCCCTTCCTACCATACCCACCCCCTGGATAGCCCCCAACCCCGTAGACACCCACCACACCACACTGGAACCCCCCCAGATACGCCCCCAACACCTGGATACCCCCACCCGTGGACACCATCCCACCACATGGAAACCCCCACCCCCTGGACACCCCAACCCCCTTGGACAACCCCACCCCCCCCCCCCCCCCACCACACACACACACAGACACCCCCACCCCTATGGACTCCCCATAACCCTTGGACAACCCCCAACCCCCTGGATGCCCCCACCCCCTAAAAACCACCCCACCACCTAGACACCCCCACCCTCATGGATATCCCCTAGCCCTTAGATACCACAACCCCCTGGGCGGCCCCACCACCCCACCACCCTACAAACCCACCCCCTGGACACCCCCACCCCCATGGATACCCCACACCCCTTGGACACCCCCACCCCAATGGACAACCCCCCCTAGACAGCCCCCATCCCCCTGTACGGGTCCCCACCCCTCCTAGAACCCAACCCACCACCTAGAAACCCCACCCTCCCTATACACCCCATCCCCATAAACAGCCCCGCCCCCACCCCCCCCCCCTGAACACCACCCACCCCCCTGGACTGCCCCCAACCCCCTAGACCCCCCAACCCCATGGAAACCGCCCCACCCCTGGATACCCCACCCCCACAACCTTGACGCCCCACCCCCTGGGATCCCCTACCCACTTGGAAATCCCCCCCCCCACCCCCTAGACACCCTCACCCCTAGACACCCCCAGGGAAATCCCACCCATAACCATGAACAAGACCCCCTACACCCCCCTCGACACCCCCATCTCCCCAGAAACGCCACTAGACACCCTCTACCCCCCTGAATAGCCCCCAAACACTAAATAGTCCCCCAACCCCCTGCATTCTGATTTGAATTTATTTTTTATTTGATTAACATAGTAATTATATGTTACTGGTATAAGTATTATTGTTGTATGGGTATAATTGGTGTGTGAGTATACTTGATGTACTTACTTTATGAATTATTTGATTATTATGTATGTGTGTATAGGGTAATTAAATACCAAAATGGAGGTATTCATAATTTTTAATGAATTATGAGTTGTATGAATTCTGTATGTATTTTGCACGTATTGAGAATTGTGCAGGTATTCAGAATTGTGTATGAATTGTGTATGAATTGTGTATGAATTGTGTATCAATTATGCATGAATTCTGTATATTCTTCCCCAAACCTATGTATATATTCTACAGGTATTTATAATTGTGTATAAAGTATGCAGGCCTGCTGGTGGATGTTGGTGGAATTGCTGCAGGTGCACCGGGGAATCCATTTTGCTACTGCAGGTATATAAATGCTATACCAAGGGTTTAAAACTGTTAGAATGTCTGTAAAAAGAAAACATATTCCAATAGTTTTATGTAAAAAATTGGTAAAACAATATACCATGGGCTTACAAACCGTTGGTATAGGTATTTTTTAATTGATATTTACTAATATTTTGTGGGAAACCGTTGGTAAAAGGTTATATCAACGGTTTAAAAACCTTTTGTATAAGGATGATTTTTGATATTACCAATGGTTTTAATCCTTTGGTAAACATTTATATCAATGGATTCAATGAACTGTTGGTATATACTCAAATTTTCAAACATATCCCAATAGTTATCATAGAACTGTTGGGATATGTCTATCCCCATAACTCAAGAACCAACAGTTTGGACAACCATTGGTATAGTTTATACCAATGGTTATCCAACCTCTACCAATTGTTTAAAACCATTGGTAAGGATAAAATTTACAGTTGGGATGATTTGGTATATTTGTGAATTTTATCATTAAAATTGCTAACATAAAATTAATTGGTTAAATATATTAATATGATTTGGTAAAAAAATAAAATGAATAATAAGCATGAATATGGTTCTAAATAATGTTAATTATTAATGTCTGATTATTTTTTAGGAAAACAAGAGGCACACATGATGATTCAGGACTGAGGTAAGGGTATCAACTCAAAACATTCTTCTTTGAGATACATGATATTTTTTGAACTTAGTTTCCTTTATATGGGGTATATAATGATTAATTACATACTACATTAATAATTCTTCATAATTTATTTTATTTGATGATATATTTCATATTTGTTATTCATGGGGGTTATGATACAATAATTTCTTATTCAATAAGAGATTATTTGAAAATCACAATTTAATAATGACTGTTCGTGATTGAATTTACATTAAAAGAAAATGTTTCTTCATTTTATAATTAAAAAATTATCTTATTCTCCACCATTTATTCTTTAAATTAGCATCTAATAGATACATTTTCCTCTCCTTGGTACTTAAAATGATTGATAAAATTTTTTATGTAAAATTAGACATATATCTCTCATTGGTTGAAAACATTTTTCATTTTCTGTCCATGATGTATTTATAATATACAAAAATATATTTTTAATATTATTATGTGAGTTATTAAAATAATTTTTACTCATTTAGCCTTTTTATGAAATGTTTTAAATGAAATATTCATATTATTTTCCAAATAATGTAATTCTGACTTTCTACCCAAGTGTGAAATTGATCTTTTATAACATTTTTGGTATGTATGAAATTACACTCTATAATTACCATTAATTTTTTAATATTACATTGTAAGAATATAGGGTTATTTTGAAACAAAATTATTTCTGTAATATTTTTTTATCATTTTATTTTTCATATATTATTTTCATGGTGGAAAGGTTGTTTTACTCAATAGTGTTTTTTATACTCTTAATGTACCAATATTCATCAATGAAATCTCCCATTACTATTAATGAATTATTATAAATTCAATTTATATTTCCCACACATATATAACTTGATTATTCTCCATTTCATTGATAGGTTAACATAATCCTTGTGATAATTTCTCAAATTTCTTCGTTATGATACTCCCTTTGATTACGACATGATGATAGATTATACAATATATTTTCTTTACATGGGTAAATATTTTTTGTGACTTTTGATTGATATAAATTATTTAGAACACATATATTAAGAAAATTGTATAATGGGTTCACCCAGAGAGATCTCTAATTCATTAGGTAAATCTTTAGTCCCATGAGGTATCATGTATGGGATTAGGGAGTAAACATAATATTTTATTGCACTTTGTCAACAATGTGATATTTTATAAGTAGTTAGATATAAATCATGTTTATGTTGTGTTATATGTTTCTTACATATTTTGTATGATTGCATGATATTAATATTCAATTTTTTTTATGATTCCATGTGGCTTCTCATTAACCTTCTCTTTTATTTTATTAGAATATACCTTTGACTCATTTGTTATGTCTGCTTATCAAGAATATTTTTTATAGTAATTTTTAGCACTTCCCTTTTTTTATGTATACCCAAGGTCATCCCATGATGTTTTGGGTGATTGAAATCATTTTAGAGGTTATTATATATAATAACACAATGGTATTTTGTTTTATCCACACATCGATGTATTATAAACCATGTATTCCAATAGAATTGGGGCCCATGATGTTTTGGTTTAATTAATATTGGATTATGTTTAAATTCCTTTAATTTTATGTGTAAAAGGATTGGGTCATTATAATAGTGGAAAGGAATCGCTCCACATTAAATATTATCTTCGAGAAAGGTTCACTCACAATACTATCACAGTGGACATAGTCCATTATAAAACATGGTCCACTCCATATTCTAGTCTTTATTATGTAATAACTTAACCTTCTTTACTAAGTGCATTTAAGGTATATATAATACATGGCCCGACCCAAATCTTATAAATTTAATTAATTTTTCTTTAAAAATTTCATAAAACATTCATCCTTTCATAACACATAGAAAGAAAATGAGTTTCAGAAATATTTTAGCATTTGATCATAGTATAATCCCTAGAAAAGTGATGTGTTTCATAAATGTGACATCATAAATTAATTAACACAATATAATGAAATTTATTAAATATGATCATCCTAAAATATTTATCATCATATTCCATCTAAATAATTAATGTTTATATTATCATTCGATTATATTTCCGGTAATTCATAAGTAAAATCTAAGGATGTAATCAAATATGAAATATTTTTTTGAAATATAAACAGAATATTTTTAGGGAAAATACACTTTTCATATTAAAATAACATATTTAAAATATAAAATATTTCAAAATATAAAGGAAAACATATTATTTAAAAATAAACATTGAAACTTATAAATGATAACTAAGAAACATACCGTTAATGACGATGTGAAATTCCTTTTATATCAGGTATGTTAAAAAAATATTCTGTTCACATTTTAATAGTAACTGAAATGTAATTTTTTTAAAATTCGAATAATTATTTAAAAAATTTATCATTGAAAAATTAAATCATTGGATTAAATGAATTCAAAAAATCATAGGAGAATATATAAAAAAAATTAAAATGATATTACAAAACATGGATATGGAAGAAAAAAATTTCAATTGAAGAGAAAATTGGTCACAATTTTTTATAAAAATATTTGTTCAGTATATTAATTTCATGAGAGTAAAATGGTAGGATAATAAGAAATATCCAAATATAAATATGGTATAATATAATTTCTGGGATTTATGAGAGATATTTCATAACAATTTATCATTACAACCATAATCATAACTAATACCAATTAAAATGAGATTGAAACCTATATCCCATATATATTATCTATCATTTTAGTCATAATCCCAATAAAATAAATAAAATCAAAAGAAAATATAATTATAATTATCATGAAGAAATTCATGATATAACTTGTTGTGGGGGAATTTTATAATCCTAAAAAATTATAGGTGTATAACATAAAATATTTCCTTAAAAACAATTTGAGATTTTAAACCCTTTCCAATTAGGTAATACACAAATCCAAACCTCATAAAAGTTATAGAAATTAAAATTTGGATTAAGAAATCATTGAATAAAATCATAAAATAAATTCATGGGAGGTATATACATTAAATAAGGGAAACACATGGTGAATATGTCCTCTGTGTGACATAAAAAAAAGTGAAATGAGAATCCCATACCTAGTGGTACATTTTCCTCAAAATCATTCAATGATATAGTATAATAATTTTAAATTTATTATAATTATATACCAGATTAATTTTCATAATTATTATATAAGATATTATCTACTTATAAACTTTTGATACCCATTTATCAATAATTACTTCTTAAAATTTTCGTTTCTTGGTATTAATTTTTTTATTTTTCTAAGAATTTATGTTTAGTAGTTAATTTCATATACATTGATCATGGTACCATCATATAAAAAATATTAATCACGATATAATTATCATATATATTAAATATATATATATATATATATATATATATTCTCCCATAAAATTTATGTAAATTGAAATGATTTACAATTTTCATGGATACAATATGTAATATGTTTGCATGAACACTATTTTCAATTTCAAACAAAAAAATACAAGAGTGGTAAATATAGTTGAAAAATTATAAACAAAAATTAAATAATAAATAAGTTATTTATAACATAAAAATATTCATATTACCATCCATTAATATAATAAATGAAAAACAAATCATGTCACTTCGTATAGGTGGTAGTCCATGTGTACGTAGAAGTGACATTCTCATTTTAAAGCTGATGTGAAGATAAGATGACATAAAAAATATTATAAGAATAATTTTTTTCAGAAATATAATATTTAAATATTAAAACCATCCTAATAACCATCCATGGAATCTATTGATGGAAAACTAATTGCATCGCTATGTTGAAGCGGTAGTGCACAAGTATGCACAATCAATTTTTTACTGAATGATTTAATTTGATAGAGGGATAACAATGATGTTTATAAAATCATACTAAATTTTAATTATATTTATTATATTTTAGTTATTATATTATAGTGAACAACATATATTTATATGAGGTAGAAGAAGAAGAAAAAACTAACAGTGGTCGGGTAGGATGATTACTTCTTCTTTAGTAGACCACCATTATGCCTTTTCTTAAAGACCCTTGAAACTATATTTTAAGATGTCCATAAAATATAATTTATATATAGGTGAGCTTATAAAATAATTTGTTTGGGTTTTTTTAAAGATGTATTCCTCACATTGGTGTAAAGGAGAAAAAGGTGTCTCCTTTTATAGGTGGGAGAGAGGACAAACTTGGGTTTTCTTAAAAGACTATAAACTAATAATGTAATATTAAATACACATGATTAAAAATGTATAGATTTTAAAATTTGGGATGGTATGAGGATAAAAATGGTCATAAAATATGATTTATACATGTTTAATTGGAAATTATAAACTTATTTCATATATTAACCCCATTAGTAACTATTTTATCATTTACCCATTGATATCTACATTACCGATATTAGAGGGCTATAATTTTAATTATCAGTTGTAAATTTACATATAAATGGATTACTATTGAAATTTAAGACTATATATAATCATTATTTCACTGATTAGTTATTTTTATTTATTAAAAATATTTTAAAAATATATAATTTTTATTAAAATATCCTTACTGACATTTTGACACTATTTGTTTGATTTGAATTTAAAGACATCATAGTAAAAAAGGAATCAGAATATGAAAATTTTAAACATAAATAAAATATTGTTATAAATGATAACATTCTTATGATATCATGTTTATTATAAAAATATCACTTTTGACGTTATTAAAATCATTTAATTTGATTTTTATACAGTATGCACAAGCAATGTATCCTGGTTTAAAAATAAATTAGAATTAAAAAACAAGTAAATAATGTTATATATAATATATTATATTAATTTATAACATATTCCTAACAACATGTGAATATATATAAAAATTAAAATCAACAGAGGGATATTTTTGAATTTTATTTAATTAAAATAATATAAATTTCATTATCTTAGATAAATAGTTTAAATATTATATATTCAAAACTGCTATAGATACGGTTAAATTATTAACATTAAATAAAATAAAGCTATGTTTTAGGCTGATTTGGATACCTGATCACAGGGTTTTAACCTCATTTTTCATATTTTACACTTACTGAGGTAACATATATTTCTATGGTTTCTATTAATAATAACATAAAATAAAAGTTGTATATTTATAAAATATGAATCTCCGAATTAAAAATATGACATATAATTTTCATGATTTAAAATGCAAATGTTTTAAAATTTTAATTTAATATTAATGCTTAAAACACAATGAAAATAGTATTTAGAAAAATGAGATTTTAAGAATGGAAATTAACTTATATCAAAATCATGAATATTTTTTATTTTAATGGAATTTATTAGAAAATTTAAAGAAAAATGGATCATATTTCATCTTAATAATAAATAAAAATTATAATTAGTCCTTTATAAAATAATATTTAATGAAAATAAACTAGTGTTTTTGAAAACTAGATATTTTTCACAATTCAATGAAAAAACAATAATTTTAGAAAAATTCAAATTTCCACACAACATGTATTTTTATATGATAATTTCAAAAATTTCTTTTTATTTTATAAATGATAAATTTTAAACTATTTGGAAGTTGATTATAATTTCAATTCATAAAATAATTTTTTTGAAGAAAATTCATTTTTAATGTAAAAAAATAATTTACTAGATTTTTAGGGATTATTTACTAGTAATAAATAAAAAATTATATTTTTATGATAATCATGAGTATATTTTATAATTTAGTTAGATTCTTGTATACCCACATGTAAAATGTATTTCTCATAAAAATATCATTAAAATAATAATATTTTTATAAAATTGAGTGACATAAAAAATGATCATGATAATGTTAATAACCACAATAATAAAATTAGTGATGTGTGAAAACACTATCAATTAATCAGAATTAAATATATAAGTAAATTATTTCTATTTCCAGATCCATTTTCAATATTTGTGGGATTCTTTTCCTATCATGATAATGAAAATAAGAAAATATGATGACTTGATTACTTTTCATAAAATTAGAAAAATATCATTTATTGGTCATGATTTGATCTATTTACACACTATATCATACACCGTGAAATTAAAATTCAAGATGAATTTTCATGACTAAATGAATAGAAAAAAATTTAATAGATCATAATATTTATAAAATAATGAAAATATATTCCTCTTATGTCAATATATTTTCGAAAAAAATAAATTCTTAGCGCATGTTATATAATATAGATACAAATAATACATTAATATAAAAAATAATAATAAATCCACAAAATTAAACTTTATCAATTCCATAAATATTTTACATTAATACTCCTCAAAAATATGTTTATCCAGACATAAAACTGAAAAATCCTAAAAATATAAAAAATGTTTTAAACTTAAGATCAACTATTACATTTTTCCCTATAAAACATGAATTTATTAAAATTTTAACATACCAAAAATGTGAATAACATGATCTAATATTATCTTAAAACAATTTTATCATATTTCTAGATAACCCGAATCAATATAAAATAAATCTAAAGACATATATTCTTTTCAAAATTAATTCAGTCATCATTATCAAAATTATTTTTACATCAATAATTTAATATTCTCAATATAGTGTAATTAAACAAAAATAAAACAAATAATTTATTCATAGAAAAACTTCCTACCCCATTGTTATATGTAGAACAAAAATATATTTTGAAAATCTAATAACTCTCTTACCCAATAAACCATAATTACCATAAAAATTATCATACTAACCCTAAATGATATGATTAACAATATTCATGTTTCCAAAAAATATAAAATAAATATATCTTATATAAAATTTCTACTAAAACATATTCAAAAGAAAAGTTTTGTATTCCTATAAACTTCTTCCAAGATATTCTTAATCATCTTAACATTTTATTCCATAAAATCCAAAAAAGGTATATCTACACATCTTAAAATATGATCAACTTTAGGATTATTAACCCAAGAAACATATAGTTTTCCCTACACTATTATGGAATATCATTTGTTATTATAGTTTATATACTCTCATTAATCTGAATAAATTAAAATGAAAATGATATTTAACACAAGAAAAACCCCCGAGAGTGAAAAAACATGTCTGTAGTAAGATAAAATAACCATACGCTAAGATGATGTCCAATATATACATTACCAACACATTTCTAGGTAATTATCAGAAGTTTAATCTTCTTTAATAACACTTCCTCTTATAGAATCTATAAGGCCCTGGCCTTAAACATTACTTATTATTGAATTAAATGAATAATTCACATTGATTATTTTTTCTGGTTTATATTTTTAGAGAATTAGGACATAACTATTAAATCCCAATGATTACAAAGTAGACACAACTACTCAGCTTCAATTTTTTTCCACAAAATAAATACTCTTGAACAAAAGAGTCATGTCTAGTTCCTTGTTTTAGAAATCCTGATGTTTCCTTTATCCCATCCTTGACCCTATTCAACATTATGTCCTATGAAAAACATTTAAAAAAAACATGGGATGGGCATAAAAAGTTCAATAAGGGTTACACAAAGAAGTAAAGTTGTTGGTTTTTCAAAACAACAAGTAAAATAATAATACTTTATCAAAGTAATACTTTTCACCTTTATGAAGTAATAAAACACTTCAATGAATAAAAGATCATTACTTACCCTTTTTTATCCAAAATATTTCCATAAAACCCATATAAAGAACACATAACATATAAAGGTAACTTGGGACATAAACATAATTAAATAGAATAACCATACTGTCGACTTCCACAAATATAACTTAATGGAATATCCATACGTCCGACTTCCATACCCAATTCATTGGAGGTTATAACCTAACCACCCGTCCTAGTATTCAAGGCAAAACCCATTAAATGGTTTGTCACGTAACCACCCTTCAAATGTCCAAGTACCATTATAAAATCATAAGACATAAAACAAATATAATGGAAAGAAGACATTTCCACATTTCATACACAATATATCACTTAAATATATTGACATAAAAAGTTAATCATAAAAAGAATTTTCAATACCAAAATACATAAAAAATTATATGGTATATATTTCATTTTAAAACCATTATGGCTTGTTGAGGAATCCAAAGACCAAATAATACTTGCGGCGGCGGAAAGGTCATTGTCACCGCGTACGTTAAAAATAAACACACTTTTTTTCATTTAGTAAATTGCTTTGTATAGTAAATATTCCTTTCGAATAAAATTAGAAGTCAGAGGGGATTATACACCATATAAAATAAAGTTGTGTATAAAACAAAATACGCCTCAATGAAAACAGATTGAGACGAAGTCCCTTACAAAGTCGGTATCCTTAGATTAAGGATAAATAAATTACATGATTAAGTGTGAAAAATATGAATACACCAAATATAAGTGGATATTAAGTGTAAAAAAATCATAGGTAATTCACACATAATCTTTGTAAAACAAAACCAATGACATAGATATTTAACTCAATAAAATGAGATTGAGTTATGATTTCCCATACAAGTTCGTAAGAATTTATCAATGAGATGATTATGTGTAGAAATAGTATATCTACACAAAGATTTGTGGAAATTACAACATATATATTCCACAAATAATCTTGGAATAAAAAAATCATGAAGTAGTGGTTTAACCCAAAGAATTGAAAGTGGGTTAATAAGTTTCCTTACAGAAACCCGACAGCATAAGGGTGTCACTTTAAAATTCAGAAAATGAGTTGATGAGAGAGAAAATGGTATCTCGTCACTTGGACATAAAATTTACATCAATAAGGATATATAATAACATATTACTACATAATATTATGTTAATTAAAAGAAAATCAAATGAAGTCTTTTAAAAGAAGAGGAGGGTGAATGTTCCCCTTACCGAGTTGGGTAACTTTCGAAACGTACACTCCATTGAAGAAGGGCCATACAATGAATATGTAAATACCCATGAATAAAATTATATTACAAAAAGTGTATAATAATGGTCAGTACATACACCACTCCATGTAAATGGTGGAAAATGTAGCATATATCTCACGGGAATAAAAGTGATATGAAAAATCCCTTACGAAAACTTGGTAGCCTAAAGGCACCACTTAAAACATTAAAAAATAGATTGATGAGATAAAATAGGGTGTCTAATCATATTAAAATAAAATTTACAGAAATATGAATATAAAATAACATCCCCCCAACATAACAAAGAATATCTTAAGAGAAGTTACATAAAGGAGAGTACTTAAAAAGAAAGAGAGAGGTTGGATCTCTTACGAAACTTCGGCAGCCTAACGGCGCCACTCAAAACATCCAAAATGGATTGATGAGAGAAAATAGGGTCTCTACTAATATAAACATAAAAATTACAGTAAGAGTAATATAAAAGAACATCCCAATCATAAGAAATATGAGCTTAAAAGGAATGATATAAAAGAGTGTACTTTAAAAGAAAGAGAGGGGTGGGATCCCTTACCTCATGTCCGACTTGCCTTGTTCATTTCTTTGTATTCCTGATTAATAAACATTGGTCAATTTATAATTGCTTAAGTTCCTCATTTAAATATTATTATTCATTTAATATCACATATTAGTGTGTTATAATAATTGGTTAATAATGTCAGTTCATATCAAACGTTTTTGTCGATGTTCGGTACATGAGTAAAAATTAAACTTGTTGGAAAGAAAATTTCCATGTAGTTATAAGTACATAATCTCCAAAATAGTATTAATGATTTAAATAAAATATATATCCAGTATGTATTCATTTTATACTATTACATAACATTTGGATATAATAAAAATGAAATGCACCGTTCATAGAGACGGTAGTTCGTACGTATGCATGAACGCTACTTTCATTTTTTTGTCATATTAATTGGATTAAAACTAAATGAGATATATATATATATTAATTAAAAAATTATATCCATAAATTATATTTAATATATGACATATATATCCATTTTATATATGTAATTATAATAGTACATAACATTTGGAGATAAGAAATGAAATGTACCGTTCATGGAGACGGTAAGCTGTACGTACGCATGAACGCTACTTTCATTTCTTTGGCACATTAATGGAATTAAAACTGGATGAGGGATATATATATATATATTATAATTACATTATAATATATATGTTATATAGATCACATAGGTTAATCAATTTCATTCTTTATACATTCCATGTATTGCATGAACGAGTCACATCACTTGAGGGGGTGGTAGTCCACACTTCCTCAAATGAAATTATCGCATTTTCACAACATGAAAAGCATAAAGGTATTTATTAAAAATAAAATACATAAGAATAGAGAGTAAATAAATACAATATATATTATAAATAAATATATTTCCATCATAATCGCCACCATGAGAGGTGGTATGAGAAGATAGAACAATATTGCTTTGTGAGGCAGTAATTCTCCATCCACAGAAACAATATGATCATTAACCATTAGACGGAGGTGTGTGTTAGTGTAGCTCTAATCCTTCTCATAACAAAATACTAGTATATTGAGATACTTTTTTTGTTACAAAATAAATAAATAAAAATAGTTTAGGGGGTTGTAGAAGCAAAATAAAACAAAATAACACTAGGGATGACTTTACCTTCAAATCGGGTAACTCTTTTTGATTTGAGCTCAAAGGCTTCCTTGGGAAGACTTATTCCAAAAGTGAGTCTTCTAGGAGTAAGATAGGGATGTAGAGGGACATATTTGGCAGGGTTGGGCCAATCCAAAGGCTTGAGAGGTGTGGGTAAGGTGGTAGAGGTGTGGGCCTTTTATAAATGGAGAGGAAAGGAACTCTTGGAATGTTATAAAATATTACATTATTATAAATTGATTTTAGGATTTTAAAGGACCCAAAAGGATTTATTTCTATGATATGGTGATAATAGTTTGAAATACACTCATACAATAGGTTTTTTACAAATATAATTCTTAGATTTTACATTATCTTTTCATTTTATTTAAATCGTTAAATAATGAGGTAATCGCTGCATCGTCATGGTGTCATAAATAATTTAATTTATTTAGTGTCTAAAAATTATAAAAAATATCATGATGTAGTAAAACTTTTTAGATTTATAATTAATATTTATAGTCTACAATATGACTTTTATAACCCCATGTAAATTTTTTTTAGTAAAACAATACATGTTTGTGACATTTTTACTTTAACATTAAATAAAAAGTTATTAATGTCATTTCCCTACCAAAGTGGCTCCATGGGGTTCCCAAGTTGACCAATGGATTGTCTTGGTCTTCCATGACAGATCCAATAAGGGTAGTACACGTGTCCATGTCATTTCATATTATTATAACATTATCTTTACCATAAATTACACTAATTACCTTTAATCGTGATTAATAAAAATTAGAAGTTACTATTCACCAAAAATTATTTTAATCTTATTGTACCACATTTTACTTTCTAATGACAACCATGTATGTCAGATTTTTGAAAATCAAAAAACTGAAGTGGTAAAGATTCATTTAAATGAAAAATCAGTTTCTTTAACTACCACTTAGTGGTTTCACTATTCATCAAAAATTGACGTTTTTCAGAAAAATACCAAAAATTCAACCTAAGATATATTTGATATTATGAATTCAAAAATGATGTATATTTTACATAATTAAAAACATATAACTTACATTAATTAATTTAATAATTAATTCCCACTTTCAGAACAAATAGCATGTTTTTATGAAAAAATATATATCAAAAGATTGACACTAGTTTAAGTCCAATTTCAAAGTGAAATTAATTCCAATGACCACTATTGGATTAAATGGTAAAAATATATTCTAATTTAACTTTAAATCCAATTCAAAAGATAATATATTAATTTAAATAAATTAGATTAAAAATAGGTTTTGAATTAAAATACAACATTTTTATCTATTCATTAAAAAATGATCATTATCGGAAATGTACCAAAAATTTACACAAAGTAAATTTTGATGTCTTTATTCTAAAGAAGAATTAAATTTTGTCAAATATAATGCATAAAATTGTCAAAAAGTGGATTTAAAATAGGTTCTCCATCAAAAGGCGGTTAATCTACCTTTTAAAGAATATTAGAATGTTTACAATTAAAATTGGATTCATTCTGATTTTCAATCCTATAAAATTTATTGTAAAAAGTAAAAATATTTGACAAACATATAAAATAATTTTTTAGTTAGTTTTGTTCATTACCACAATTACAACGTCTAGGCGTTAACTACCATTTAAAATACTATTATTTTATTATTAGAGTGCAACGTTAGATTCCCCAGAAACTCGTTGTTGCGTATTGGGTACGCCATCGAGCATAGCGTCCCATTTAAATTATTATTAATATTTTATTCACAAATATGGATATATATGAAAATTTCATATTCTTTATTTACCTGGGGTGTTACATCCTTCCCCCCTTTTGGGAATTGCATCCTCGCAATTTTAAAATTGGGCTCGGAAACATCATTGAAAGTCCCACATCGGAACAAGAGTCGGTAAACCAATCACATTAAAAGAAAGAAATAGAATAACAGAGGTCACCCAAGGTATCCCATAATAGGATTCCATGTAGAAAAACATGGATATAGATGAAAAAGCAAAGGGTCATGTTCTGAGGGAGAGTTATTGAAAACATGTTTAGAAGAAAGTTAACCACAAGAAAATCACCAACTTGTGGTGGGTTAAACGGTATTTGATTCCACAGTAGGAAAAGTTAATAGACAAAACTTTTGTTTTAAGTTACTTTTCATTGTGGAATTTATTTTTGATCTTAAGGAAACATACATACTTGTCATTTTGACTTTCAACTTTTACTAGATTTCTTACACAAACTCATACTTTCCCCAAATGATGAGTATTTAGGAAGACTTGTTCACATTAAGAGTACTATAATCAACTTCTAGAGAATCACCTAATCCACAAAAGAGAACTATATATTTCCCATGTCTTTAGACCCTTAACAAAACAAAAATTGTTAGAATAAGATCAAATAATCCAAAAAAGGATAACCCTTTATAAAAAGAAAATATTTTCTTAATCTCCAAAATTTGTCCAACAAAACCCAAAGTTCAACAAAGACCATTCGATAAACAATTTTTCCATAAAATTATTTGAAGTAAACCAAACAATGATTGAAACCCAAATATTTTAAGTATTTTATCGCATAGTATTCCAAGGTACAAAGTAACATTTATCTCCAAATAACATTAGTTTCTCTTAAAGTCTCATATTGAAAAGTAATTAACCTAATCACATATCCTCCATGATAGGTTAATCATTTCTATAGATAACCCAAAATAAACTTACTCTTGATTCATAAAATTATCTAACTAAAAAGAATTAGTCAATCTAACTAGGGACTTCACATAGTCCAGTGGTAGGTGATAAATACCAGTCACACTTTGGTTGTGGGTTCGATTCTCATAGCTTTGTCCGATGCAACGGGTCGTCATGCGGTCTGCATGTTGTCCTTTTTCCAAAACTATATAATTCATAAAACATTCCCCAAAATGAGATAAAATCTTCAAAAATAATCATAACATATTTTAACCTCAAGTTTATCTCATTCCTTTCATTTTCCATCACAACATATAGTATCCCATAATTACCTCAAAAGTAAGGATCATATAAACCCAAATGGTTCTTTATAACTATGTCCACAAAAGAATAGATAACTATTAATTAAATAAAACTTTCATATATCAATCATCAGGGTTACAAATACTATAAAAAGTCTTCTAATGTAACCCCATCATCAAAAGAGACTTAATACTTTTAATAATTTCACCATAACTCTTGAAGCCCTTATGTGTTGATTTATTACTCATTCAACATTCTTCAGGATCCATTAACCATTCCTTTCCAACTTATTCTGAGATACCTCTTTCCTACAAACAGAATCATGAATCATATCCTAATATTCCATAATAAGAAAAAAATGTTAATAAATAATCCATACCTTTGATTGGTCATTGTCAGTTTCTTCATCCTCAATCAGAATGGAATTAGGTATTGGTAAATGAAAATTTGTACGATCTTGTAGATCCCATTCCCGTAACTTCTTCATATGACATGTGTTTGCATAATGACCATGCACACCACATTTAAAACATTCAATTGATCCCTTGAAAATAACTTCTTTCCCTTTCCTCGAGTCAACTAGATACTTTTTTTTTCCATGGAGGTTCTTGCTTTATGACCTTCATTTCTACATCTATAGCATATTTCTATCCCTTTGAAACATTTTCATAGGTGTTTCTTTCCACATCATTGACACATTGGTTTTTGAACACACTTACCTTTATGATTATTACCTTAAGTTCTGTTGGGATTTATATCTCGCATATATGATGTCTTATAAAAATCACCAAGCTTTAGGTGGTCAATCCCGACTCCAGATAGCTGGTTGAGGATAAACACAAGAGTTTTCATTGCAGCTTCCATATCATTCAGTTGCTCGCTCAGAAAACTATCACAATTTCCTTCACATCCACTGTTACTTTGGTGCCTACTAGATCCATCGATTTACTAAAACCAAAAAGGTCAGTGTGAGCATATTAGAAAAATCATCATATAATAATGAGTAAGATAAAAATTAAGATATAGTTTTCCAAGTTATCTCAAAATAATTCTAACTTTCAAAAAAACTATGACTCCATCTAATATACAAACCATTGTGGTTATACACAACTTTTCACTTATTCTTAAGCAACACTCTAACCTCTAAAGTTATCTAAACGGACCTATGATACCAACTTTAAGGCCCCAACCATAAACATTACTTATTATTTAATTAAATGAATAATTCACATTGAGGATCTTTTCTGGTTTAGAGTGTTAGGGAATTAGGACATAATTATTAAATATCAAAGATTACAAAGTAGACACAACTACCCACCTTCCATTTTTTTCTACAAAATAAAAACTCTTGAACAAAAGAGTCATGTCTAGTTTATTGTTTTAGACAGCCTAACATTTTCTTGATCCCATCCTTGACCCTATTCAACTTTATGTCATGTGAAAAACATTTCAAAAAAACATGGGATGATCATAAAAAGCTCAGTAAGGGATACACAAAGAAGGAAAGCTGTTAGTTTTTCAAAACAACAAGTAAACTAAGAATACTTTATCAAAGTAATACTTTTCACCTTTATGATGTAATAAAAACTCTTCACTGAATAAAAGATCATTACTTAACCTTTTGTAACCAAAATATTACCATAAAACCCATATAAAGAACACATAACATATTAAGGTAACTTGGGACATAAAAATACTTAAATGGAGTAACCATATGGTCGACTTCCACAAATATCACTTAATGGAATAGCCATACGGCTAACTTCCATACCCAATGCATTGGAGGTTATAACGTAACCACCCGTCCTGGTATTCACGACACCACCCGTCATATAGTTTATCACATAACCACCTATCAAATGTCCAAGTACCATTATAAAATCATAAGACATAAAACAAATATAATGGAAAGAAAACATTTCCACATTTAGATCACAAAATATCACTTAAATATATTGACATAACAAGTTCATCATAAAAACCATTTTCAATACCAAAATACATAAACGATTATATGATATTTATTTCATTTTAAAACCATTATGGCTTTTTGAGGAAGCCAAAGACCAAATAATACTCGTGGTGGTGGAAAGGTTATTGTCACCAGGTACATTAAAAATAAACATAATTTTTTTCATTTAGTAAAACGCTTAGTATAGAAAATATTCCTTTCGAATAAATGTAGAAGTCATAGGGGTTTATATACCATATAAAAGAATTTTTTGTATAAAACAAAATATGCCTCAATGAATGAATATTGAGACGAAGTCCCTTACAAATTTGATATCCTTAGATTAAGGATAAATTAATTACATGATTAAGTGTGACAAATATGAATAAACCAAATTTAAGTGGATATTAATTGTAAAACAATCAGAGTTCATTCACACATAATCTTGGAAAAACAAAACCAATGACATAGATATTTAACTCAATGAAATGTGATTGAGTTATGATTTCCCATACAAGTTCGTAAGAATTTATCAATGAGATGATTATGTGTAGAAATAGTATATTTACACAATGTGTTGTGGAAATTACAACATAGATATTCGAAAAATAATCTTGGTATAATAAAATCATGATGTAGTGGTTTAATACAAATAATTTAATGTGGGTTAATAAGTTCCCTTACAGAAACCCGACAGCCTAACGATATCACATTAAAATTCAGAAAGTGAGTTGATGAGAGAGAAAATGGTATCTCATCACTTGGACATAAAATTGAAATAAATAATGATATATAATAACATATCCCTACATAAGAGTATGTTAATTAAAATACATAACAAAGGAAGTCTTTTAAAAGAAGAGGAGGGTGAAAGATCCCCTTACCAAGTTGGGTAACTTTCGAAACGTACACCCCATTAAAGAAGGGTCATACAATAAATATGAAAATACCCATAAATGAAATTATATTACACAAAGAGTATAAAAATGGGTAGTAAATAGAAAAATCAAAGGAAATGGTGGAAAATGTATCATAAATCTCATGGGAATAAAAGTGAGATGAAAAATCCCTTACGAAAACTCAGCAGCCTAACAGCGCCACTTAAAACTTCCAAAAATGTATTGATGAGATAAAATAGGGTCTCTTATAATATTAAAATAAAATTTATAGAAATAGGAATATATAATAACATCCCCCAACATAAAAAATAGGATCTTAAAAGAAGTGACATAAAGGAGAGTATTTAAAAAGAAATAGAGAGGTTGGATCTCTTACGAAAATTCGGCAGCCTAACAGCCCCACTCAAAAATTCCAAAATGGATTGATGAGAGAAAATAGGGTCTCTCATCATATAAACTTAAAAATTATAGTAATATTAATATAAAAGAACATCCCAATCATAATAAATATGAGCTTAGAAGGAATGACATAAAAGTGTGTACTTTAAAAGAATGAGAGGGGTAGGATCCCTTACCTCAAGTCCAACATGCCTTTGTCATTTATTTATATTCCTGAATAATAATCTTTCGTCAATTTATAATTTCTTAAGGACCTCCTTTAAATATTATTATTCAGTTCATATCACATATTATTTTGTTATAAGAATTGGTTAATAATGTTAGTTCATATCAAACGTTTTTGTTGATGTTCGGTACAAGAGTAAAAATTAAACTTGTTGGAAAAAACATTTCCATGTAGTTATAAGTACATCATCTCCAGAATAGTATTAATGATTTAAATATCATATATATCCAGTATATATTCATTTTATACTATTACATAAAATTTGGACATAATAAAAATGCAATGCACCATTCATGGAGACGGTAGGCCGTACGTACGCATGAACGCTACTTTCATTTTTTGTCATATTAATGGAATTAAATCTAAATGAGAGATAGATATATTATAATTATAGAATGATATCCATAATTTATATGTAATATATGACATATATATCCATTATATATATGTACTTATAATAGTACATAAAATTTGGAGATAATAAATGAAATGTACCGTTCATGGAGATGGTAAGCTGTACGTACGCATAAACGCTACTTTCATTTCTTTGGAACATTAATGGAATTTAAGCTAGATGAGAGATATATATATTATAATTATATTATAATATATATTTTATATAGATCACATATTTTCATCAATTTCATTCTTTATACATTCCATGTATTGCATGAACGAGTCACATCACATGAGGGTGTGGTAGTCCACACTTACTCAAATAAAATTAACGCATTTGCACAACATGAAAAGCATAAAGGTATGTATTAAATATAAAATACAGAAGAATAGAGAGGAAATAAATATAATATATATCATAAATAAATATAGTTCCATCATAATGGCCACCATGAGAGGTGGTATGAGAAGATAGATCAATATCGTTTCGTGAGGCAGTAATTTGCCATCCACGGAAACAATATGATCTTTAACCATTAGATGGAGGTGTGTGTTAATGTAGCTCTAATAGTCCACATAAAAACATCCTAGTATATTGAAGATACTGGTGTTGTTACAACAGAAATAAATAGAAAGATTTTAGGGGGTTGGAGAAGTAAAATAAAACAAAAGAACACTAGGGAAGACATTACCTTGAAATCGGGTAACTCTTTTTGATTTGAGCTCAAAGTCTTCCTTGGGAAGACTTCTGCTCAATGTGAGGCTTCTAGGAGTAATATAGGGATGTGGAGAGACAAATTGGTTAGGTTTTGGCCAAGCCAAAGGCTTGAGAGGTGTGGGTAAGGTGGTAGAGGTGGGGGCCTTTTATAAGAGGAGAGGAGGGGCACTCTTGGAAAGTTATAAAATATTACTTTATTATAAAATGATTTTTGGATTTTAAAGGTACCAAAAGGATATATTTCGAGGATAGGGTGATAGAATTTCTCAATCCACCCATCCAATAGGTTTTTGACAAGTTTAGTTCTTATATTTTACATTATCTTTTAATTTTATTTAAATCGTTAAATAATGGGGTAATCGCTGCATCGTCATGGTGTCATAAATAATTTAATTTATTTAGTGTCAAAAAATTATAAAAAAAATATCGTGATGTAGGAAATCTTTTTTATCTTTCTAATTAATATCTATATTCAACAATATGACTTGTATAACCCCATTTAAAATTTATTTTAGTTAAACAATACATGTTTGTGACATTTTTAATTTTAACTTTAAATAAAAAGTTATTAATGTCATTTTCCTACCAAAGTGGCTTCATGGGGTCCCCAAGATGACCCATGGATTGTATTTTTCGGCCATGACTCGTCCAATAAGAGTAGAAAATGTGTCAAGGTCATGTCATATTATTATAACATTATCTTTACCTTAAATTACAGTAATTACCTTTAATCGCGATTAATAAAACTGAAAAGTTACTATTCACCAAAAATTATTTTAATCTCATTCAACCACATTTTACTTCTTAATAAAAAATATGTATGTCGGATTTTTGAAAATCAAATCACATAAGCGGTTAATTTTCATTTAAACGAAAAATCAGTTTTTTTTACTACCACATAGTGGTTTCACTATTCATCAAAAATTGAAGTTTTTCAGAAAAATACCAAAAATTCACCCTAAGCTATATTTGATATTCCGAATTCAAAAATGATGTATATTTTAGTGAATTAAAAACATATTTGTTACATTAATTAATTTAATAATTAATTCCCGCTGGCAGAACAAATAACGTGTTTTTATGAAACAATATATATCAAAAGATTGACACTAGTTTAAGTCCAATTTCAAAGTGAAATTAATTCCAATGACCACTATTGGATTAAACGTTAAAAATATATTCTAATTTCAGTTTAAAATCAATTAAAAAATAAATCTAATCATATAAATAAATTAGATTAAAAAGTGGTTTGGAATTAAAATACAACATTTTTAACTATTCATTAAAAATGAACTTTATCGGAAAAGTACCAAAAATTTACACAAAGTAAATTTTGATGTCCTGATTCTAAAGAAGAATTTTATTTTGTCAAATATAACACATAAAATTGTCAAAAAGTGGATTTAAAAGAGGTTCTCTATCAAAAGGCGGTTAATTGACCTTTTAAAGAATATTAGAATGTTTACGCTTATAATTGGAATCATTCACATTTTTAATCCTCTAAAATTTATTAGAAGAAGTAAAAATATTTCACAAACATATATAATCATTTTGTAGTTACTTCTGTTCATTCCCACAATTACAATGGTTAGGCGTTAACTACCATTTAAAATAATATTATTTTATTATTAGAGTGCAACGTTAGTTTCCCACGAAACTCGTTGTTGTGTATTGTGAATGCCATCGAGCATAGTGTCCCCTTTAAAGTAATATTCATATTTTACTCACAAATATTGATAGATATGAAAATGTCATATTCTTTATTTACCTGGGGTGTTACAGAATCTATAAGTGGTGTATTATAAGAAAAACTATATAATCCCATCCTAATATGACCTTTAGGATGTTATCCTGTACACAAACTTATCCCAAGAGATTTCACAAAAATTATCAAATTATAATTTCCAATGATTAAGTAAATACTTCATTAATACAAACTATAGTTACCCACACATTTCATATATAAATATTTTTACTTATTAAATGAAAATTTAATATATAACATATTGGTACATGTTAAAATAATTAAGGTTTGACTTTTATGGATGCATGGGTACATAAAATGTTTTTCCTAAGGGATCAATAAAATTTCCCAATATGTTATTTATAAATGGAATTATTATTAGACATATAAAAATTAAAACATTTCATCATTGCCTGTGATCTAGAAACAACAGAAATGTGATCTCATATCCTTAAATAGGGTAAATAAGGGAGATACCAATGGTCACAAAAACACTATTATATGGGTATTAGAACATGAGATTAAAATTTTTAAATCCACAACCCTTACAACAAAGATTTTAATCAAGAGTCAATGAATAATTTTTGATAGTTCATAGTACACGAATCATAATTCAATAATACAACATAAGCCAAAAATGCCTTATATTTGAATAACGTATAATTTATTGACATAGAAATAAAAATATAAAATAACTTCCTTTTTCAAGAATTACTACCAAGAATATTATAATGGATTGGTTCACTCCCCATTCCAGAATATCCTTAGTCATAGTTAAATACAAAGACTATAATTGTTGATAGATCCCATTACTGAACTTGGATCACTTCCCATTCTAGTATTTATTATCGAATGATAAGTCCATATTTACCCAATGTATGGGAGGGATATTTTTTTTCGCAATACACTCATCACATAATGAAAATCAAACATATGAGTTCTATCAGATCAAAAAAATTAATTTTATCATAACCGATGGATGAGTTTAATTTTTTTTCACCATTTCATCATAGCATAACCCACGAAAAAATGAGTTTCATAAAGGATTCATCTTAACATAGAAAACTCATCTGAAATTAATGTGTTTCATAGAATCATCCTTATATAACAATAATAATAAGATATCCAATGAATTTAATTGGGTGGAATCGTTGAATATAGTAGAAATTAAATGAAAATAACATAAAATTCTGAAATCATAGAGGAAAATTAAATGAAAATATTACTAGAAGATTTATTTAGGATGATATGTTTTCAAACGTAAATCACTTATACAAAATCTAAAAATTTCCTAAATATGAAAGAAAAAAATTTATCTTAAAAATTACATGAAAAATTTAAAATGAATCTTTAATGTATTTAGTTTTAAGGATACATCAAAATTCCATTAGTTCGATGTAGGTTAAAACCGAGATTCATTTAAACCATTATTAAATAGTAAATTGTATATAATTAAAAAATGATAATAAGGTTGAATTTAATTTTTTTTAAAATAAATCATGGTAAAAAAGACCTTAAAAATCATAGGATAATATAATAAACATTACTGAATCATTTTTATAACACACAGATACTGGGAAGGTTTTTTTTGAACAAAAGTGATAAATAATGTCGATTTTAATTAAAAACATTCAATCATTCTATTATGTTTTTCAGCGAATCAAAAATTGAAATTAAAAAATGTAACTTAAAAAAACTATAAGAAAATTCATTGGATTATTAAAATATTTTTTGTAAAATTTTATACCTATAAGATTAATCATAAATAATCGTGATAGACAAAGAGACATTAAGGTAAATTCCTTACCGCTTTGGTATCTTTTGAGTCATAATACCGATAAAAGTATTAAATTCAGATTAAAAATTTAATATCATTATAACATCTTGATTAATTATATATAAATTATAATGGTATTTTTATAAACTATATAAAATAACTGAGGTTCATTAAATAATATATGTCCTTAAGGATGAAAAATTTATTTGAAAACCCATACCAATTTGGTAATCATTGAATCTAAACCTCATAAAAGGGATGAATTATATTGATTGGTAATTAAAATTGTTTTTATTTTATATAATAATAAAATAAATTCAAGGGAAATATGAACATCACACAAGGGAATCATGTGGTCAATATGGCATGTTTCTTATAGAAATTATAGTGAGACGAGAATCCCTTATGCCATGTTAGAATTTTTTCAGAAGTAGTCTAGCCTTAAATATAAAAACATTCTATTTATTATTACTTTATAATATAATATTTATAATACATATATTATCCTTTCTAATCTAATTATAATATGTTGTGACAAATTTATATATAATTCATATTAAATTCATTATTTTTACTCATTATCTATTTAGTTTTTTCAAGTGAATTTTCATTTGGTAGTTTGAGTCCTTACACTTTGATCTTGTTTCCATCATAAATATATTTTTATTCATGATATAAATATAATATTATTTATATATATAAGGTTTCTATAAAAAACAATTTAGACCATTTCTAGAAATTTTGTTTCATACTAATGTGTAAAAGATATTTTAATTTTCTAAAGAATGAATGAAAAAAGATATATATTATTTTATAATAATAAAAAGATATTTATATCATAAATAAAATATATATAAATTAAATTTTTCTTTATTATCATCCAGATAATGTGGTAATGAAAAATGAATCACAACACATAGTGGAGATGGTAGTCTACATGCACGCATGAGAAACAACATAGATTTTGATTACATGTAAATGTAACAAGATAGATGTGATATTATAATTACAGAAGAAAACTTATTCCACAAATACAATATATAAACATTAAACAATTAATAATAACCATCTATGGAATATTTTAATGGAAAACTAATTTTTTCATTATGCAGAGGTGGTAGTCCATGTTTATGGATGAGTGATACATTCACATTTCATTTTATGGAAGATAGGGAGATATATTATGGTTACATAAAGATAATAAAATTTAAGTTTACAAAGGATAATTAATTAATTATTTTACTTAGTGTATCACAGGATTAGATGATGTAGATGATGAAAAAAATGAAGGTGCTTGAGTAGGATGATTTTCACTTCATCAATAGGCATTCTTTATATCTATTCTCCGAAATCATTGGAATTGTATTATAAAAATACTAGAACCTATAAATCATCAATAGTAAATTTTGTAAGATAATTTTTTAGAGTTTAAATTAGAAAGATATCTCTATTTTGAATAATGGATAGAAATTTGGGGTGAATTTTTTTAAGTGGGGGAGAGGACACATTTAGAATTTTTAAAAGATTAAAATACAATAATGTCATACTCAATAAAGATGATTACAAATGGATATATATTTGGATTTTGGAAACTATTAGGTCAAAATGGTTCCATATAATAGGATTTATATATGATTAATTGTAAATAATATCCTTATCACTTGGTTTAACCCTTAGTAACCCATTCCATATTTAACTGCAATAATAAAATTTTCAATATTCAACGGTTATAAATTCACGAAAAAATTAAAAATTGGATCATAAATTGAAAATTTATAAAATTTTAGAATATTAATAATTATTATTTTTCCCTTAAAATAATTTTATGACTTATAGTGAATTAAATAAAATATTTTTTCATAAAATATCATTAATTTAATTTTTATCACTATTAATATAATTTGAAATTAAAGGCATCATGAAAACCAAATAATTAGAGTATAAACACATTAAATATAAAGTATACATTATTAATAACAATAATATTTCTATGATAACATTGTAATCATGAATATAATAATATTAATGTTTTAGAATTATTTTCTATAATTTTCTTATTGTGTTCACAAGCACACTGTCAGTGTTGTGTAAGAATTTATAGTAATTAAACTATTTGTAAAAAATAAAAATTAATTAACATAATAATTTTGCTTGATTTTATAAAATTAAATTTTATATTTGTTTATAATATATTTAAATCCATATGTGAACACTTAATGGTATTTTAGTGACATTTTTTATTTTTAATTATTATAAATAATACAAATTTCATTATCATGGAAAATTGGATCCAAAATGATTTATTTTAAAATTTATTATGTATAAATTAAAATTAATACTATAAAATTAAAAACATTCGAATTTTGGGTTGATATTGAGATTTTATCTCATGGATTTTACCCTGTATTACCGATTTACCCTTACCAAGGTAGTAACTATTTACTATGTCTAATAATCATAGTGACCAAATAAGAAAGAGTACAATTTTAAAAAAAATATAACCACATGCTTAAAATATTGTATCAAAATTATAATATTAAATATTTATATGTTCCTAATGTTAAGTTTAATATATATATATATATGTGTGTGTGTGTGTGTTTGTGTGTGTGTGTGTGTGTTTGTGTGTGTGAAAAATGAAAAACAAACTATTTTAGAAAAATGTTTTTTTACAAAAAAACCAATTAACTTATTTCAAAGTCAAGAATATTAACACTTAAAATGGAATTAATTATATTTCTATAAATGAAATGGATTATAATTAACATTAATATAAAATAAAAAATTTAATTCTATTCTAAATAACCTTATTTATGGAAAAAAAATTATAGTATTTTTTCATTATTCACTAAAAAATCAATAATTTATGAAAAATGTACATTTTTTACATTATGTTAATTTTTATATTATAACATTAGAAATTATAGTAAATTAAAAAAAATATTTATCTAATTGGTATAAATTTTATATAATTTACATTCATCAATGGTTATAAAATTCATTTTTAATGGAAACTCATGATTGAATTTTAAAATTACAGGATTAAAATTTTAGTTAATATTTCATAATAATTAATCCATAAATTTGAATTGATTATGAATATTATACATATATTATTAATTTGGATACCCATATACATACCCACCAATTCAATAAAAATGTTTTATAGTTAACATTTAAATAAAAATATTTTTTATAATATATCAGAATTCACTAAATTCATTATGTTCTTTGCTATGAATGATATAATGGTTTTTTATTTTAAAATAATTTTTTTTGGTGTGAAATTGAGCCATTGTTTGGTTTGGAACATCATTATATGTCCCGTAATGCGAGTAATGGGATGATGTTAGGAAGAGAGATTGACACTTAGACTAGCTACTCAAGACACAACCCAGATGACCACATCAAAACCCACAAAGGAACATTCTGTGATGGTTTAAGGTTGATGGATGTTTTATTTTACAAGAGTAGTTGTACCCCAACCTATAGTGGCTACACGATGATATATTAATGGAAATGATCATTGTGATGTTATATTTATATATATTTCAGGACACATTCCTTTTTTCATTTCATAATGGAGAGATAGAACTAATATTTTCCGTGTTTTTTAAATGTATTTCAATTATTTAAACCCTTTAAATTTATCAATTTTGGATTATTTCTAACAATATTTTAGTAATGGTATGTTTTTATGTAAAATGTAAAAAATTATTAATTTTGGAACATTGTCATATTTTTATCAAAAGGGTATATTGGGAAAAACATTTAAAATATTAATCTAATCTGAGTGACTCTTTTTTTATTCCTTATGTTATTTTCCTCAATTGTTTATTTAGTATAGAGAGCTAATAGGAACAAAATATTGCTTGAACAAATCAATCAATTTAGAAAATTGTTTGGGAGGATAGTGTGGACCCCCCCCCCCCCACGGTAATGGAATCATAAGTTGGTATAAACACCCCATATTGAGGTTATTCTAAATGGATGTTAAGGAAAAATAATTTCCTGATTTCGTAATTTATTTTATGGAGGTTTTCACTCATTATTAGGGTCATCAAAAATTATACATTGGAGGATGATTTATTGAATTCTCAACAAGAAAATTACAATATTAGTATTTATTCAATTAGTTCTTTGTCCAATGGATAATTAAGTTAATATTTGTAGGGTAAACTCTTGAAACATTATGGAACAATTTTAATGAAAACTCATATACCCAATTAGACCATTTTATAGGGATTCCATGCAAAAACATTTTAATGGGGGATTTTCTAACTGAATTTTCAATCAATGAAGACCCATTATTACTCCAATCCCATTAATGGTACGTTATGACACCCCAAGGCAAATAAAATTGCCATAAATAAGTGGTCAATGGTAGATTTTAAATAATATCAACACGATTGGGATTATTGGGATAAACTCAATGTTTTTTTGTTTTTTTATTTCTTTAATTTTGATTTTAGTTTTCTTTTCCCATGTAACACATTCATATATTTTTTAATATCATTTTGTTTCATTTATTAATTTCATATTTCTTTCTATTCCAAATCTAAATATATTTTTCTATTCCATTTTTTCATCACGATCTCTGTTCACTATTCAATGGAAAATCCCTAAACAGGGGATTAGAACTGGTGGATGTTTCAAAGTGTTATTTGTTATTGAGGTTCAATTTCAAATGTTTTTATTCTATTTGTGGTGGATAAAAGAGTATATCATGGGTGTGTAGGAAATCCACCACAACAATATTTTTATTTGTATATCATTTTATTGATTAATTATTTTTACTCCCTTATCTTAGAAAAACACTTCTTAAATTGGAGTTGGGGATTCTCAAAGTGATGAAACAATATATGTTAGAGCCGAGAATTTATGAATAAAATTCTCAGTTTAGGTGGTATCCTTTTTTTATTACTAGGGGAGGTGTGGTTTGGTGCACAAAATTCATGCTATAACAGTACACTCAATAAATTAATGAAAATAATTCATTAGTGATGTGTCACTAAATGAATGACCAAATTGAATTTAAACAACAAATAAATAATTAAGAAACATGTTTTATCTAACCCTAGAATCAATACCATTATTCCCTAATTTAATTTATTTTATAATTTCATTTAGATTTAAATTTTTCATTGTAATATTTTAATTTCCTGTTTTTGAAAACACACAAAACCAACATTTTCCTAAATAATATATAATACAAAAACAATTAAGTTATGTGAATTAGAATTAGTGATTGAACTGTTTATGAGGCTTCTAAATTAACATGAACCTGGTCAGCCTATGTGTTATATCAAGAATATAAATTTTATTATTTTATGACCTATAACAGGCATGCTTCAAAACAGGATTTGTTGCTAAAGAGAAAAATATTTATGTAGATCACCCTTTCAATATTCAAATTTCTGTAAAAAATATTTTTTTCACATTTAAAAAATATATATAAACCCCAAATTTACATTATTTATTCAAATTAAATTTTTTATTCATGGGAATATTACTCATAGGTCCATCAACAAAAGAAATATAAAAAACAGTAATAATATTATTTTATAGCCTAGATGCTCGAACATAGAAAAAAATAGAACAATTGACTAGAAAAGATGGAAGGGTGTTTGAGTATGTTATTGCATTAATGGGGAAACATGACCCAGAGTCAGAGAAATAACTTATTGTAGTGGTGGAAGAAATTTTACCACTCATCATTGAAATCAATGAACCTGAGGAGGTAAATGATTAGGCACCTTATGATGCATTATTCCATGCTCAACTATTTCATGGATAGATAAATGAAAAGGAAGTGACTAATGAGATACATGTGGGAGATCAACATGAACCAGATAACATCATAATATAATGTGAGGAAATATACAATCTTACAAGACAGTGAAAAGAAGGAGATCCACCACCATTGAATATTTTCCTATATATGGAAGAATAAAGTTCCAAATTGGTTGAATTTGATGAATGGTTGGAGGACCCAGACTACCTAACTCTATCTAGTAAAGATCTATTCCATGTGAAACATTCAATTGAAGAGAATATTAAATTGAAACTAACATAGATAGATGATACATTATTAAACACAAATGCTTTTAATTTATTTGAAATTAATTCCTTTTTCATTTCTAATATTTGTCAATTATTAAATTTACTGAACTCATATTAAAACCTAGAGAAAAATAATGATAAATAAAATTTTTATATTGTGGTACACCAAGAGTTCTATAAAGAAACTGAACATTTACAAAAGGGAGTACATGAAGAGACCCTGGTGGATTTTCTTTAAGAACAATTCAAAAAATCTACCTACATTACAAGGGAATTTATTTAAATTAATACTTGCAATTTTAATTTTCAATTTCTATTTGATTATTATTTTTATCCAGTATATCTATAGAAACAAATAGATTGTAAAGAAGTCATTGCACAAGTAGAAATGAAGAAGGAGAATTTTTTATACTACATATTACGCCGTCTATGATATCTATACCAAATTTTGATGTTGGGGGATTTGTTGTCCTATATATATGGAATTATCCAAAATAAGAAAAATTAAGTTGATGTAGGGAAAATCCGCTTGTGGAGGTTCAAATAAATGAAGCCTCAACAACCATGAAACATTATATTATAGCTGGGACAACCCTCTAGGTGTAGTAAAAATTAAGGGCCCATATGGTGTTTTGTACCATGATTTATCATTACATGCATTCATGGAAATTAACATTAAATTTATATTTTTTGGATTTTTCCATCATGTGGACCACTCCCTATTTTCTTTTATATTAAATGACATGATATTTTTGATTAGTTGAGTAATTTTCTATTGAAGGATAATGATGTTAGAAGCATGCCCGAAACATTGGAGGAAGATGACAAAATATTTATTTCAAAGGGGACTTACTTTTTATGTTTTTCATTTAAACTCTTTATGTTTTTTACCAACAATATGTTTTTATTTTTAATGTATAAATTATAAAGAAATAATTTAATTATGAATTACTTTAATCATCTAGGAGTAATTACTTTCAGAGAAATCATGGGATTCTATGTTTTATAATTTCATGTTAATAAGATAAAATGGGTAAATTAGAGAAATGAATGTCTAAAGTGAATCATGGATATTAAAATGAGGACTCATGATTTAAAAAACATAATTGATTCGTGTAAATGAAATTTACCTATCATTTTTCATTCTTTGAATTTTTTAAATTCATGTGAGTTTATTTGTTATTATTAATCATGTCATGTGTGATTGTTAGATATTATAATTTCCATTACTAAGATGATTTCATGACCATGTACTTCCTATTTTAATCTTGAGAATACTATATGAGTGATCCTGTGGAATTACACCTTCTAGAACATTAATATACTCTTTTCAAAGGTATGACTATAAAAAACACATTTAAAATATTTGTGGAATATTTTTGATTATATTATTTTTCTTAAAATACCTCCTTTATATCAATAATTATTTATATCATTGTGACCATGAATGAACTTTATTGGAATTACCCATGTTTTGAGAAATTTTTATTGATTCCCACCCTACTCTTAGTATTTTCATGATATTTTATAATTTATGTGTGGGGGTTTATGGAATAATGGTGTAAGGGAGGATTTATATTGTAAGGATAATGTGTGAGGTGATTATTTTGGGTCTTGAAAATGGTTTTTGATTCATTAAAATTACTTTAATATTACCCTTATATAAAAAAATAAGAGAAATATTCGCTTGTAAATTAATAGAATCAAATATCAGCATTACTAGGCACATTATTTTTATCATATGTGGATTGGTGGTGGAA